>JAKSZP010001382.1:0-240662 GCA_022478985.1 Massospora cicadina
GGGAAAAATTCCCTAAGGTGAAGTGAATTGGAAATCGGTTGACCCAAATTTTGGAGGGACTACATTTGGGGGATTTTAGGATATTTGTCTGGTCATATCCATGTGGATCATCTGGATGAATACCTAATATCTCATTGGGTGGAGCGGCCGATGAAATAAGGGCATCTGATAGTAATTAACTATCAGGTGTACCAATTGGGATTGGTCAGGTTTCATCACTGAATGAATGGGAATGTTTAATGAGTTGTGAGGCGAGTGATGCCACCTGCAACTAGTGAATTAATTGGTTATGAAGTGACCTGCCATAATGGGTAAAAAGTCCCATTATCTAAGCAGGTCGCTAGCCAATTATGGATGATTTGCTTGGATCAAGAAGAAAATGTTAAGGATACATTTCTGACTCTTTCTGTTTGAGGTCTCAAGGATGTCTAATGACGGAATCCTAGCCAGGATGGGGAAGACCATTGCTGCTGAGATGAGGAAGGGTGATTAAATGGCAACAGTTGCCATTTCATCAAAGAGGTGTCAACTGAGGGTTAGACAGCCAAATTCCCTATAAATTCCCTAGAATTCAATATGAGAAAAAACACACACATTGACACAGATTGACACACATTTACAGTCAGATAAGAATTAATAAAGAACATTATTAGATTGACTGTAGATTCAGTAATAGTTAGACTATCAGCATCTTTTGTGAAGATTCCATCTCAAGGATAATATTGCAGAAGGCAATAATTGGTAGACTCTCAGAGAAGAGTAGAGATCTGAGCGGGGATCTAGAGATTAAGGGAACCATGGCTAAGGGATTGCTGCCAACTGTGTGTTGGGCCAAAGGAGACTGTCATCAGAGGATCTTAAAAGATCGAGTGGAAAGTATTATAGGGAATGAATCCCAAGAGTGCGATATTCAGTATTATTGGAAATACCAGCCAAAGTTTTGGGCCTGAAGATAATTCTAACTTGACTACGGATAATAGTCATCATACTATTATCAGATTATATATTTTTATAACGCGAGGTGCATGAGGAAACCAAACCTGTGCAGTAGAAAGATTACTAGCGTTTGACCTCCAATAATCAACTCCTAAGAGTCTAATTTTTACAATAGGCATCTCTAATTATTTGAGCTTGCCATGCTATGATCTCATATTTGCCTGGATTTTAAAATACCCCTCAGCCATATGACACATATCATGTCAAAAGTTGATTTGAAACTACCACTTCACCAATGCCAGAATCAAGTTTATCCAGTGATAAAATAGGGTCACCTTTGACCACCTTTGCTTCCAATACATATTAATAAAGCTGATTCAAGCTAACACTTTACCAATGCTAGAAAAAAGTTTATCAAATGATGAATATTCTCAGATCTGAAATCCATCCCTTCTGGTCCATTTTAGTATACATACTGAATTTTTGTTAGAGATTAGACTCTTCCTTACAAAAGTAAAATGTGACCTAATATGAAGCATCTTTTATTCAAAAAAGAAGATTATCCAAATTGGTCCATTATTTTCAGAGTTATGCGTTAGAAAGTATAAAGAAACAAAAAATATATACAGGTCAAATTGAGAGACTTCTCTTTTTAAAGTCAGCTAAAAATTGAGGGTGTACCTTAAGTATGACATCAGGGATTGGATAATGTTATTGGGATTTGAGGATATAATCACGGCAATAGTCTGAGGATATTGTATGAGTTTGAGTATAATCAAATGGAAAGTTTTCACTAACATCAATATTGAGATAACTCAATTTACTCCAGGTGATTCAAAATGCTCCTGGTGCTGTAGTTGTAATTCTATTTAAATTATTCAAGTAATTTATAAATATTTGGTCTTGATATTCTGGCATACAATTTGACGTAATTTGTTTTTTTGGTGAATATAGCCTTAAGTTAATTAAACGTTTTTGGTCTAAATTTTCCATATTGCCGCTCACTTGGAATCTCATTCTCACTGGTTGATTAGCCATAATTTAAGTAATACTTTGACTGAGTTAGTCCACATTGGCATTTAATTGGTGTCCCATTGATTGCTTTAATTTTCCAAACTGACTGTATCAAAACTGCTCTGCTGATAATCTCGTGGCATCACTTATACTTAAAACCTAATAAGATACAAAATATACACGTCCACTCAACCCTAAAGGGTAGTGTTAAGGTTTACCAAAAAAATGCTTAATAAGTAAATAAATAAATAAATGAAAACTTCAACACTAGAGAACTGCAAAAATGACAATAGTTGTGCGCAATGACCTTAAATCACTCACTTTTTTGAAAATCCCAGAAGTTGGTACAACAGTGGAAAACTCACCTGATCTTCTTATCTTTGACTTTAATTATGATTTTGTTAAGAGGTCAGCCCACATCTTGCCGGATAACCTTAGCTGCACCCCCTAGTGAGTCCTAACCTTACTGATGACTTTGAGCTAGTCACTTGATACCCCTTGACAGATAGTGCCATTCCCACCACCCACTATCACCACAGGTTCTCCATTTACACCGCGTTTCAAATACAAACCCCTTAAACTAAACTACCCGCGTCCCTGTCATCTCTTCTGAGTCTTCTGGTCAAGTGGTTTTACATAAAAACTCAAAGTCTTCTGAAGCTGACAATTCTTAGCCTTGATGTTGTTTTGGTAACCCAGTCTTCAGACCCTGAAGACATTGACTTACTAATTAAGCTTGATTATGGTAACACCTCAACTTAATGATACTCCTAGTAGGTCTGGTAGTCTATTATAGGATCAAGTCTAGGATTACTCTACATTGCGTTCCTGCGTCATGAATGAACATAATGATCAGTCTACCATGTTCCACCCTGGCGTGAAAAAAGGATTCAACTTAATTAAACGCAGTTATTAATGGATAATACTCATGAAAGATGTTCCCGCTTTATAAGTGCTTGTCATACTCCTGCACCAAAACTTATAGGAAAATCTAATTTAGTTTACTAAAATCCCTTCAACAAGAGGAAGAACCATGGAAATCAACTAGAGAACTCATTAAAAACTTTTTTCTAGTTTTTTGACACTATCATAATAGTGGTTGATAAATTCTTGAAGCTTGCCATATTCATCCCTTGCTTAAGCAATTTCAGTTGTTAAGATGACAGATTTTTGTTACTCACATTTTTTTCCTTATTTAAAAGTTTTACAGGATTTTTTTTGAAAGTGGACCTCATATTACATAGAATTCTGGAATTCCCTTTATAGTACTTTATCCATTAAGCTTGTAGGTCATCAGCATATCATTCCAGTCAGATGGGCAAACTTAGTCAACAAAAACATTGCTTAAGAAAATTTTTTGTTGCTATGACTACAATGACTCAAGGCACATGAGCTGCTTTTATCCCACTAGCTCAAGCTAATACAAGCACTATAATCAATTATCTACAGAAGTATCTCCTGTGTACGCCAATTTTAAGGTACACACCGCTCTCAAAATTAGCTCTCAGAATTATAATGGGTTCCACCATCAGAAGATTTAGACGCCCACATACAGAAAATAAACGTACAAGTCCAAAAACAGTTGTCAAAATCAGGCCAACAGTGCAAGCGCTTTGCATATAATTACGTCTTGAGGTTCCTGACTATAAACTTAGTGATTAAGTCATAAAATATACTAGGAACCTCCACATGAAAATATCCTCCAGAAATTAGCATGTACAGCTAGCCTTTTCCCATCAGCAAGGTACTAAATAATAGGTCCTTACCTATGAAGTTATCACCATATTAAAAGATACATATCTTCTTTTATGCATTACTTTTCTTTCAAAAGGACGGAAACTAGTTGAGGTAGAGACCATAAATTTAGAGGGCTCGCCATAATCTGAAGTACAATAGATTACACAAGGGAGCATTATTCTTGTTGCATTGATAAAAACACTTGTCCTTTAATAAACTGAATGCTCTGTTTTTATATCTGAAGTTAGGGTTTTTCTGAAACTAAAGTTTTTTTTGCAAATTGTTTTTAATAGCTTTTCACATTAATGCAAATTTTTCACATTTGTCAGCACTTATCTCGACTTACAAATGTGGCATTATCTTAATCACCCTCGTGGTGACAATATAAGTCATTTAAACAAAAAACCATGCACAATGGCGTACAATTATGCATAAAATTTTAACTGAGAAAAGTATAAACTCACTTATTTTATGCATAAATATAACATAAAACTCCATTAATACAAACATATAATTTTCTTAACTATAGAATTGATATATACATTCAGATGGAAGATATTAATCAATTAATGCAGCAATGTGATATAGAGGCATGCAAAACACAATAAGGCAAGAATATGTACTTGCAGCTCTTGAGTTTGTGGACTTGCTTAGGACCATCTCATTTGATTCTCCAGGAAGTATTCTGTCATCATATCTATGTCCCCTCGCCCTTGATAACGCTCTTCCATTGTCTTCAGGTCTTGATGGAAAAATTCCCTCTGCTCATCGCTAACATCCCCAAGGTTTTTAGGAATTTATCAAGATGGCTAACCAGGAAGTTCATTAAAACTCATGTTGCATCTAAGATCACAATACGCCTTTAGCATCGTTTGAAACAGTTACAAATATTTTACTGCTTTATTGTTAACAAGGAAGTTGTTAATAACTGCCACAAAAAGATATCCATGCTGATCTCACCTTTTAATCCTTTTTTCTGAAAAATTCCTTGGCACATATTAAGGATTAAATGTGAGGACCATCAAACAAACCTGCTTTTATCTTTTTGAATGACAGACCATGAAAGGTAGAAACAATGTGTTGAAAACATTCATTTTCAGTATTCAGAGCCTTTACAACCTTCTTCATCAAGCTAAACTCGATCTGAAGTGGGGGAAAGATGATTCTATCTAGGCTGTATTACACGAAAATATGAGCATTCATAGGAAAACTGACTATATTTTTGAGTCACTGATGTAAAATACATAAAAACAGATTTTAAAGACCTCATGAAACAGACAATTTCTTGGTTTCTTATGTAATTAGTTAACATTTAAATTCTAATATTATGTTCCTTACTGAGATATATAAGATGTCCCAAAATTTATATAGTATATTAAGTAATATATACAAAATCGAGGTTAGGTTAATAATCAGATAGTATATACATATAAGGTTTATGAATGAAGTTTTCATGCATATCTTTTATTAACTTTTCCTTTTTAATCGATCAAAAATAGTGCCAAAAACTAAAGAAATCAGCAAAATAATAGTATCTACTTAGAATAAAGTTGATATAACAAACCTAAAAAAGTTTATTAATGAACACCTATTATATATCTAAAGTACTGATTTTAAATCAAGTACTAAATCTTATTATTTCCTTGTGAAGTATATTTCTTAACAAGCTCCTTTAAGCTAATCTATGTGGGTCAAATAATCCAGTCCTTTTAAAATGATGTACCAAGGAAAGGCCAGGCTTCCATAAAGGGTCCTCAAGCACCCATAGTAGTAACCTAAGTACATTTTGGTACTAATGACTTAATTTCTTGTGAAATTGTTTATACAAAAAGAGGCTGGGACACAAAAATGAGAGAGTAACAATTACATCCAAATTGCCAAGATTAATGCTGTTAAGATATATATCAAGTTGCTCTGAAGAACAGTTGTTATAATTTCAGATGGTATCATTGGGATCTGTCATGTTATTTGCACAGGTCAAACTCACTGAGCAACAGACGGATGATGTGGGGATCATCAGTCCTTTGGACACACTTAAAAATATACTTGAAATAGAAGCAATTTCTCCAATTGATTCTTTTATTTATTTTTTTATAAATAAAGCTAATTTCGCTGTCCCATCTCTTCTACGCTAAAAACAACCTTCTTTTCTCAATCGCCCAACTTGCTTATATACAGCAAAATCAGGCGATACTGCTTCTCATGGCTTAGGCTATTCTATTCTGGCAATTCTCCTCAAATTTGGCTTGTTATTCTCTAAACCTCTGTCACCCTATTTGTAGCCAATTTACTTTGTATTTGTCAAATATCAACATCGCCTTATCACCTTATCACCCTATATAGAGCCAATCCAATAAAACCCATTATATCCAATAAAACCCATTAATCCCAATATTGCCTCATCTTGAGGCACTCAAATAATCATATTTGATATCATCTTTGGCAAATTCCACATTAGCTATCCCACGATTATCATCCAGTCATATCAGAATTGTGACATTACCCCCTCCTTGACTGGACGATAAGTCTCCTATTGCTTGTATGGTTGAAGGAACTTCGCGTGTACTTGGTTAATGATCTTACCACTGACAGGATCCTTTATGGTATATGTTTTGACTCCAGTTTTCTTAGATAACTTCGAATGGACCAATCCAAATACTGGCCAGATTATGTTTCCACCCAAATCCATGTTGGTCATGAAAGAGAACCATATTGCCTTCCTTGAACGGCGCCAGCCTACTATGACATTACTTATCAGCGGCCTGATTCCTGATCTTCTTGGCTAAGCTGAAGGAATATGCTTCAGTTTGCAGTTTGATCAGAATGTTCGCGTGGTTAGTCGTATAGCGGTGGGGTTCCAGTCTGCTGGTGTCTTCTACACACGAATAAAGTAACTCTATAAGAGCTGGATGTTGGCCATATAGTAGTTGGAAGGGACTCTTCCCCATGGTGGAATGGTAACTAATGTTTTAGGCAAACACGGCAGTGGAAAGGAGGGAGCTCCAATTGGAAGGTCAATCCATTACTAAATTTTGTAATATGTTCACCAGAGTTCCATTCACCCTTTCAACCATTCCATTGAACTTGGGGTGGTATGGGGTCATCAGAACCCCACGGATTCCAATAAGCTCGTTAATTTTGGGGAGGATGTACAAAGTGAAGTAGGTTCCATTCTCAGTGAGAATAAACTGAGGGCAGCCATGCCGCTGAATAATGCATTCCAACATGAACATGGCCACCGTAACTGCCCCCAAGTATTGTATTGCCCTCGCTTTAACCCACTGGTTCAAGTGGTTGATAGCCACAAGAATGTACTTACAATGGTTGGCTCCAGTTGGCAAGGGGCCAACAACATCAAGGGAAACCGTGTGCCAAGCGAAATGTGGTTTCACTAACTGATATGACGTTGTATGGCAGAATGGCTTCTCCACTTGGCACTGATGGCAACAGGAAATAGTTTTGAGCACATCAAAGCTCATACTTTCCCAATAGTACCAGGGTGTAACAACTCCATAGTCTTACGCACTCTACCATGCCCAATGGCCTTGTGCGCACTCATAATGATTCCCAGTCATGATGGGAGACACAAAAAATCACTGTAGAATTGCTGATCCTCTTGTACAGCTCCCAATTTGTTAGATGGTATTAATGCGCATCTCATTTAACACTTTGATTACTTGGGGAAGTTCGTTGTCATATTTTCCACTGAGCATCTTATTGTACATCACATCGCTGAGGTCTACTGTCACCACAAATATTGGTAATTGAGATAAACAGTCAGCATTTTGATGCTTCACTCCCGGCCAATGGAAAATCTCAAAATAATAATCCTGTAACTTGAGAGCCCATCAAGCCAACCATCCCTCAGGTTCTTTGAGGTTCTGCAAACAGTGCAATAACGCGTGATCTGTTACGACTTTGAACTTTACCCCATGCAGATAGACTCTGAATTGCTTATATGTGTAGATCACTGCTAAGCACTCCCACTCAGTCACATTATAATTACGCTCATGACAGTTCAAACTTTGACTACAGTATGCTACAGGATGTTCCTCTCCCTCATCATCTTTCTGAGAAAGTACATCCCCAACAGCGGAGAGGGATGCATCCATCTGAATGATAAACTCCCAATCAAAGTTCAGATATCATAACACTGGTGCACTGATCAATGCTGTACGAAGTGTATTGAAAGCAGATTGATGATGTTCCATCCATTCAAACACAGCATCTTTTTTTAACAACTCAAATAGCGGCCCCCCAATACAGCTAAAATTAGGGATAAAGCGCTTATAGTAACTGACCATTCCAAAAAAACCTGTATGTCACGCTTACTATTGGGAGTAGTCATTTTGCTGATGACCTCCACCTTAGCCAACTGTGGTTTCAGCCCTTTTGAGTCTACCACAAACCCCAGGTATTCCAGCTGATCTAGAAGAAGTTACATTTCCGTTGTTTAATTTTAATGTTCACCTCAGCCAGCTGGAGGAATACTGCTTTGAGGTGGTCATGATGCTCCAAAAAGAATTCGAGAGAAAATGTTAATACTGTTAAGGTATACTAGGACACATGACAGTTTCAGGTCACCAAGAATAGTGTCCATGGCTCAGTGAAACGTAGCTGGAGTGTTGCACAGCCCTTGAGGCATCTGCGTCGGTTGGAAAAGGCCTTTGGAGGTGATTACAGCATATTTTTCCTGTTCCACTGGGGGCAACTTGATTTGCCAGTAACCTGATATCAAGTACATCGCAGAAAAATAACGGGCTCCCCCTAATCAATAGAGAGCATTGTCAATTCTTATCAAGGGATACAAATCCTTTTTTGTAATACTGTTGAGCTTCCGGTAGTCTAATACTATGCAGTTGGTGCCACCCTTCTTTTTTACAATTAGAACAGGCGAAGACCACTGGCTTTTGAACAGTTCAAGCATCCCTTGCTCTAGCAACTTGTCAAATTCATCAGTAACCATGTCTTCTGCTGCCCACAATCGGTGGATCAGCTGAGACCTTATAGGAGGATGAACTCCTGTGTCTACTTGATGGACCACCCCCTGAGCACATCCTAAATCATGATTGTCAAAATCAAAAATCCCCCTGTACTTCTGAAATAAAACTATTGCTTGGTCTTTTTGTTCTTCCAATAATTAGTTATATTACTCCATGGTACCAACATTAGTACGTCAGCAGGTGTCTTGGCTGGTAGACCAAATTCATCCAACGACCCAAAATCATGAACCTAAAGGACCTCATCTATTGGAATTAGTTGTAAATATGCTACAGTTTGGTGTTGGCGGATTTTCATTGGACCGTTCTGGAGGCTCACTAACAAAACCTTAATCTCCCCATGTCCTGGAAGTATAATCCCTGGAGCCACATGCGGCTCTACCCATGTTTGTTGATAGAGCCCAATGACTTCCCCATTTAACCCAATTGGTACTTCCATTTCTAGCTCAGTGTTCATTATGACTTGATGGTTAGGAGGGATAGATATGGGCCCTGCCACTTAAAGAGGTATTCCTTGATATTCATATATCTGCTGAGGAAGGGCTCAAGTCTTGCGCTTTAGTCAGTGATACTGAACTGACATCACCCCATCACTATAGGCAAGGTTGATATGGCTTGTATGCACAAATCCTTTGGTACTCCCCTATTGGTGAAGTAAATTGGGATCCGCTAACCCAGAATGGCGAGGTCTCCTCAGTCATATTAACAACAGCCCCAAAAAGGTGCAGGAAAGCGGTCCTAAATAAAAATTCATATTTCATTTGGCAACACAATTGCCAGGGATACAACGACAATGGACCCAAAGTGCAGAGGTAGCCCACTGTAAGCCCCCTCAGAGACAGTGCTTACTGCTCCAGCAGTTCTGTAAACCATTTGATGGTTCACATCTGGTTTTAACGTCAACTTTGCCATTAATTTAGTAGAAACTATGTTGACTGGAGCACCAGTATCTACTATAGCGCGAACTCTATTTTTTGCCACAAAAAAGTTCACAGTATGTACACGCAGAATAAGAAGAATATTGACTGTTTAATATGTGAACATTTACGCGCTCTCTTTTCCCAAGAAAATTCATTATCCCCTCACCAACTTGGAGGTATTCTATGACAAAGGCTTCTACTGGAAGGGCGACGTTTACTCCTTTCAGAGTTGGAGCATCTGCGGCAGAATCAAGCTAGTCCAAGGAAGCTTGATCAAGCATTTGACAGGCATATGGCTTTGTTTGTTTGGGGGACTCATCTTCCACCACCGCCTTGGATTGAGCTCAGGATACTACATTTACTCCTTCAACCAGCTGCTGATATAAAAGTTCGTCATCATACTTAGGGACTTTTGCAAGTATACTACTATTGATTCAGGGACGTTTTGAGTGGGTATCGTGGAGGTAGAGGGTCCTGTCTCTTCTCTGCTCCATCTTTTCCCTGATATTATTGATCTTATTGTACATAGTTCACGCGGCGGTTATGACAGAACTATGCCAAATGACCAGGGTGACCGCATTTGTAGCAGTTAACCCCATAAGTGCCACGTCCTTGATTGTCATAAGAGGGTCCTTACCAGAAAGTTTGGGGTCATTCAGCATAACCAGCCCCAGATTGGTAAGCTGACTGTTGATGGTCAGCATAGCTAGGTGCTGGTTGATAACTGGGTTTACTGACGATTATAATGGCCAGCACATTGCCGCTGGTCAAACTGTTGAGTAAAATTTGGCCAGTGATGAGGCCCAGAGTTATAGTAAGGCTGAGGATTAATAACCGGAGCTGGAGCTGGACAAGAGTATTTCCTGAATAAGAGGGTGTGGTAGCAGCGGTAGTCTTCCATTACATATTTGGTGGCAGAAAGTTAGTGAATACTCTAAACAGAAACTGTACAATCTTGAACAGAGGTACGTCATCATTCAGAAGCAGCAAAATAACATTATTAGTTCGCAATATGGCTTTACTGTGGAGGACATGGCAATGTACATGTCAGCTTCCTCTAAGTACCCAGCTCCAATCAGCACATGGGCTTCTATTTTGAATTGATCAAAAATTCCTCTAGGAGAGTCTCATTGCGACGGAACCCATTCATCAAGAATTTTGCTTTTTGCTGTGACATTTTTGAAGTACCCTCAAACAGGCGGAGTACAGTATCTTTCACATCCCTGTAGGTGACAGAACTACTTGGGAGATAACAGGTGACCTGATTGGCGCTTCCTACATCCAAGGAAGATATCAACTACTTAGCCTTCCATCTATCAGAGTCTCCTTCCGCTGCAAACTCAAATCATTTGAAGAACCCATGAATGCCCCCATTGCGGTCAAAAAGAAATAACTTTTTGATAATAACCTACTCATCCCATTCACGGGTTTTCAGGCCATAACGAGGAATGGGTCGAGATCCAAAAGTGGTTTATTGATGAGGAGCTGGATTAGTGGAAGTTGGGATTTCCGCCACTTCAGGGGTAGCGTGACTTTCTGCCATGGGCGGTACCACCATTACTTGAGGGAAGTATCTTTCCAACTCATATATGTATTGGGTACTACCATCTTGGGTGTAGTAGCTCCAACTAGCATCATATTTTCCCATGTATGATGCCTCCTCTTGATAGTCATCATTGTCCCAGCGAGAAGACCCATGAAGGATTGGCCAATCTTTGTTCTGCACACTGCAGCCGCTTGGTGGTATCATTTAATTGTTTGGAAAACTTTTTTTTGTAGTCCCAAGATTTGAATTTGGCTAAATGTACTATCAAGCTGGTGCATGACAGCATCTTGTTCTTAAATAAGTTCATCTTGGTTCTTGAGCACCACATCCAAGGTAACTTTGAGCTCCTCATATCCAGCTGGTGCGGTGTTCCATGAAGACTCCCCAACAACACAGCTTGGATAAGGCATGGCTGGCGACTGGAGTTCCAGAGTGTTAGGTGGTTGATTAATGGGCCCTTTGTAGTAAGCACCACGCTTATAATTTTGGATGGTATTGTTGGGACCCATCATGTTATTTGCACAGAGCAAACCCACTGAGCAACAGACGGACAATGTGGGGATTGTCAGTTTTTTAGACACACTTATAAATATACCTAAAATAGGAGAAATTCCCCCAACTGTTTCTTTTATTTATTTTTTATAAATACAGCTACTTTTCGCTGTCCCATCTCTTCTATGCTAAAAACAACTTTCTTTTCTCAATCGCCCATCTTGCTTATATACAGAGACTTGAGGTGATACTGCTTCTCATAGCTTGGGCTATTCTATTTTGGCAATTCTCCTCAAATTTGGCTTGTTATTCTCTAAACCTCTGTCACCCTAATTGTAGGCGATTTACTTTGTATGTGTTGAATGTATACATTGCCTTATTGCCTTATCGCCTTATATAGAGGTGATCCAATAAAACCTGTTATATCCAATAAACCCGTTAATCCCAATATCGCCTCATCTTACGGCACTCAAATAATCATATCTGATATCATTTTTGGCGGTTTCCGCCATAGCTATCTCACAATTATCATCCAGTCATATCAGAACTGCGACAACAGTGCTAACAATTTAATTAATTAAGGCTAAGGTTGAAAAAGCGTATGCTTTGCTTTTGTTAGTAATTGCTGTCAACACAAAAACTATCAAAAGTAGGGTATTCTTACCACTTGTGATATAAACTAGGACTAGTCATAAGCTCTATTTTGGTGATAATGTGTTGGTAAAAGTAGTAAATTTTTAATTTTAGTAAGTGAAGATTTTTGTTTACAAAGATAAGTAATAACCAACACACTTGCTTATTATTAATGTTTTGCAGTTTTTACTAATTGTAGAGGAATATCTAGGATAATAGCCTAAGATATAATTACTGATAGCTTAATTTTCTTAAGTCTTTTAATGAGGTCACTCAAACTTTTGAGCTTCTATTGGCGTCTTATCATCATACAACTCATTTGATTTTTGTTTATTAGATTTCTAACTAATAATTAACTAGATCAAAATAAGTACTATCTTTTTAAACATTATATACTTTTGAGGAAACAATTGATATATCAAACCTTGTTTCTGTGTATCTTGTTAAGGTTGTGCTTTACTCTTACCTTGTTAATTATGCTTTGCTTCGTCTACACCAAAATTCTGTTTATTTTTCTTACATTAAGTTTGCAGAGTTGAAAATTAATACCATAGTCTTTTTCAGGACTGGTGTACTACTGACTTGATTGGGTGTAGCTAACTATGAGATAGCATAACCAAGGGGTTTAATCCAGTATGACAAGGAAAATAGAGGTTTCCAGGTATAAGGAATGTTGGTTATTCTGTTATAAGAGTTGCCTACAGATATGACTTTGAGAGTTGAAGTTGGAAGGGAGTTTCTTGTAGGCTGGGGTATTAGGTCAGGATTGATAACACTTTTGTAAATATTTGAATACTGTTTTCACGATATAGAATAATTTACTGACTGCAAAGATTAACCATATGAGTGCCTTAGTTATATATTTCATCCAGCTTTCTGGACTTACCTAAGCTTAATTGATTTTTGTACATGGTACTATTCTTCTTCTGAGCATCTGGAATTTCACCTTGCATATGATTTTGAAGATAGTAGGAATCATCTCAGATTTTAAAAATGCGTTTTTTTTGATTAATTAACTCAATATCATAGCAATTAAGGTAAGAAGCAATTAATCTAACCAATCCCTTTGCATTATGGTTTGGTATATAATTAATTAATCTAACTTAAACACATATTTTCTTGATCTGGTGGATAATATCTGTGATCTCAGGAATCCCACTCATCTAAGGCTTTAACTGACAGTTTAGGGATTTTTTTCTTTTGGCCTTTAGAGGATATGAAAGGGTAAGGGCTATCAGAACTTGTTTAAGTATGCCTTAAATCCTGATTTTTTAAGGGTAATGTCCTAGGGTTTGAGGCTTTTATGCTTTGGAAAGGAAGAATTTGTGCATTCCATATGAATGGCATTGACTAAAGTTCTTAAATGTTTTTATATTGTTAATACTATTAGCATATTTTTAATATATAATACTAGCTTTTTTCTCTTTTCAATCCAAAAAAGTTGTTGGTTTTACTGATATCTATTTTTACTTAGAAAAATCTTTCAACTTATGGGGCGTGTAAATTTTTTCCAGTTATACTTGATTTCTAGTATCATGAATATTTTTAATCTTAATATACTTTTTTGAATTGTAAACTAGATGAATGATTTAAATTAAGTTATGTTTATAAAATCAAAGGATTTCTTAAAATCTTTCAAAATCCTTAGTCCTTAAGCCATTTTTATAACTTATTTTATGGTAGCCAGTTTAGATATGTAGATTCCTATACCAAACTTCAAGTTTATACATATATCATTTATACAAAATTAGATCATCACTTTATAAGCTCTATATTTTTATGGATAGCAGCTTAGTTATGGCAGCTTTTTAAACTATATATTTAACAAGTTTAAATTTTTGTTTATGATAAAATCTATACCTTTCTCTACACTTCATCAGTTATGAGTAGTATAAGGTTATAATTTATTAAAAATGGTGTTATATAAAAAACTTACTAAAATCTAAGATAACAATATATTCATATAATTAAATTATATATATGTTAATTAAGTAATTAATGTTTATTCTGCACTTTAATGTCATTTTTAATGATTTTTTTATTAGAGACAAAGCTCTGATAATACTTAATCAAGAAATATTTTAGTGTATACCACATGCTAATCCAAATCAATTTAGGCTATAAACTGATTACTGTATCATCTGATACTGGTGTTTGATTATTTATATTAGATTTAACAAAAATTATATCATTTTCCTACTAACTTGATTTTAAATACTATGCATTTAATATATATATATGATGTGGATTTGGTGTTGATACCTATCAGTAACAGAATTCTAAAAGGCATTGTGATAAATAGATATAAATTGCTCAATTAGGTAATTGTACTTGAATATTTATGACATAATATCGTTAAAAAGAAGCTTTAGAGTAAGCTTTGAGAACTTTATGTCAGAAGTATCAGTAGCTGTTCTTTAGTAGAAAATATTGGAACATTGACCTTAACGTCAGATTCTCCTCCCATAAAAACCTTAGGAGCAATTTTAATGAATAATAATCTTATTATATAATATGTATATAATATCTATAATTACTAGTATATGAAAAAGGATTTAAATTTTAGAAGCCCCAACTATAGTAATGGGTGGGCTTGTGCTAATATGTCACGAAGGAATTGGGTAGTAAGAGCCATGTTGCTGACCAAACTAGGGACAGTTCTGCAGAAACCCATCCCTGAACCCTCCCACCATGTCTCGTCATTGCCATGTATTCCTGTACCACTGTTCCCATGACGCTGCACATCAACAGCAGGGTCTGGCTCCATGAGAGGGCTGATAATGACGCCAACGCCACGCCAAGCTCACTAGTTGAGATCATCACTTGAATATGATAACACAATCTGAATAAAATAAGAATAAAATTTATAAAAGCATGGGGTTTAATTGAATTACTTAATTTCTTAAAAAGATGGACTGGCCATTCAGGCCAAACCATCTCCTAATAAATAGCACTCTGAAAGTCTTCTAATAAGCTCCTTCTCCTACGCTAGGCTTTTACAAACACCATCTAACACAGTGCTCAAAAAGACTTCTCATCTCACTGGATCATCATCCACGCCATTTGAAACTCTGACGTCATATTCTCTCAGTTGCATCTCAATCTCAGAACATCTTATCTCTCACCCTCATTCTAACAACTCCCTGTCTGACTCATCACTAACTCCAACTCTCTCAAACCATCCTCTAACACTTCTCTCCTATTCAAGGACCTTCCTATTGAATCAATGTGCGGTTCAAGCGCAGCCTGATCTGAAGCAATGTGCATACCAGTGCAGCCTAATCCGTTACATCACTCCCCTGTGAGGCCCAAAACTCCTGGACCTTCCCCGGGCATTGTGCACAGTCTTCCTTTGTCTGCCACATTGCCTCCTCCATTGGGTAACCAATTCACTTCACTAGCAATTGCTGCCAGTCCCTCACTCATCTCACATTCAATATTCGCTCCACCTCATATTCCTGAACATCCCCTTCCCTAGTATTTAACAGTCCTAGTCAATAAAGACCCTTTAATTTGAAAGCCCATAATTAGGAAGTATGAATTACCACATGGGCCTTAGAACCTTCTGGCAATCATGATTCAAAAGCAACCCAATTATTAGCTTAAATAATCTGGTATGGGCACAAAACTTTGGTCTCAGCTTGTGACTCTTAACTGGAACAGCATATTTCTTAGCCACCACTAATACCCAGTACCCAGGCTCAAACTCTGGATCTGGCACTCTTCATCAATCTGCCTGATTCTTCTGCCAAGCCACTTCTTGCTCCGAATTTCTGCATAGCCTCTTCAGATATCTGCCATGGTATGCACCATCTCATCCGCCCCCTGACACACTCTGCCCACGGATCCCCCATCCAATCTGGGATTTAGACCATGATTTGCGAAAAACAGAGTCATTCTCAAAGACTATTGACATTGATTGTTATAAGCAAATTGGGCCAACTGAACCCACGGAACCCATTCATACTGCTGATCAGAGACATAACACTGGAGATACTGCTAAATTATCTGATTCACCCTCTCTGGATGTCCATCAGATTGGGGATGGTATGCTGAGGACTGACCAGTCCTGATTTCCAAATTTCCCAACAAACTCAACCAGAATTTTGAGACAAACTGTGGACAATGGTCCAAAACAATTTTCTCAGGTAATCCATGCTGGGAGAATAATTCATCAATTAAAATCCTTACTGCCTCCTTTACCAAAAAACTTCCATGACATGAGAAAAACTCGGTGTATTTGATCAATCTATCCACGACCAGCATACCTGCATCCTTCCCCTGAACTCTCAGAAGACCCATTATTAAATTAACGCTAATTGAACTCCATGGTGCATGTGGTATCTGCAGAGGGTCAACTTACCTGATGGATGTTTCCTTGAGGGTTTCAATTTTACACATACCAAATTCTCCCTCACATACTTCCTGACATCCTTCTGCAGGCCTGGCCACAAATAGTCCTGGTGCACCATCTCCACCATCTTCTCCACTCCCAGATGACCCACCAATGGGTGATCATGAGTGACCCAAATTACATTTCATTGTAATGATGGATTTGGCACCCACACACGAGAGAATCGTGGTATACACACCACGCGCCTCTTCATAAAGGACCTATGGCGCCCATGTGGCTGTCCTTCCACCATCTCAGTTTTTAATCGCCATCCAAATTATGGCCTTCTTTAATTCTGACAAACTTCCTCCCCCAACTCACTCCCCCACTCTCAAACATCGTAAATTGATCTGGTCTGAACATTGTGGCTGTATTAAATTCTTCCAATTCATCTTTCTTATATGATAAGCCTGCGTCCCAACTCAACCAGTCTACTTAGATATTTGTCAGCCCCAACCTGTATTCTACCCAGAATTTGTATTCAACTAGCTCCACATGCCAATTGGCTTGCCGCTGTTCCTTATTCCTTGGTTCCCAATATTATTCCAATGCTCTATGGTCTGTTTGAACAACAAAATGTGTCAGTCATAGAGCAGGTGGTGCTGCCATTCCCACAAGGAAGCCATCAGCGCCAGCAGTTCCTTATCATATATTGGATATTTTTTGGTAGAGATCACCTTGCAGCTAAAATACACATGGGGTGTTTGAGACCATCTTCCCCCTCCTGTAGTAACACTGCACCTACGGCATAATTTGAAGCATTGGTTTCTACCACGAATGGCTTCCCAGGATCTGGCTGGGCCAAGACAGGCACCATAAGCAACTTATCTTTTAATAATTCAAATTCCTGCTCCTCTTTTCTTCCACACATGAATGGAACATCCTACGTTAGACGCTTTAGAGGTAAGGCCATTTGAGATAGATTTCTCACAAACTGTCATAGGAAGTTCAATGTTCCCAAAAAAACTCCACACCCCCCCATTTGATCAGTAGGGGCCTTTCATGCTTGTACTGCATGTGGATTATCTGGTCATACTTGTAATCCATTATGGAACACCAGGTTGCCTAGGAATGTCACTGAACTATGACTATATTCACACTTGGAAGGTTTCAATATCAGACCCATCTGGCCAATTGCCCCCAGAACTTCCCAAACATCTTAGACATGATCCTCTCGGGACCATGAAAACACCAAGATATCATCCATAAAGGTGGAACAGCATCGACCAATCAGCCTCCAAGGACATGATTGATTATCCACTGAAAAACCGCTGGGTCATTTCTAAGACTGAACAGAATCATATGATTTTAAAACACCCCCAAGTGATACTTAAACGCTGTATATTTTTGATACTCTGGTCTCACCAGTACCTGATTGAATGCATCTGCAAGATTCAACTTTGTAAAAATGGTACAACCAGTAACCTTTGGGAGAATTCCTCCACCAAAGGCATCAGATATGGATCAGGTTCAGCGACTATGTTTAGACGTTGGAAATCCACGCATGGGTGTAGTTCGCCACTCACTTTTAGCACAAATAATACAGGAGACACAATTGGCGACATAGAAGGCTCAATTAATCCTTTGTCCAACATTGATTTCACATGGCCCTCCAATGCTCCTTTTGCTTGTTAGTTAAAAGATATACCAGACATCCACAGAGAAACTCTGAACCCTCCTAAAACAGGAATGAAAACGCAAAAGAACCAGTAGGGGAAAAAGGTGAGTTTCCTACTGGACCAAATTCACCCACAAAGTCACAATAATAACCGGTAACTCTCCCTCCTGCATTCCACCCACATTTTTGATTCTATTGAGAACATCACTTCCAACCACCATCTTCCACCTCATCAGAGACCCCATCCAAGAATTCAAAGTAATTCTATTAAATGGAAAATCAACCTGGGGCAGAACTGATGCCACCACTGCATCCCAATTCCAATGGATGGCCAAATTCCTGATTGCAAAAAAACTCTCTTTGAACCAAAACAGGTTCTGCTGAACAAATACCCAAGGCTCCAAACGCCATGAGGGAGTCCTTCCCAACACTTCAGAAAACACCACCTCAGGACCCTTCTGCATTCCAAACTTCAAATTTTTTGTCAGGGCGAATTCCACATAGTTTTTCCTCAGCCCCTGTATCCACCAGGGCCATCACCTTTTCCATCCGACCTTGTGAATATAATTCCACCAGAATAAATAAATGATGATAAAGTGAAGAAGTAGACTTAATTTTCTAAAGCATTTTCAGATTGCAAATTCGTAGGTAAGGTAGGTTTGGGACATTATCATTCCCATGTCCCTGACCCCCTGTTCTCCCCAACTACTCAACGTTTCCCTTGCAGAAGCCTCCATGGACATTTCCAAAATTTCTGGGTGATCCCTGCCACCCTCCTTGACCTTCATGAA
Organism: Massospora cicadina; assembly: GCA_022478985.1. Classification (NCBI taxonomy): domain Eukaryota; kingdom Fungi; phylum Entomophthoromycota; class Entomophthoromycetes; order Entomophthorales; family Entomophthoraceae; genus Massospora; species Massospora cicadina. Next base: position 19,081 of record JAKSZP010001382.1, read on the forward strand.
TAACTGCAGGCGACTGGCCCCTTCCTGGAGACATAGAATCCTCCTACCAGTTTTGTGCCAAAGCTGATTGTTTCTCAACTCGTACCACCAATGCAATTTCCTCAGCCAACATACCCTGAACTTTGGCGGCCACCATAGCTGCCAACACATCGACCTGCAACCCCTGTCAAAACATTTACGATGTTTGTGAAGCTGACGCTTGTGCTGCTTTTGATAAAGGTAAAAAAATCCGCACATATTAATCAATTGATCCACGCCCCTGACTCACCGTCAACAAAGCTGACCATGCCTCATCCTGCACCTCATCCGGACAGGTGGCCCAATTGATCCAACTTACACACTCATCCATGGAACCTGGAAGGCGACCTTGCTCTTCAATCATTTCTAGCACCCACCCCACCAGGTCTGATGGTAATGGCTCCACAATTTGCATAATCTGCAGTGAGAAAGGGGACTCTCCTCCTGTAGCTTGAGCCAACCATGCCTGAAACTGAACTTTCAACACCACCTGATGAATTTTATTAAAGCTTCTATTAGCAATGCCATCCGACATCTTTAATATATAGATATTAAATGCTCTCAACCACCTCCACAGGTCTCACACCCCATACCTGAACCACCTCTCTTATCATAAAAATTAATGAGAAACTCACCATCACCACTATCAAGACATGGCGATACTATCTCTCCCCTTCTGGGGCCACCACCTCTTCTTGGGGCCCCCACAAGGCTGACAAAAATGTATTTGAGTTTCATCTGATGTAATGGGTGGGCTCGCGCCAATATGCCATGAAGGTATTGGGTAGTAAGAGCCATGCTGCTGACCAAAATAAAAACAGTGCTGCAGAAACCCATCACTGAACCATCCCACCATGTCACATCATTGCCATGTATTTATGCACCACTGTTCCCATGACGCTGCACATCAACAGCAGGGTCTGGCTCCATGAGAGGGCTGATAATGACGCCAACGCCACGCCAAGCTCACTAGTTGAGATCATCACTTGAATATGATAACATAATCTGAATAAAATAAGAATAAAATTTATAAAAGCATGGGGTTTAATTGAATTACTTAATTTTTCTTAAAAAGATGGAACTGGCCATTCAGGCCAAACCATCTCCTAATAAATAGCACTCTGAAAGTCTTCTAATAAGCTCCTTCTCCTACGCTAGGCTTTTTCAAACACCATCTAACACAGTGCTCAAAAAGACTTCTCATCTCACTGGATCATCATCCACGCCATTTGAAACTCTGACGTCATATTCTCTTGGTTGCATCTCAATCTTGGAACATCAAATCTCTCACCCTAAATCCCAAAACTCCCTGTCCAACTCACCACCAACTCCAATTCTCTTGAATCATTATTTGACACTTCTCTTCTAGTTGAGGCCCTTCCTATTGAAGCTATGTGTGGATCAAGTGCAGCCTGATACGTTACATTTATAAGCCTCAAGGGGGTCAAACCAGTGCAAAAATTCTCCCCATGATTGCTTAATGTAATGATACCTCTAACCTTTGATGTCAGCAATCTCATTTTCCATTTGTTAGAGCTCAAGCATCCATTAAAAATTGCTCACAATGAGACAAGAGGATTTATCTTATCTTTGATTGAATGACTAGAACAGTACAAGACATGATAAAGTTCAAAACTTGTTTAGCACTCTGATTAACTATAAACAATCTTTATCCCTTCTAGATTATTCATGATACTTCAAGAGGCGTTATCTTACCTTCAACTGATTGTCTGTATCTTTATAAAGCCACAAAGAAGTGCCATGATTGTTTGACATTCTGAATGGCTATGAACAAACTGCCATCCATTATGACTTGCCTGTAATGATTTACATTCTAAACTCATCTGGATTACACTAATTGGGATCAAACCTAATTATCAGAATTATTGTTTACCATCTAGAGGCATCCAAAAAACAATTTCTACATAAATTATAGTCATCATCAACTATCATTGAATTCAACCCCAGATCACATCTTTAAGTTGACTACAAAGTACCAAAAATTAGAAAGAATCGTGAAGCCTGTGAATCGCACTATATCCTTGATCTGATAGCCTCAATAATTAACCTTTTTTGTATATAGATAACCATGTAACCATAATCTTGAATCTCAATTAATAGCTATGTTGTTTTGTTTGTTCTAAAGAGGTATAAACCTTGAATTTTTATTTAATACAGTTTCACTTATAGTAATATTTTTTAATTTAATATAAATATAATCATTGTTTTCTTCTCAATGTCAGACAATTACAAGTCCAATTTTGTAATAAGAATGCTTCAATTCATAATGAGGACAAAGTAAGCCATAAGACTCTGGCTGATTCTTGGTGGAACCCCTTGAATTGGGGCAATACTTCTATTAATGTTTATCGGCTAATTACCATGATTTTATTTTGTTGGATTGCACCAGTCATGCAGCAGAATCAAGGGAGTCCATCTGAGTTCCCCTCCATCCATTAACAATTTAGCTATACCACCTACGTGGAGACCGCCCCATCTTATAGCCTCAGAGGTCCCACCAGTTCTAAAAATTTTCTTTTATTATGATTGGTTCAAATATATCAAATACTTGCCTAATGGACTGGTCCTACCTAATATTGACACTTCATCAGCCATTTTGACAAAGCAAAGTGATTAATAAGAGCTCTGATAGTTCAAAGCCCTATTTTCTTAATTAAGAGACTTACAGCTTATACTGAACTTCTCAGCCGTCTCATATCAAACCTCATATCATTTATATATTAAGCAGTGACATAGTAATTGTAATCTTTTCAACCCGTTGTTGTCACTAATAAAACAATCAATAAACCTCTTATTTTTCAAATTTAAAGTTCTCTTGTTATATATAAACTTATAATAAAGAGTCTCCTATTTTTTAAACAGCTGTTAAGAGTTTCACTACTCCTGCTTTTTTTACAATTGACAAATACTATGCAATTAGCACCAATAATTCTTAGTTTGTGACAGGACTTTAGCAAGTAGTGCTCACTCCAGGGGGCCTTTACACCACAAAACAAACTAGAAAAATTGAGGTTGGGTTGATTAGTAATTCTCACTACCTCCCCACTGAAATTAACCCCGGCTAGCTACTCTGGAGATCCAGCTAGCCAGTGCTTTGTCTCTCTCAAAAGGTTCAAGCAGCACTCTTCTCAAGGCCCTCATGGGGCCTTTCATGCTCTTCATAAATCCCCCTTAAAGACAAGTTTGCCCCAGGAGAGGGTAGCATTGCCTCTTTTCTAGTTGTTTAAGAATTGGTTATGGAAGGCACAACTGACCGCTTTAAAGTTAAGTACATCCTTCTCTGCTTGATTCGTATAGCTCATGAAATAATGGTTCCCATCATGGTTAAACTCAGAACCTGGGCAGGGGTTATATAAGCGCTTATTTAGGAGTTTATCTCCATGCATAGTAAAAAAAGGAAAATGCAGGCCTTTATATTCCTCAGCATGAATGGGGATAATCACTCGCCACCTTTCTAACGATTGTATGGTTAAGCACAGCCCTTAGTGCTCGCCAAATTACTCCCTCTTGATAAAGCTCTTACGGCCATAATAACTAGCTTAGCTTCTCACCCTACTATAGACCATCATCTTATCTCCGTTAAAAGTCACCTCCAGACTATCTATGATATCAAGGAGGCTTTGCTAGAGGTTGCAGATATCTATAACGCTGAATTTACTTCAGGCGTTGGGTCAAACCCCAGGTTCTGACAATTGAGAAATTCTCAACTGAAGCTTTTCAAAGAGCTACGTTAATCCCTAGGGCCCCCTATGCTGGTTACCACTCTGAGGACAGCACCGGCAGTGCAGCTCTAACCTGATTTTACTCCACTCTGCAAACCTGAGGTTCCTAAGTTATTATATCAAAGAACTATCATCCATGAAGAAAGCGCTCCCTGCCCCCATCTTGCAGCTAAGATCATCTTTTACCATCCAATGAGCCTCTCCAAGTGGTTCCAAAGCTTACTCCTAAGTCTAAACCCCTCTCTTGGGTGCCATTCGCCCCTACTAACAATGGGTTCAAGTACCAGGTCACCAAAGCTAAACCGCCTGTTTCCCCAAGGCACACAGCCACTAATTGACTCAAAGCTGGCATAGTTAAAGCATCCTCCTCCGCGACGCTATCTCCTCCAGCCAACTCTAATCCAAAACCTGTAGCCACGAGGCAGCACAAACCCCCTACTTTGAAGGTTGAAAATCGAGCCATGACAATTTCAACGCTTCACCCAAAAGTTAATACGGTGGAGGAGCAATCCCAGGACCTATCCTGCCATAAGGGAAGCCCTGAACGTACCTCACACCTTATGGGCTCCCTAGCATGCATTGGTAAACCCTCCAATGATGAATCTGAAGGGTGCTTTGAAGATATGGGTCATTTGTATTAGGAGCCTCAGGGGAAGTGGAGGTACCTAACAGGTTATACCCTGAGAGTGTGGATATGAATAGGATACCCCGCAGAACGTATCTTCATCAAGTGCTGAGGAGTCTGGAGATTATTGATACTTCTAGTGACGCCAACCAGCTCGATGCCTCGTTAACCAATCCACCCATAGTGTGCACACCCTTCACTCTATCCAGGAGAATTACCCAGAGACTGTTAAAAGAATAGCTTCCACTCTCCGGATATAGGAGGTCCTTGCTCTTTCCTCCAACTTGGGTGGAGCCTTAACAAAAGTAGAGGATGTCTTTAATGGAATGCGGGTCACAGCTATTCTTGACACTGGATTCCTCGTGAAAGTTGTGTCCTCAAAACTTATCAAAAAAATTAAGCTGGCCCCTGACCTCGAATACACCTAAGAATTTGGTACTGTTGGTTCCTCAAAAACATGTGCTATTAAAACATACACTTCTTTGCCCATCCAATTTGGGAAACTCACCTTTGTTGGCCCCCGCGGTAGCCTTAGTTAACAATACCTATGATCTACCCATTAGTACACAGTTTATGCTGGAACAAAAAGGATTGTTAACTTGAAGAAGGGCTATTTCTCCTTGATTAACTACAAGTTCCCTCTGATTCTAACCAACAATGAGCTTAAAAGGAGTCCGCTTTCACAGAGGAATACCCCTCCTCTGAATTATCCCTGCACTAAACCACGGCAGGACGAAATAAAAGAATGTTGCCTCCATCAGTGGATGCTATAGAAGTATCACTTTACATGCATCTGAAAAGGTCATAATAAAGGCGGGTGAACAAAGAGTAGTTTACACGAAAATTACCAAAAAATATCCCCCACAACTGTCTATTGCATCTAATTATCATAGACTGAGTTAGTTTTCTTGAGCCTAGAGTATTTCCAGGTGTGCTAGACCCAACTTATCAGCGACCAATCATTATCCTGTTGGGGGATCTCATCAAGGAGGAAATGGTCGTCAAGAAGCATTAGGAGATTTGAAGAGGCCTACTGGTTACCATTTAGTACTAAAAAAGAGGCCTACTGGTCCTTATTGAGGACATTATAAAAGTTCACTATATCAGGTCTATGGCTGATATGGGCTTACCCGCAGACCAATCGCTATGCACTCTTCCTACTCTTCAGATTTTTAATGAACTAACCCCAGCTGATCTTGATAAGGTCCACACTTTACTGAAGTCCTATAGCTACGTTTTTTTAACTCTGAAACTGACTATGGGCACATGAAGGGTTGGACGCATACCATTGACGTTAAGGATACTCATCCAATCCAATCTAAACCCTACCGTTAACAAAAGTTGAGGAGCTACAGATGTGGACGGAGATAAAACAGTTGTTGGACACTAGGTTGCTGGTGATTTCCCAAAGCCCCTTGGCTGTCCACTCTTCTATTGATAAGAAAAACGGAGGTCATCAGGTAGTTGTGGACTACCATAAACTGAAAAATATCACCAAAAAGGATATTTATCCTATCCCTCGCATTGATGACGTCCTAGATCAACTCTCTTGCTCTATCTTTTTTCCACCATGGACCTGGCTGACTGTTATTGGCAAATGTACCTTTTTCCCCAAGATCAGGAGAAATGCGCTCTTATTTGCTTTGAGGGTCTCTTTCAGCCTACCCAAATACCTTAATAGTTATGCAATGTACATGAAACTTTCCAGTGAGCCATGATAATATCTTACAGGATCTGGAGTTATGATGCGTCATCTTTTATTTTGATGATATCGTGGTGTTCTCAAAGACCTTTAACGAAAATCTTGGCCACCTTAGGGCAGTGGATAATCACCTACGTGAGCCAACATCAAGTTAAAGCCCTCCATGTGCATATTTTTACAAAGGAAATTAGTTTTCCTTGGACACGCCATTTCACAGGATGGGATTCAATCCCTCCAAGACAAAGTAGAGGGTATATTTAAAATGCCTGATCCCAAAACCCCTTCTGATATCCAGGTATTCTTGGGTATGACGGGGTATTATCACCAATTTATCCTCAAGTTCGCCCAACTAAGTAAGTCTCTTGTCCGGCTATTGGCCAAAAATGTCCCTTTTGATTGGGGAGCAGAGCAACAGGTTGCCTTTGAGAAACTAAAGCAGTTGTTGCACAAGCGTCCAATCCTAAGCCACCCTGATTATATTAAACCTTTCCTCTTGTTTATTTATGCCTCTTACTACGCTATTGGGGCCACTCTGTCTCAATTGGATGCTAATAACGTGGATTGCCCAATATCATTTTTAAGTAAGACGTTGTTCAAGGCTGAACGCAATTACAGCATCACTGAGAAGAAGTTCCTCGCGGTCCTGCTGGCTGTAAAGTATTACCTCCCTTTTTTTATAAGGGAATTCTTTCACTGGGGTCACTGACCATATCTCCTTGAAGTGGTTACAAAATATGAAGGATCCCACTGGGCGGTTGGCTCTCTGGGCTTTAAAGCTCCAAGGCTATGATATAAAGATTGAGCACCGATTTGGAACCCACCATATGAAAGTTGATGATTTGCCTCAGCTGCCTATCCTTCACCTTGGTAATAGTGAATCTGAGAGGCTACACGACCTCCTTATGACCCTTGACGCCTAAGAAGACAAGGATGAACCCGTCAGTAAAACATTAGCTTGACTCTCACAACACCAAGGTGGAAAGCGGGAAGTTGTTTAATAAGGGGTAAATTGGTTGCCCTATCTCCGACCATCAGAGCAAGAACCCATGATCTTAGAGACCCATACCATTCTAGGGCATAGCGGAGTACAAAAGAACTATGAGTGGGTAAAAGAGCGATACTACTGGGAGGAAGTCATGGAGAAAATATTTGAAGTCCTGGATGCCTGTCTGATCTGCAAGAAGCAATCCAGCTACAAGATCTTGTATCAGTACCAACCCATTACTCCGCAACAACCCTTTCACACCATAAGTCTAGATGCAGTAGGCCCTCTACCCCATACTACTAGGGGAAACCGGTATATCTTAGTAGACATGAACCATTTTAAAAAGTGGGTTGAGGCTGTAGCTCTTCCTGCTCAAACTGCCAAAGCACCGCCATTTTCCTTCATCACTATATATTTTCTCGCCATGGTTGTCCCCAGGTCCCGCTCTGTGACAATAGGAAAATTTTTATAAGGTGGTGAAGATCCTTGCTACCTCCATGGGAACGCAACAGTTTTTCTCAGACTTCTATAACCCCTTGACCAATGGTACCATGGAAAGAGCCAATGGGACCCTGATCTCTAGATTACGAAAAATGGTCACTTCAGACCCTCTTCACTGGTATCTTTACTTACCCGTGCCCTCATGACTTACTTTAACAGCTATCACCAGATCCTTTAAATGCTAACTTTCTAAGAGTTTCATGGTTGAGAACCCGGGGTGCCAGCATTACTAGCCAAAAATATTTTCTCTGATAAGACTGATCCTAAGCAAGCTATGAAGAGGTTGGTTCAGCACATCATCCAGTTGCATTTTTAGGCGATGACCAACTTGTCAAAGACTGTCACAAAAGAGGGCCAAGAAGCTAATGAGGTCCGGGCCCCTCTTTCTTCCTTCCAATTATCCAACTTGAAGATATATTACCATAATTGTATTACTCCAGAAGTGAGAAGCTCTGTCCTCTTTGAGAAAGAATTTTTGTTGTCTTTTAGAAGCGAGGGGATGATGATTCTATTAAATCCCTGGCTATTGGAGTTACTGTTAACCATGTCCATGACCAGTCCTTGCGCTCTTACTCTTCCCCTAACAATATTAAAGGATAATTGTTGGGCAACTACAAGTCCAATTTGTAATAAGAGTGCTTCAGGACATAATAAGGACTAAATTGGCCAAAAGACCCTGACACTTCTCAGTGGAACCCCTTGAATTGGAGCAATAATTTTATTATTGTTTCTCGGCCAATTAACATGAGTTTATGTAGTTGGATTGCACCGACCATGTGGCAGAATCAGGGAGTCCATCCCATTAACAATTTAGTTAAACCAACTACTCAGAAAACACCCCCTTTTATAGCCTTGAAGGAGTTTTACTGGGTGTAAAAATTTCCCCATGATGATTGGTTCAGATATATAAAATCCTTGCCTAACGGACTGGTCCTACCTACTATTGACCCTTCATCGGCCAAACCAATGAAGTGAAGCGAGCTTTGAGAGCTCTGATAGGTCAAAGCCCTATTTTTTCTTTTTCAGAGACTCGTAGCTTATAATGAACTTCTCAGCCGTCTCACTTCAAACCTCAGATCGTTTATATACTAAGCAGTGACATAGTAATAGTGGGCACTTTTCAACACGTTGTTGTCACTAATAAAACAACTAGTAACCATTATTTTCCCAATTTAAAGCTTTCTAGTTTTATATAATTTATATTACAAAGTCTTATTTTGTTAAACAGCAGTTAAGAGTTTCACTGCTCCTGCTTCTTTACAATTTGAATCATGCGCCATCAACACCAGTGAGCATTATCTTGTGCCAGGACTTCAACACTCAAAAAGGGATAAGACTAGTAAGCTTATAGGATAACATTGGCCTCTACTATCTTAGGTAGCACTATGTAATAAGCATACCGCGTCTGACATATTGTAGTCTTATGCATGGCATAAAGCGATCAACTCAACTAGCCGAAAACTACAAGTGGTGCTCGCTACAGGGGCCCCTGTACACACTAAGTTTTCAACTACTAACATAGAGAAGAGCTCTTTCCTACCTGTGCTGAGCCAAGCTCTCAAAGAAGCTTACCACCATGTTGGGCTCACACCTAAAGGCTGTATAGAGAAAATCCTCCATCAATTTTGGATCCAATTGCTTGAACCATTCCCTTGTTTATCCTACTGACACTGACATCTCTTCCTTTATGCAGAAAGGTGAAGATCACATCAGATTCCTCGAGGGCATTTGAGCATAACTTTGTTTCACTTTGACGAACTTGAAGCTAATCAATCTCTTAATGTCTGCCCAATTAACAAGAGGATTTTCGCAATTAAAAAGTACACCAAGGCTTCCTGCAAAGACATCAATAACGACCTACTCGCTGAGCTCCTTCAACTGCACCATGACCATTACCTAGTACCCTTACTGACACTGCCATCTCTACCACTAAGCAGAAAGGTGAAGATCACATTTTTTCCTCAAGGACACAAAAGAGCAAGTCTTTCACTTTGGTGAACTTTATGCTAATCAAAATTTTAACATCATACTTATCAACAAGAGAATTTGCACAACTGAAAAAGTACACCAAGCTTCCTGCAAGGACATCAAGCCAACTTATTTTTTGATATCCTCCAACTGCACCCTGAGCATTACCTAGTACACCCTACTGACACTGACGTCTCATTCACTTATAAGAAATGTGAAGATCACATAAAATTACTTGTGGGCATACTAAAGCATGCCTTGTTTCACATAGGTGAACATGAAACTTATTAATCTTATAATGTCTTGTCAATCAATAAGAAGAACCCTAACCAGGCTTTTCTTGAACTCAATATCAGCTTAACTGATGGTTTGATGTAACAATAACACGCCAACACGAGCCTACATAACCACGCTAATGATTCTGAAGAGGGTGAAATGTAACGCCCTGCCAAGCATCAAGCACCCAACCGCACAATCCTGAGTTTCCACAAGGCACCAGAAAATAAGCTACACATGATGACAAATGGGTTAAGCTTGAACTCAATACCAGCTTAAATGATGGATTGTTTTAACTAAATTAGGACGACATGAGCCTGCCTAACCTCACTTGCGATTTGAAGGGGGGAAAAGGAACCTCATGACAGGCATCAAATATCCAACTGCACCCTCCTGAGCTTGCCACAATGCACCAGAAAACTAGCTATTCAGGACGAAACTGAGTATTGTATGAACTCAAGACCAACTTAATTGATGGATTGATCAATTGACCACAAGCCAATAAGCAGAATTTGGAAAACTCGAGCTTTAGGCACTCTGTGACGCCCTAGCATTACTGAGCCACTCAACATCCCTAATCCAATCGTAGTTTAATCTTACTAGACTTGATTTAACTAATAATCAGTAGTGGGCGCTATAACTACCTCCCTTACTTGGATAAGACTTGCTTGACCCAAAAGGGACGTGGGAAGAATTTCTACTAATATTCACTGCTCCCAATATCCTTATAGGGGGCTCTGTCGATCTCCAAATTTGTCCTTTAGTATAGATATTGGAGCATAGACCCTACATCAGATTCGCCTCCCACAACTATCTTAGACAATCTTTTTAGATAACTATATTTATATATACTTTATATGTATTACACTAAAGCTAATATCAGAAAAGAGCTTACGTTTTTGAAGGCTCCATTTATAGGTCTCAAGGGGTTTACCCGGTCATCTAGTACTAAAAAAAGGGGTTTACCCGGTGCAAATTTTTCCTCCCTCCTTATTGGCTTGGTGCAATGTTACATTTAACCACTGGTGTCAGCCAGCTCGTTCTTCATTTGTTAGAGCCCAAGCATCCAGTCCAAAATTTCTAACAATGACACAAGAGGAATTATCTTACCTTTGAATGATTGACTGGAACTGTACAAGCCATGATGAAGTGCAAAGCTTGTTCAATACTATGATTGGAGACAGACAAGCTTCTATCCCTTCGAGATTACTTATGACACTCCAAGAGAAATTATCTTACCTTCATATGATTGGCTTGATCTATATAAGTCATGATAAAGTTCCAAGCTTGTTTGTCACTATGATTTGCGCTAAACAAGCTGCCATCCATTATGACTTACCTGTAATGGTCTGAATGCCAAACGCCACCCAAATTACTTTCTTTGAATCAAAACTTATTCAATTATTGTTTATCATCCGATTTCATCCCCAGATCTTAATTTCCACTATTATAATTATGGCCATTATTATTTAATGTTTGATGCATCCTCAGATTTAATTTCCGCATTGACTACAAATTATCACAAAGGAGGAAGAATTGTGAAGCCTGAGCATTATCTCATGTCCTTCCTCTGATATGCCCCCAGTATATAACCTTTATTTGCCCATGGATAATTTATGTGACAATAGTCTTGATTATCAATCTATGGCTATGGTCTTTTCTTTGTTTTAAGGAGTATAAAAACCCTTATTATAATTAAATAAAATATCACTTATCATATTATAATTCTGATTTATTATTTGAATAAACTCAATATCTTTCCTTCTCAAACACAGGATCAATCTTGTAATCTTAGAGGAAACTTTGGCCTCCTTTATCTTAAATAGCGCTTACTAAGCATACCACGTCTGTCATATTGAGGAAAGCCTTGGTTGGCGCTAATAGAGCAACCCAACTAGACATATTTCTATTACCTATAATACTAATACATATAGTCGCATATATAGATATAGGACTTTATATCATGATAGTAAAGTAATTTATCTAGCACAAACGTAAGAAAGTTAGGATGCTAAATTTATTTTTATCAGGTTAAGATGAGCATTACACAAGCTGCAACTATTTATATTTTAGTAAAGATACGTCATTAAATGTAATTTTGCAACTTGAGTCTGCCTAAATTTTGTTCTATCATCTTTGAGTTTTTGTGTGCCCTAAGAGCTCTCAGTTTAAGAAACTTTGTAAGTCAAAAGGGCACTGCCTCAGTGCACTGAGGCTACTCAGATTATAGCACATATATAGACCCTGGCTGTGAAAGGAAGATTTCACACTACCCAAACTCGACATATTCTTTACTGTTTGGTGAACTGACAGCAATTCTACCCATACATCTCAGAGATATGCATCTTATCAATTATCTAGAGGAATCAGAACAGAAGGACACAATTTTAAAGTGTTTGAGGTAATGAAATTTGAATAGCGTTTTATGACTATCTTTAGCCGTCACTATACTATAGCCAAGAAACTAATCACTTGGATTCCATCTGAAGGCTTGCAATGCTGGTTTCTGGCAAGTCAAAGACCATATATCGCCTCCCCCCTTATTGTGAACCAAACCTTGAACCTCACCTTGTTTGCAAGCTGACTTGGGGCGTACAGAATCATGATTCCTGGCCATGAAAGATGTCTAGAAAATAACTGAAACCCTTACTTGTAAGCTTTAATCCACAGGTGAACATTTCTTCACGAATCCTCTGTAACCAGACACTTTTAGGGATTGAATTCATTGGTAATTGTAAATGAATTTCCCAAGTATGTGACTTAGGAAATCCACTATGATAATGGGTGAAATCCCAACTATACAAACTCAACTTTATTGCAAGTCAATGCATTTTATTTTTAATTTATAATAAATAATAAATATTTTGAAAAGGATTTTAATGTTTTAGGTCCATTTGATCCAACAACAGATGAAGGCCATAAACGCTGGCATTTGTCAAGCTTTGGGCATACTTGATTTATTATTAATTCGCTTAGCTCTTGAAGGTCAACTATTTATCAAGTGAGGATATGTCACCCTTCCCTCACTTAGAAACTCTACATAAATTGTTCTCCTTCCAAAATAAAGCCTAGTTGCTTAAAACTAATGAAATTATTAATTTATTAATGTAAATTAATTTTATGGGGACCTTGGTCACAAAAACAGGGTTAGGAGGTAGTATTTAACGTCACAGGTGTGCTATGGAGGGCGGTTGCACAACATTACTGGGTTGTTACAAGGTTTTAGTGATCATGTGTAGCTGAGTGAAGCTGATAGGTGACAGAGGCTGGCGACGTAGGTTCTGCCACATCTCAGCCTATAGTGAGTTGCATTCTGTATTTCATTGTACCACCCTGTGAGTGATATCTGGACCCCCAAATGTGGAAGAATTTAAACCTTATTTTGAATGTTCAGATGAGAATTCGCATAAAGACACAACCCTGACACTCAAAGGAATGAGGCGACTCTCTTCCACATAGGCTTTCATACGTCACAGTGGCAAATAGGGCTTTGGGAACCAATTTATTACATTATTTAAAGTCATAATCTCATGGTGAGTTTTTCACCTGACAGCTCACCTGATGGCACAGAGTTAAATGTCCCAAGCATTCTCTCTGATCCCTCAGATCCTCCCTGCTGAAGCTCTGGTTTTCTAGCAAAGGTGATGGTGAGTTTGTAGGATAATGGTTGGACTGCTGGCGTTTGAGGCCTCTTGCGCCTATCAATGAACCACTATGGTGAACATTGATGGTTTATGGGAACCCTGGATTTCTAGTCAACTCCCTTTGAGCTTTCTCTGTCGCAAGGCCACCTGTTGTAAAATTTATCTGGTTTTGATTCCCCCATACTGCATTCCTGGCATGCCGGAATCTTAGTTTTCAATTAGGTAGTGTAATGATTATAAATGTACATGTATTTCCTAAGGTTAGGACTTATGAAATCTGCTATGACAATGGTTACAATCCCAGCTTTTCAAACTCAACTTTAATTGCCAGTCAAGGCATTTTAGTTTAATTTTTATAAATATTTTGATTCAAGATGGAATTCAATGAGTTAGGTGCTCTCAATCATCCAGTAGATGAAGGTCAGAACACCAGCCTTTGTCAATCTTTGGACACATGTAATTTATTACCAATTTGCTTAGCTCTTGCAGAGATGCTATTTATCAAGTGAGGATATGTTCCCCTTCCCTCACCTGAAACTTCTACATATTTCGGTCTCCTTCCAAATAAAGACCACTTGTTTAAATCTAGGGCTGTTTTGAATTTATTAGTTTAACTTCATTATATGTGGACCTTGGTTGTGATAAACCATGGTTAGGAGGTGAATTTGATGCCCCGGTGTGCCATGTAAGGCGGTTGCACAACATGACTGGGTTGTGACATTGTTTGCAGTGATCTTGTGCAGCCAAGTGAAGCAATAGATGACAGAGGCTGGCGACATAGGTTGTTCTGCACCTTGGCATATTGGGAGGAAAATTTTGTGTATCATAATACCTCCCTGCAAGAAACATAACTCCCAAATGTGCCAGAACTTGAACTTTTTGTTGGATGTATAAGTAGTGATTCACATAATGATGCAACATGATGCTTGAAGATTGAGGTGACTCTCATCTAACGTAGGTTTGCATATGTTTATGTGACAAAAAGGGCCTTAAGAGCCTGTTTATTACAGATGTGTTTGCTGTCTCCTCCCTCCTGCATACCTTACAGGCATAAAGAAGGTCATCACATATGCTTGATCCACTTTTGTAGAGTTGCTTTAGTGACTGGAATGTTGCTATGGAGTTAGAAAAAAGTTCTGAACTGGTATATAACTGCATCCCTTAATCTTCCTTCCCCATATTTTATCAGTCCTTTATTAGTACCTCCTTTTAGTTCAGGATAAGAGCATAGAACAAAGCTACTTGCTCTAAAGATCAGGGATCTAAGTGGTTAAAATTTGGAAGGCAAATGCCTTATCTGCCAACCACCTTTTAACAGTCACTGAGGATGAAGAGGCTCTCCTTTGTGGTAAATATATATTATCTTTAAATATTCAAGGTGGGTCGACCTTGGGACAAATATACCACACTGAGAATTTTTCTAGCCAATACAGGTTTTGAACTCAAAGCCTGAACTAGGTGGAAGCAGCTTTAACTGCAAGGCTAACCACCCTTTATATATATATCATCTTTATGCAAAATTGATTGTACTTTAAAACCTTTAACATGTGGCATAATTTTTTATATATGATTGATATATTAAAAACTAATTTCAAGTTTGATATCCAGTTTTATTTTAAGTTACTGAGTAAAGGCAGTTTTATTTATATCGTGTAGCACATATTGCCTTAAATAAAAAATAGAATTAAATAATGGAATTGAAAAAATTTAATTATAAAAAGTTTATATAGTCTAAAAATTCTTTTTTTTGAAAGTAATTAAAAGCTGTACGTTTTAATTCATATAAGTAGATATAATACATTCTTGAGAAATAAAAAGAATTAATAATGAGTCCCAGGTTATATGATAATGGGTGTTTACTGCCACCACTTAGTGTAAAATTATTAACCATACTAAAACCTTATTGTTTAACTCATCTATAAAAGTAACCCTCATTAATTAATTTTATATAGTTTATAATATATCAGGTTAATTTTTATATTTTTTGTCACAAAAAGTGTCAAAGATACTATAAGATGTCTTTGTTTTAGTCAATTATACTAATTTAATTTGATAAAGATAATATATGATCAATTTTAATTTTAATTAAGGGGATAATATGATCCTAGTTTGTAAATCTATCCGCTCTGTCTATTATAGAAAAATTATAAAAACATTTGCAGTCCAACATTATATATATGTATAAGACATAATTAAGGTGAAGAAGTTTAAAAGCTTGATTTCAACATAAAGACTAATATATGTTTGTAATAAGCATTGCTCTTAGGACAGTATTAAAATTGATATAGTTTAATGCCCCCAGAAATTTTTATTTACAATGTCAAAGGCTAGTTAACTAACATATCATCAATATGAGCTATGACAGAGGACTGTATTTGTTTACATGTGGTGGAGGTGAATTAGCTATCCCTATTAAAATATAAGTACATAGATATAAATGTTTACTTCAAAATATGTTTTGACAAGGTCTAAATCTTATTTTTATGTAGACATAACACCATAGCTTGGCTTATAAGATGCGAACATTATATACAATTAAAGAGTAAAAATATGAGAAACAATATTCCTGTAATCAGTTTTTTATATAAAGTCTTATACTAAACAAAAAATCGCTTATCCAGCACACTAAAGTATTTCTGAGTAAGTTTTTATTATTTTTTTTGTTTTATGATAAAACTTAGAAAGATCTGATAATCATACTTAACTCAAAAAGGAACATAAGTACTTTTAAGCATTAGGTGGTCCCAACCTAAAGGGAGATACACTGATCTAAAGGAACATAAGTATTGCTTCTATAAATAGAAATTATTTCTTATAAGAGCAAACTAGGTAATATTATTTCTAAGAATAAACAAACTAAAAATCATAGCTTTTCTAGAAAATATAACTTAATAATCGCATATAACAAGATCAGGACATTCATGAAATGAAATACATGAGATTAGAAGATATATAAGAGTGCTTTTAGTAACCAATCTTATGTAAAAATGTTTATATAAAAACCTTATGATAGCACTCAGCGTACTGTATGAGTAAAAAAGATAAAAACACTAATGTGTGCCTACTTTACAAAAAGAGTAAAAGTGTATCTACTAAGTTCAAAACTTTTTAAACCTATTTTATACGTTTTCTGAGAGGCAAAAGGTCTTATCCTCTCAGATAGTAAATGAAGGCTATGCTTTTCTCTCCTCAACATTGAGAAAAGTAAAACCAATTTAAAGGAAACATAATAAAGATACAGGTTATGTGCCATATTCCTCCTCTAATTAAAAAAGTTATAAACCGACCTTGGAAATAAAATCTTGTTAACTAGTATGACTTAAAACTTTTATGTGATTAGAATTAATCCAGATGTCTCATGGACCAGATTGTTTTGAGCAAGTAATCTGGTGCTGTACATATCCCAGTGTTATGAAAACATTGACAGTTATTTGATGGGCGCCAGTTTGGTGAGATACAAGAGGACCTTAAAGACGTGTTAGTAGCCAAAAGTTGGCACAGTGACTTTGGTAATAATGAACATAGTGAGGTATGCTATTCCTACCTTAGTGTTACTAAAGTAAGGTTCATCATCAATGTTATAAGTCACAGTAAAGACTGGAGGAAGTGACATGGAAGTCTTCAGATGTTGTACATACCATGACTTGAGTTAAGCGTGCTTCATGTTAGAAAAAAGCGGTGCAAGTCTACTAATTTTTAAATAATTCAAAGCTTAAAGATAAATATCTAAAGGAAAAGAACATTTAAAAAACTTCACTTTATTTGGGGTTTGATGTTGATCATGGGGATACAAGAGGGAAAATAGCTTTATAAACCTTTCTAACCTAGAGAAAAAATAAAAAATTAGACCAAATGTTAAAAACTTTAGAAGTTACTAAGATTATATTATTATTAAAAAAAGAAATCATAAACCAAAACATAGTTGATATAAAACGCCTTAAATTTGATTTTAATGTTGAGGAAGAGCAAGATGATTAATGCACTTGCAAATTATGAATTCTCCGTGCTGTCTGGTGAGGTTGAGGCTTTAATGGATCAGGTATCAAACAATATAATGTTATATACTGGAAATATTGACATTTAACAAATTACTTAAGGTTAAGATGTTAAATATTAATGATTCTTGAAACCCTAATAATATAGCATTATAATATTAAGAGCTAAAATATTGGGTATAAAGAAAGTCTTTTATTATTGATTTGAGTTATATGCTAAGTGATTTTCTGAGGATAATAGGACCTGATTTTTAGTTTTTTTATACAAATAGGGCTATTTTTTTAAAATATGTTTAACAGATCACTTTTGAAATTCTCCATTGGTAAATTTTTCATTGAATATTAACAAGTTATAGTTAATATAGACTAACCACGCACAATATCTTGATACGAATTTTTTAGTCCCCAAACAGATATGAAAGACCAAAATTTCATAAACTTGAGAGAAAAGCATTATATCCTTATTTTTACCAAATCTTATCTACAAGCAACACTAGTTCAAGGTGTGAGGAACTCTGCAACAATAATGTCTCTTATCACTTATGCCTTCAAGAGCATGTATGCAAAGAAGGCATGGTTTGGATTTTAGGAGTTATAAATTTCTTTCAAGATAGAACTCTACAATTTGCATTTTTTAAAAAAAACCTTCTAAAAAATATTTTTTCTACTAAAAACTTTTTTGAGTTAAGGTGATAGACTGTTATATCTAGACAAGGATGTGATGAAGCTTAAGTACAACTTGAAGACTTAAAGTTACTAATTTATATTCCTTAAAGTAAGATCTAAAACCTTCAAGTAGACTAAACTATTTTTTGTTGCTTTAAAAATATATAGTTAACTTTTTTTAAACTTTGATAGGTAAAGATTTTTGTTTATGTTTAGAATAGAAAAACATTTATCAAGCTATTTTATAATTCCATTTTATGAAAAATGATATTTGTGATCTAGTACTAAAAAAATGATATTTGTGATGTATGGCATATTTTCTAGTAAAGTCAATAAACTTAATTTACCATCTTACAATTTTGTATCAGAGGTTCTTGTAATATTTCACAATGGCATGCAGAAGTGATTCGCTACAATCCTTAATCTTTAAAGTGAATATAAATAGACCAGCATTATATGAGAACATAAAAGTTAAAGAAATGAATTTCCTATAATATTTTAATATCTATCATTCTTTATTAAAATAAAATAATAACTAATATGCATTCAGTGAGTTAACAAAATATATAATAGATACTTGTATAATTTCTATTTTATAAATGCTTCAGTGAACCCCAGTAAAATTTAAATCTATCATTAAGTTTATATAATAATGTTATATCAATGGTAATAAAATTTCAATGTCTTAGTGAATCCTTAGATTTTACGGCTTGATGTAAATCTGATATAGCACTATAAGTATCTTTTCCATATATAGTGCTTCATAATTGGTATAAAAGCATGCCAGTTTTATATATTGTAGTTATACAGAGTTTATATAAGAAATTTTTTCAATAAAGTTGTAAAAAAAGCATTTAAAGATATAGTATAAATAATTCCATTCTATATAATTATCTGCTAGATTTCAGTTTTTAAGTGAATATATTTGTCAGATACTTTAAATTGATTAAATTATATGTTAAAATTGTCAGATAAAGTATGCATTACATATTCTATAAGTAGAGTATTAAAATAATACTACTTTTTTTAGTACTAGATGGCAAAATAATACTACTTTAAAGACCAAAGATTTTAATACTATAGTATCTAATTTGGTAGGACTTTTTATCTATCATAGTATTCTTCACATCTTATTTATTAGATAAGTAGATGGAAAAAGATGGAAAGAAGAAAAGTTCTAAATGCATAAAGAAAAGATTTTATAGCTTAATTTTTAAAGGAGGCACCTTTTTATTAAAAGATTGTTATGAAGTCTTTATAGTGAGTAACGCAGATCAAACTGAATCTATAAAATTCTGCTGAGACGGAAAATTTACAAAACTTAAAATTAGCTAATGGTATAACCTAAAAAAGGTTTAATTTTAAGCCATGTTGAAATGTATGTAAATTTATATTTTTGATTTTAAAAATTTTTAGAGAAATGTACAAATATTTATAGCGGTATTTCAGGGTCTTAAAAAAGATATGTGCATTATCTTTTTCAGGTTATCTCATTCTTATCAACTGATCCATTTTAATATATGACTTTAGTCATATAGGGAATACATACTTTCTCTTCCTGCTAAAAATTTAGGCCTTAGGCGGTAGGTGAGGTCACATTTAAGCTCTTTTCTATATTTAATTTAATTACTTGAATGATTTATAGGTTTTCATACTTTTGTTGACAGGTTTTTATAATCATTTTTGGGCACTTTATCCTAGTAAAATGACAATATTATATACTAAACAATATAAAATCTCTCTGCTTTATAAACATCATTTCCTGAACAACTAGCTTTATAGCTTAGCTCCACTAGGGTGAATAAATAATAAAAACAGAAAATGAGGAAACTCCTGCAAGAAAAAACACACTGACTTTTCCAAATAGCTAGCACCACCCCAGAAAAGCCAACCCACATTTATTCACAGTAGATTCAACCAGAGTCATCACTATCAAGTAGCAGCCATGAAAGCAGGCACAATCTCCACCCTTCAATACTTGCAACAAGAGCCAGCTTACTAATTTTCACTTCTACAAAATTTGTGGCCACCAGTGTAAGTCTGGGGGAGCGTCCCCTCTGCCTAGACTGAGCGGTGTTCCCATTTTCCACAAAAAAGGGTCTGAAGTGGGCAGTAGTCCCCCTTGTATCACAGGGTGATCTCGCCCATGTGGTAGACAAGCGTTGGGTAACAGCCCTCCCTCTGAAGATTCTCCCTGTCCCCAAGCTTGCCTCAGCCAAATTAATATGGTAAATTGAGACAATTTGCAGTAGAAATGTTGAAAACCACCACCCCATGAGCTGAAAGGATCTTATGAAGTCTATGGCACAGAGACCTCAAAAACAAAGTCCAAATGCCTTATACCTTTAATACCAAAGCCCAATGGGCTCACACATTCAGTAAATGCAGAATAAAGTGTCAAATCCTTGGCAAAACTCGCCAATGGCATAGGGCCATTGGGAAATGTTGTCAGTTTGAAACCTGCTCCGTACCCTAAAGGGAAAAAGCCTGACAGGCATGTACCTCTTAATTGAAATGTTTCTAGTGATGAATCCTCAGTCAAAATCACTGGTGGCATTGGGCCATTGGGCAATGTTGCTGCCAATTCAGAACTCCCCTCAAGAACATTGGGTCAAATCCCAACAGTCATGTACTTCCCTTGTCAAATATTTTCAATAGCTCAAAATCCTACCCTCAAAAATCAAAATCGTTGTTCAATGCATCTCACTTGGCTGAATGGATGCCAAACCGACTGGGAACAGGTGGGTTGGGTATCCCAAACCCATTTCTGAGCATTTAGAACTTCCCCTAAGTGGGTGACATTGGGGTTTCCTGTTGCCCGTTGGGTTAGACGCCATCACTCTAACCATTGGAAACACAGTGAAATCACTATTCAGATGTCCATAATCAAACCAATAGCGACTTGACCCACTGCAAATTCCTTCAAAGTTGATTCAGAATAAAGCCATTAATCTCTTCCTCTAAAGTTCACTGGGTTAGCGTGAGCCTTAAGGGCCCTGATCAAGTGCTTTTATAAGCTATCCCAAAATTAACCACTATTTAAACAGTTGTAACACTGAGTAAATTGACAGTCAATTTGCTACTTTTACATTTCCAATAGAAAATACCATTTCCCAATTCCAGTTATTACTAATTTGAAATTCAAACCATCCTTCCCAACTCAATTATTTTAAAAACCCATGGGCACCGGGTCCATTTTTGCCTGGTTCATTGCTAGGTTTTTATTCACAGCTATGACCTATGGGCGCTCATTGGCAAAATTCGTTCCCATTCTAACAACAGTCATTCATGCAGCAGTACCTCTGGCATTTGGGCTCGTCATTTGGATGTTTTGGCACCTAAACTGGCAGGCCAGTCTAAAATTAGCTTGCTGTAACCAATGATAACCAGCTCAGCACGAGATGCATCCTATCGACCCACAGGCCCCCTCCTACTAGAAAAGAATCTCCCAAGTATTTTAATTGTGAATGCCCAAAAAAAGTGCAGTCCTGCTCTTAAAAGCATTCAAACACATACCAATTTGGGCTTTTAAGTTGCCTCTATTATTGCTGACGCTGGACCTATGGCTTCTACCATTAGGTGCAACACCTAGCTATATGGCCCTCAAACCCTCTGCCTGTAAGGTTATTAACTATCCAATATGTTTCACTAAGCACTGAGGCTGATTAGATCTAATCCTCCTAGTAGGTATTCCAAATTTGGAATATGTTGCTTCCCACCAATCACAGAATCATAGATAAATCTAAACCCAAACTTGGCACTTACAAAATTTGGTACTTTCTCATCAAATGCTGAAAATGACTAAAGCACCAATCAGCCCATTAGTTTTGACCATGATATCCCATTTAATGCTAAGCTGAGTTTCATCCATGGATTGTGTTGAGGATGAGCCTATGCCCTACTATTTATTAGTTGGGTTTGACACCTATCTTAATGGGCCTTCCCAATCCAGTGAGGCTCGACATTCTGCAGTCCAACGCTACCCAAAACTAGCCTCTGCCAGAGCACGCCAGCAGAAGAAGAACCTAATAAACTCAACTAAACACCATCAAAAAACACTTGCGGTTGCTGCTCAAAGAAAGAATATGCATGCTAAATGAATCACTTGTTCTTGGAAGAAGCCATTAGGACTTACCTCATCTAAAGATGACTCAAAAGAAGCAGTGTTTATAGCTGATATAAAAAGAATTGGGATGAAACAGAGCTCTAAAAGATCTTCCTTGCCTACCCTCCCCATGAAATCCGCCTTTACTACAGACATAACCCAATATATACTATACAGATGATTACTTCTCTTACTTTGCAGAATTCACGGCAACATTTAGAACATTAAACAACACTAATAATGAATTGGTAGAAGACCAATACATTGATGTGGGCTTCACTGAGGTGACACTAGCATATCATGGCGCCACCCTCCAGGTCATTATCCTTTTTGGAACTCTTTGCATATCCCACAAAATCCCTCAGCTGGAGAAAATCTCATGGATAATATTTCCAACCTTCCAAAAACTTTGGATACTGAATCACTAACACATTCTCTTTATCATGTTTAAATTAAAATTTGGGTTTGTATTTCCTGTGAAATTTTAAAGCCTATCCTACTATGCCCCACACAGAGAGCGTGCACTGCAAGGGCATCATTCATCCCCTCTCCCTCTGTGACCTGCAATATCTAGTCATCCCTTGCATGGGAGTCGATGGAACATTCCCTGAGATCTTTATCAACCTAGAATAGGAGCCCCTGTTGCTCATGGTTTAAATCTCTGATTCACCTTTATAGTATGTGTCTAACTCGCAAACAGCTCCTCTCAACTACCACCCTGAGGCCAAAGATAGGCCAGAAACGCTCCAAAATATCGGCAGCAGAAATTATGCAACCTATGAAGTGGGATTTTCATTCATGACCTGAACCTGTGGCCTTACGCCAAGCATTCAACTCTTCAAACTCCACCTCAATATATACAACCTTTTCTCTAAAGCCTCCATATTTAGTGAGCACACCATCCAATCTCCAAGTTTCAAAACCCTCTCTTACTAAGCGTAAGGCATCCCCCAAAAGGTTCCCCTTGTTAGCTACCACCACCCAGTGCTCCACTGCACCCCCAAAAGTCTCCATAGCGCTCTATCACATCATATGGATGCTCTCATTGGAGCTTAGCCCGCCAGCAATGTCTGACAACCCGCTGTTCATGGTATATGCAGCACCTCAAATAGTCCCACCTTAATCACAGCACATCTTACGTAGATCTTTTGCGTTGTTGGAGGATGAGATTATAAACTTAGACTTATTTAATAGGATTCCACAGAGGTCGCCATTGAGCACTCTCCGGGCCTTCTCCCACAATGTAGTGGGACAACATCCTATATTTGTTTACCAGGTCCTCCGCCTCCACCCCCACAACCTTCAAACCCTTTGGCGCTTTTCTCAGATCGCGCCCACACTCAAACTAAAGGACTTAAAGCTAGTTGTCTTACAGCTTCAGGTTCAAGTTTCTGAAACCCCCTCAGATGCAGAGGGGAAATTATGAGTCCTCATGGAAGCAACATAGCCCTTTAATCCATTAATGTGAACGCGTTGCAGGATCTTAAGTAGAGAGACCGCCTCTTCCACTACTTCAGCTCAGAGCCAAATCTATATTTCTGCTGTACAGGAGCCCCATATCTTCCTTAATAAAAAAACACTTGGGTTAAATAGTTTGGAGGCAACTCCTTATGGACATACTATGCTGCCCTCAATATTCTGATCTTTAGGTTAAAGACCTCTACTTTTTACATGACCTTGGTGGCCATCTAATACTGGACAAACTCACAACTTCAAACCTCTTTTTTGCTTGCTAGCATCTACCTGCCTAATTCAGGTCCAGATCAAAATTGGCTCCTTGAATAGATCGTCCAACTCAGTAGCCCCCATAATACAGTGCTTCTAGGATTTCAAATTAACCATAAAACACGTCTGCAACTCTTATCCTGCGGCAAAGGAATGCCATAGATAGTTTAAACAGTACTTCCTCCGCTTGAGTAACTTTACAGATGCGCTGCCACATTCCTCGTCCAAAATTGTTGTTTAACCATATCCACTATGACAGAGGAACCTTTCAGTCAGTGTCGCTCATTGACATGGCACTGATTGGTACCTTTCTGGTTAGTTTCGTCTCCTCTCTAGTTTCTTGTGACAATCATCTGGGCAATCAAAGGTCATTCACCTTTGTACTCACCACCACCATTTGGACTGTTTCGCAGGTCTGGCCAATGGTTGCCCCAGATTTTCAGAACATTTACTTTTCTAAGAAGAAGTTGTCTGAAACCATCCAAGCCAGCCACACCTCCCCACCGCCCTAACTTACTGACCCCAACGCTAGTTGGGTGGCAACTAAAGCAGGAATTACCACGTTTAATATATTTGTGCCAAAGACCAAATGAACGTGGCAAGAGCCAGAGTTAAAAGGGACAGAGCAAAAATTAGGCACCTAAAGCGGAACTGCAAGCCTTATCCCTCTCCCAGTCAGATGAAAGACTGGGAAACAGCTCAAGAAGCCCTCCATTCAGAACTCATACTGCAGGAAGAGTGGGCAGCCAAATCTACATCATCATGCTATCATGCCCAGTGGAAACCTGCTCGCTTCTTCTATCAGAAGATAAAAGTATAATCAACAGCGCGGAAAATCACTTTACTAAAAATTATCACAACTCTAAGAATGGATAAGTTAGTTATAACACATTAGCTAAACCACACCCACCCCAACTGTTCACTCTGACCAGGTGTACCTGTCAAACATCCAGGGCTTCCTGTGGTGGACGCCATTGCCACCAACTGACCCACGGGCTGAAAAAGCTCTCCTGACCCTAACTTTCTATCAAGAGGTTATGGAGATCCTTCTTTTGTCTCTGCGGCTTAGTGACCCTGAACCTTATGGAATACTCTTTGAGGTGAATATTCAATAAATAGTGCTGATAGCTAAAGCTGTGAGGCGCAGGAAAGCCCAAATTAGCTTTGGAGTTCACTTCATAGTTCTCAAAAAACCAACTGAGGCTCCAAGCAACAAGAAAAATGACGTCTCTAATGCCCTCTATCTAGTGAAGGTCCGCCATTTCAGCAAGAGCATTTTGGCCATAATTAAGGCTATGATGCTCAATATGCTTTATTAAAAAAGCGAAAATCTCAAAAAATTGGAATGGAAAATTTTATAAAAAACTATGAAAAAAGGAGAACAAAATATACCCATGCCCTCACAAGTGAGGGAACTGTACTTATAGAAAAAAGAATGGCTTTTAGAGGTTTACTGCGTTATTATGAGTGCTGTAACAAGCTCTTAGGATGCAGAATCTGGGGTTTGCGCATTGGAGGAAAGGTCAAAGCACAAAACTATCACAAATTTTGGTTATTAAAAGGTTTTGGGTCGCTCCATAATTGGCTGCTCCATAACTACCAATTATAACTTTTCAAAAGTACTAAATAAAGACGCGCTCTACCCTTGGAGGTCTGTCACTTGATCAATTGAAAAATTTAGTAAAATGAAATGGGGTACTATGGAAATGGAAAATGGGAGAGTCAGAAATGGAGGTACCAAAAATTAATTAATTTAGAGTAGAAATTATAAAGTCATAGTCCAATAACTAATATAAAAGGTTGTAAAATTGGGGGACTGGGATCTTTGAAAGATTGGGGTATTTTGAGATGGCAGGGGTGTAAGAGAGCTCAACTGAAGTATAATGTCATTTTGGCGGCGTTTCTGAGAAATTACTCTGCATAAGAGCCTAATTGTAAGTCCTGAGGAATGTCCCTTAGCTCTTGATTGGGCCATCTTCCCATTCCCTAATAAAAAGACACCAAAGAGGATGGCAGTACCCCTCGTTACTCAGGGCGATCTTGCTCACATAGTAGACAAGCGATGGGTAACAGCTCTCCCACTTCAGATCTCACCCCCGGTACCCACACTCACCTTAGCAGAACTGTTGCGAGGAATTAGTGAAATCTGTGCTGGGATTGCCAAATTGAAATCAGTCAGATCTAATTCAAGTGGTAATATGGCCAATGGCTGAATCTCAAATGGCTGGAAAGGCATGAAGATTGAGGTATCAGCCAGATCGCCCAATGGCTACAATCTGATCAATAAGTCAATAGAACTAACTTTGGGCGCCATCTATGAGGGTTTGAAGCCCTCTGTTGGCAATTCAGGCGTTGCAGCTGATGTGCTGCCATTGACCAAATGGACAGTTCAGTGACTGAGCACGAGCGGGTTAGGCATCCTGAACCCATTCCCAACCAAATGGACCTGTCCCTATGTGGGATGGCCTTGGGGGATTCCCAACACTTGTTGAGCCAAATGCCATCATACCAATCATTAAAAATGTAGCTGAGCCCCAGTTCTGATGTTTGAGGTTGAACTTATAGAGACTCAGCCCACCGCCAGATGTTGCAATATCAGTTCTAAAGGAATAAACCCGCCCATTCCCAAATAATTCGCTGGTTAGGTCAAAATTGTGGGACCCAATCCCATCTTATTACTATCCCAATTGACCACTATTTAATCAGTTGCATAGCACTGAGAAAATTGTTGGTTGATTTTCTTACTTTTCCTTAAAAAAATTTGCCAAAAAAACTAAACTATTTTCTTCTGATCGCATCCATGATGGCCTTTCCCTGGTGGCCCATCAGTCTGTACACCGGATGGGCTCTACCAGTACTCTTGGTCACTATGGGCCCCTCTGTCATCAATTGGGTTCAGCGAATCCAATATTTTTGGCTTTATAACCCCATGATCACTAACTTTCAGCAGCAATACATGGGAATCTTGTGGCTGTATGTCCACCAATTGCAAGAGAGAATCCGTCTCCTTGCCACCCCAGTAGAGAAGGCACCATATGCCGATGATCTTATCAAGACTACCTCAGTGATTCACCCCCTTCAGCAAGACCCCCTGGGTTGGGAGTGGGTTCAGTGTGGTTCGTCATTGGGATCATACTCACCATGTTGCTGCACCAACACTTCATAATTTCCCACTGCCCAACTCCATATCAAGTCATTCAGTTGGCAATGCCTCTGGCATTCTGGCTTGCTTTTTGGGTGCTTATGCATCCTGACTGGCAGGCCGATCTAAACTTATTCTGCCATTTCCATGACACTAATCCTCTTAACATACAAATCATTGGACAATATGGGGTGGTGCATTATTACAAGATAGAGGGTAAAAGGCACAGGAAAGCCTAACAAAAACCTTCAACAACCTTTTATGGCACTTACATAATTGGAAAGGTCCTCCCTATGTTTATAGGCTCAATCACAACCCTCGTTCATTGAATATATGAGCACAATAACCTGCCAACTGGCGTCCCAAAGCCCTTCTCAATGTGGATTACAAGCTTTTCAGAGAGCTTCTGGTAATTGAGTCACTTCTTTGGTGGCATTACACCTTGATTCTTCACAGCGTGGGCTTGTTCCAAAGAAGTCACTATAGGATATCTATAATGGCTTTACACATTTTTGACAGCTAACACATTCATGATGAATTTCTACATTAATCTACTGGATATGTAGAAGGCTTACTTTTGGGTTGGTTGGAAGTACCTCAATGCTTCCTTAGCCTTCAGACATTACCCTCACACAGCTCAGAGCTGAATTTCTGGCGCTCTATGACCAACTTCTCATCAGAGTCCTGGCACCAACAGTAAAATACAGATGCGGTACTAAAAGTACAAGGTTTTTGGCAAGGGAACCCTTAGTAATTTCTATTTAACATCACCCTCAATCCCCTCTTGGCCTCCATGAAGAATATGCTTTTGGGTATCCTGGTCCCAGGTAAGCCGCCCACCCTACCATAGCATTTGCAGATGACACTGCCATCATGTTTGTCTCTCATGAGGATGTCTCTCTCACTTCCATAAACCCTGAGATGTACAACAAGGCGTCTAACGTTAAGGTCAACTTCTCCAAGGCAATGGTAGTCCAGGTTGTCTCCACACCTTCCCTCACTGTTTGGCCTTGAAATAATGTGCAATACCTTTCATCACCTGAGTGCTCTGAAAACTACCAAGGAGTCGCACTCAAAGATAATGAGGACTTGATCCTAATCTGTGAGCTCCAGGATTGCCAGTTGGGATCAAGAGAACATATACCCCCAGGGTCAGGCCCTGATGGCCAAAGTGTTTTTCCTCTTCAAAGTTTGGCTTCTTTGAACATTTCTGTCCATTCACAAATGGATATTATATGTGTATCAACGTTCTCCTTTACTGTTGGATCTATTGGCTCAAACCATCTTTTGAAAGCACTGTCTACAATTGCCCAACCCCACAAGGAATGAAGCCTTGGGCTTCTGAATACCCGCTCTTAGCCATAACAATCTACCTGAAGAACATGTCTAAGTTGTTTGTTGGGATGCTATCCCTATGATCCAACGGGCACCATCCCTCTGCCAAGCTGTGTGGCATCTCTTGGCCTTCCTAGAGCACTTTTGACCTCCTTCTGGGGAGCGACTCATTAACCACCCAGGCCATATTCTGAAACCCTTCACATCTACTTATTGAAACCAAGACCTCTATACCCTGGTATGAGTAGGCACAATTGTATACTACGCCTTTATCGTATAGAAGGAAAGTCCCCAGCCTCAGCCCAATATAAAGCAAATTTGCACAAAGAGCAAGTTGTCACAATTCACCTAAACCCAAAGTCAGAAAAAATCCGCCTCCGCCTTCCTAAACTCCTTTTGATCTGTGATTTTGATCTCAAGATGCTCTGGCAGGACCTGTACCACCCCTTTATGTTAGAGAAGTTTTCCAACGCCTTATGGTGAGTTCTCCACTTTTTGTAAAGGACGGGATCAAACTGTCCATACTCTTAGCACCAAAGCTGTCCTCACTGCTCAAACTTATTGACTCCACAACCATCATTTTTTCTTTTCCAGGTGTCACCACGTTCTGTACAGAAGCCCACATGCTCATCTTAGCTCTTTACTTGTCTGGACACCCTGTTCATGACCTGTTCTTGAAGCAGACTATCTTTAAATCCACTAATCCCTTTAAGTCCTTGCTTAAGCCATGGCCCTCTATACTATTCACAATTACTTCCATCACGCAACCTTTAAGTCACCAGTGTGGAATGTGTGCACATGATCACCCACATTAGTTACATTTTGAGATGGCCCTGATAGTATATTATGTTGCCAACCCTCACCTTCCTAGTCTCTACTGCAGCACTGCTCTGGCGCACCACTCCCCCTCCAACTCTCAATGTCTCATCCCTCCCCTTCCCTCGCCCAGGCTCTTAGGGGCCCAGGAGTAATTCAATAAACATCAATTAATCCTTTCTTTAAGTTGCGACCATCTAGAGATAAAAGTTGTGATATTAAATACTTTAAACTGATCAAATCTTCTGTTGACATTAATACTATATGACTATATATTTTATGCTGTTTATGTCTGAGGATATAAAGTTTTAATATACTTGTAAAATAGAATATATACATCAAAAAAGTAAAAGTAGAATTATTAATTCTCTGTTAAACGTCAAAGTTCAGACAACATCTAATTTATAAAGCTGCTTTTATTTTATGCTTAGCAATTACTTTCTTACTTCATAATAATGTATGTAGATTTAGACTTGTTTCATAAGTCATAATTTGAATTCATGATATTTATGTATTATATGGTAATACAAGAAGATTCTAGTTATCTGTCTTCCCCTACTAAAAATCCAAATATTTTTAGTATTTTAGGATAAAGATTTCTGTACTTAAGAATTAATAAAATATTAAAACTTTCATGATCATAGGTATACTTATAAATGTTTAAATCATTTTTTTAAATTTATATACAATGAGGCATCATTTGATTTATTCTTTAGTAAGAACAGCATGAGCACTGCAAATACAATAATTATGTGATTTATTATATTATATGTTCTAACTAAAGTACTATATATTAGAGTACATTTTAGTTTTTCATATCAAACTTTTGTAAGTGTTTTGATTTGTTCATAGACACAAGGTAATCATTTTGTAAAATATTTATTGGTAGCCACACTTATTTCAAAAAGTTTACTATAAATGTCATTATAGAATAAATAAACTCAGTTTCATGATTTATTATATTTATGATTTAGTTTTAATTTATTTAATATGTAAAATGACTTTTATCAACCATATTTGTTCAATTTTTGGCCCCAAAATTACATAACTAGTGCATAGATAATTTATAGATTTTAGAGTAAAGCTTACCTGTTTAGATACCAGATTGTTAAACTGTATCCTATAATTATATTTGATCTACATTAGTTTGGTTATTAACTCTCTTTTACTAATGTGTGACAAAGTCTCAGCATCAAAATGATTTAAAAAAGTATATAATTTATTCTACCAGTGTAATTTATGATTACATAACATATGGTTACATCCTCCCATGCACATTATTTTGGTAAGTACTTTATATTAAAAGCTAATTGATTAACATATTTAAAACAAAAAGCGTCATGTGTTTATATATAGAAATTTAATTATCTAAGGTAATCCTTTAGTAATAGTGAAATCTTAAAGTAAATATAGACCACTAACAGTATTTTAATAGTTATAAAATGTGTAATTATTGATGCCCATTCCATCCATTTTTACTAAGATTATTTTCCTTTTGACGCAAGAAGAACCTAAGGATTCAAATGGGTACCATTGCACTCCTCAGTGACCTGATGCACATGGTAGATGAGAGGTGGGTGACTGCCTTGCCCCATAAAAATATCACTCTATGCCCATTTCCTCTTCTACCTTGCTGAAAATGATAGATGGGGTTTTCATGGAGTTGGTCCAGACCAGGGGCCTCTAGCAGGACATAAATCTCATCCCACTACTAGTTAAAATCATGGTTCAGGATAAAAAAAACAATAATCCGTTTTTGAAAATCCCCCAGTATATAACAAGCCAGATAAGGATACTTTAGATAATGGATTAGAGATTGATCCCCTGAATTGTTGTCAAAAAGTGGCGACTGCATAGGTTCACGAGGATGTTTTCTTAACAGAGCTTCGTTTTGACTACAGGAAACACAATTATGAGCCAGTTTTTCTAGAAAACATGACCTTATTTTTTAAAATATTTAGGCTCATCTGAGCTGCAATAACATCGAATCATTATTAGTAAGCTTAGTAAATAAAGAATAAGGTAATTTTATTAAATAATAAGTTTCATATAAATAGGTTGCTCATGGCAATTTAATGGCCAACTAAAAATATCAACAGTATTGATCGCTGTAGAATAACTTTACTACTATTTATTGACCTACAGCATTTGACATGCTATTGGCTGGAACTTCCATTATCTCAATTTCAAGTGGTGGCGACTGTATCCTCAACTCTAGTAAACCGAAACTTTTGGGGATCATCCCCAAAACTTATGGAATTATAAACATTGTATTATCCATAATTGCTAATTTCAAGTTACCTCTTTGAAATTCTAAAATTGATTGACAGCTCTGAATGATTTAATAGTAAATCAGAGCTTCCACTTCTAAGGATAAATGTTATAGACACTAACGAATCATATCAGGATCATTCCCAATAAATAAAATCACTATGCATCAGAACATGTTGGAAAAAAATAACTTGGTTGAAATTCCCAACACATCCCCCATTTTTCTGGATTATTTTCTTCCAACATGTCTACCAATGAAAATTCCTTTGCACAACCCCTCTCATCCTAGATGCGCTGGAAACCCAATGGTGGTATACATCCTTAGTAACATAAAGATGAAAGATAACAGATGGTGTCTGTAGCCAAGAAAATTATGGCAGATCCGCAAAGAATGTAGTTTGCAACCATTTCTGAAGAAAACGATGGCCTTAAGCCACAAGTATATTTAAATAATCGTCCTGAAAGTTGCAAAATTAGGTATATAAAAATAATAAAAGCTGGAACTTTCTGTAAAAAGTTGCATACTCTTATAACTTAGCCTGCAATTTATTCACAATACAACCATCAGAGAGGTTCTTAAACATGTAGACATCCAATTCCAACTTATTGATGATCTCAAAAGGTCTGGCACAGAGCTTGTCTAATTTATCCCGTCATCCTAAGCCATGGGTGTCACAACATCTAAACCTATTCCAATTTCAAAAGTTGGATGAGATGGCTGTTTTGCATTTCCATATTCTTTAGCCTTGAGCTTACTCTTGAGAGTATTGGCATATGAGGAGGACTGTAGTCCCATCAGTTTTTTTTCAAGCTCTCCAAATACTGCAGAGGCATCATTGCCGGAGACAGTTCAAGAGTAGAAAAAAATTGGGGGAAAACTATCCTGACATCCATAAAGAAATTTAAAATGAATTTATCTTTTAAAAGATAACTTACTATAGGAAAAAGTTGACGCTGACATATATGTCACCCAGATGGAAGGTTTTATAGTGAAAAGCTTAATCAAGGTAGCATCCAGAGTACCATTTAACCTTTTGACCATCCCATTTGTTTCTGGATGGTAAGGTGAAGTCAGTACTCATTGTATTCCCATTTACACATTTAGTTTTGGTATGACTGCATAATAAAGTTGCTGCCTTTAATGTTTGAATAACATGAGGGTATCCATGCCAATAAATTAACTGCCCCATTTTTAAACTTGGCAGTGCTGCTGTAATCTACTTTAGCTATAGCACGAATCTCAACACAACTTGTCAAGTGATTAATATCTACCATGGCATATAAACTCTTAACAGTACACATATTCAAAGGCCAACAACTTTGATGAATACATCCTGCCACATGAACTAAGGCTCCCAAGCTGGAGTAGTGACTTTTTTAAAGGGCTTGTGTGCCTGACACATCACACAACAAGTAAGATTTTCTGCAACGTCAAAATTGAGGGACTTCCAGTAGTCCTCCTGTTGAATCTGCTCTAGAGTTTTCCGCAGCCTCTATGTCCAGTTACGTTATGAGCCGCAATTATAATTGCAATACACTTGGATGTCCATGGAAACAGTATAAATTTTCCCCTGAAGTCTTTAAATATCTACTCATAATGGTTTTTGTGTTTTTCATCGACTTATTTAATTCATGATGAATCACCAGTGTCTGGTCCCTATATTCTCAGTAAGCATATTCTCATATCGAACATTTTCTTGAATATGTAGCACCAGGATAGTTGGCAACCATGACAATTCATCAGCGTTTTGATGCGTGGCACCTGCTTGGTGCATGGTCTCATGATTGTACGCTTGTAACTTTATAGCCTATTGAGCCACCTCCCTTCCAGGTTCTTTAATTTAGGCAGCCATCTCAGCGAGGAATTATCAGTCACCACATTAGAATGGACTCTTTGGATGTATAATGTGAGCTGCTTGCAGGTATATATTGCCACAATACATTCCTGCTTGGTCACGTATAATTTTTCTTTTGATTACTCTGAGTATGGCTCATGTATGTGACTGGGTGTTCATTGCAAACTCATCTACCTGACTCAACATGGCACTGACTGCCATCAAGGCTCCATCCATTTGAATAATGAATGAAAAATCAAAATTTAGATTATGAAATATTAGTTCTATAGATATTAAGAGCATTGAAGGAGTCTTGTGCTTCCTTATTCAATACAAAACCTTTCTTAGGGCCATATAACAACTGAAAAAGTGGCTCAGTGATGGAAACAGAGTTCTGAATTGGCAATAATAGCTGCCCATTTTAAAAAACTACACATGAACGCTCTTTGGTTGTTAAATGGCTTAAATTTTTTCAACTTTGGGTTTTTGAGGACATAATCTATTGGCGTCAGCAATAAAACTCAAGTATACAATAACCCCTAGTAACTAAGTGACATTTACAAGGTTTTATCTTCAAATTTTCTGCCGATAGTTTTTAAAACTTCTTTCAAGTGTTCAAGGTGATCTGTAAAAGTGTGATAGAAAACAAGGATATATTTTTAGTAGATGAAAAGGCATGACAACTTTAGATCACCTAACATGGTATCCATCACTTGTTGGAACGTTGCTGGCGCATTTAAGAAGACTTTGATACATCCATGTTGGATGATATGTGTTAGGCCATTAATGATCGCACATTTTTTCTTGATCCTCCTTAGGTAGTCAACTTTCCAGTACCTGGATATAAGATCTATTGCAGTAAAGAATTGAGTCCCTCCTGAGCAATCAAGAGCATCATCAATCTGCGGTAGTGGTTATAAGTCCTTTTTTGCTATTTTATTCAGCCATCAGTAATCTATGACATCTCAGTTGATATAACTTTCTTTTTTACAACCAAGATTAGACTCAACCAAGGGCTAAAAGATGGTACTAATAACCTATAATCAAGTAGTTTGGCCTACTTCTTGACAACTATGGCCTTCTTTTCCAGTCAACACCAAATTGGCTGCATGCAAATTGGCAGTTGATCCCCAATGTCGACCTTATAAACTATACCTTTGGCGCAACAAAAGACATAATCACCTTGGGTGACCTCCCAGAAATATTGTTCAAATAATCTAGAAACGTGGTCTTTTTGTTGCTCTGATATCCTCATAAATTTATCATGCTTGAATATGGGCAAGGATTGCCTTGGATTTTCGATAATAAAGGTAATCCTATTTCGTTCAACTGACCAAAGGCAAGAAAGGATGAAAGTTCTGTAGTAGGAATTACACTAGCAAAGGTCACTATTTGATTTTTTTTTCTATCCATATTATTTAAATAACAAGTTTGTGACTAATACCTGAATTTCGCCATAACCAGGATTTAAAATCCAGACCAACATGAGGTGTTAGTTCTACCTTTCTGCCATGGTGCATGGATTTTGGAATACAGAGATTAAGGAATTTACAAAGTAAGGCTGGTTTTTATGATGAACTGCTTCTTGGAATTCACAAATCATTGTCTTTTGATCCATTAAGTAATCCTTTGACATTCTTCAATATGACTTGGCGGTGGCCATAAACATTTACTAGTATGATGATACTTTACTGGAATGATCCCACCTACATATACTAGACTGACATTATTGTTTCTATATCATGGGTGAAAGCCCT
Source organism: Massospora cicadina (assembly GCA_022478985.1). Taxonomy (NCBI): domain Eukaryota; kingdom Fungi; phylum Entomophthoromycota; class Entomophthoromycetes; order Entomophthorales; family Entomophthoraceae; genus Massospora; species Massospora cicadina. The sequence goes on from JAKSZP010001382.1 coordinate 54,190, forward strand.
TTCAGGTTTTAAAACAACGGCAAGGATTTTCTTTAAAATTTCGATAGTTGTTTTTGATAGTCACACCAAACCCCATACTTTCACATGAAGTCAGTGCCAAACAATTTATTATAATTCTGATTAAGTAGAACTATTGCTGATGCAGTGACATGGTGTTTTAAATTGTAGAGCAAGGCACTATATGTTACATGAGAAGTAGCGGTAAACAGGCCCGCCATTATGTAAGCTTTATATAGATCCATATTAGGTACAAAATTTAATTTATTCACAAAATTCGCAGAGATAATATTAGTTGTTATCCACTGTCAATGATGCCACATACCTTTACACAATTTACATAAATATTAACATAAGTGCAAATAAATTTCAGAGAAAATATGGTTTACTCAAAAATGGTGGCATATTTAGCTGAATCTCAGGGTTAAGAAAACTGTTCAGCTACATCAGGGTATTACTACTTAATGGTGGCCATGGGAATCAATATGTTAACATTGTTCAAGGTACTGCTATTAGCCTCCATGTATGCTTACAAGGCTTGAGGCTGCTTCACATATGGTCGCGCCACCTTATAATATAGTCTTAGTGGCCTTTTCTTTTAAACAGGTAACCACAAGAGCTCTCTACTCATCTCACTTGCTCTAAACGGTCATTATACTAAGTCAGGGGAACTTGAGCATAGGCGGAAATAGACTTTCCGTGTCTATTTCTTCTGATAACTACTTGTGTAAGGCACTCAATTGTCATAAGGTACAACCATATTGATTTTCCATATTTTAGTTTAGCAGTTCTGTATAACATGACCATACTCGCTACACTTGTAACACAAGTCATATTAGTTTACATTGCCATTTTGGGCTTCTCAAATAAGCTAGTCATGGCTCTGGGGTCAGCTGCCGCTTGATTATTGTCAGGGGAATCCTCATGTAACTCACATTTCCAATATTGGTGCTATGGTAGTCTTTGTTAGAGGCATAAAAGGTGTTTCTGCAATGCCATAAAATACACCATCTGAGAAGTCTTTGTATTCGCATTCAAAGTGAAGATTACGAGCCAAATTAGGTCCTTATGGCCCTGCAACACCAACTTCATTGCAATCTAACCATCAAAAGTGGTCAACGCTCCTGACCTGGCGAGTATCTGGGTTTCTTGAAAAAATTGGTTAGCAAAGGTTTGATGGTCTCAAGATTTTTGAACTCAATTCTTATAAATTCTAGCTTTGGTTTGACGACATGTTTTTTTAGTACTAGATGGTCCCAACCCAAGGGGGAATTCATCGATGTTTTGATGATGACATGTTCATGGCTGCCAAATTCAACCAAATGACACCCTTTGCTTCTGGATAAGTTTATTCATTTCCAGATAATCAGAGTAGGACAAGATTCTGACTTGCTATAACAAGATAGTTGATCATGGTCACATCATTTTTAAAGTCACCACATACTACCATAGTCATTTATAAGAGCCTAAAGAAGGCAGGAAATTTGTTCCCCTGAAACTCTGGTAGTTTTAGAGTTGGCTAAAGTTTCACAGTCTCAAGGGATTTTTCTGGTATTTCTTGTTGGCTTATTGACTCGAACTGATGAAACAAGCGCCATACTAGATAAGCAACCAGAGTTTCAGGCACTTTCTGCAAGTTCCCATGGCTGAGATCATGAGGGATGTCCTTCATGGATTAAGAACTCTTTCTGAAAAAGTCAGATTCATCTTTAAAGTTCTTGGGACAACAGCTTGTAATTATTTCCAACATGTCTTGATGATCAGTGAAGGTCTTCTCCCATTTCTTTTAGTTCAACTTCCATGCCTCAACTTCTGATACTTTGGCACAGTTACTCAACCCTTTGGTCACATGATGGTGATTTTTGACGCTGTTGTCTGAAATTTTTATACAACCATGACCTGATCTTACATCTTGATCATACCTTATCCTGTTTTATCATAAAATCCTCCATGGCATCGATTCTTCCCATAATGACTTCTCTTTGCTAAAGGGATATGAAGTCCAAAGTGATACAAGACCTTATACTCAGACCAAACTCCCTTAAGTTTAGCCTAATTTAAAGTCTTGCTTTGCTAACAAGCAGGTGCATATTTACAATCTCAACATTAGTTTTTTTCTGCTTAATAAGAAAATATACTGACTCAAAGATCTTTATGAGGTCTCCACTCCCACTTACTCCAAAACCACCTTTTTTGGGTTTTCCCCTCATCAAACTATACTCAGCCACACCCTCTTCACTCAACGATTTTCTATCATACCTTTAACTCTTTCCTTACATAAAATTTCAGCCCAAACTCCTTTAGTGAGCGCCACTTTCTAAAAGTGGCAACTGCACAGTTTCACGAGGGTACCTTAACTAACAAAACTTATTGTTTGGTGACAGGAAGCACAATTATGAGCGTCTCTCTATCTGCTAAGCATCACTTTTCGAAAATCAATTCAGCCTGAAATTTAGCTCCACTAAAGAGATTTACGAAAACTATTAGCAAATATGGCAGGAAACCCGCAAAAGAACCCGCAGGCTATGCCAAACGAGCCAGCACCACCCTCAAACGAAGCAACCCTCGGTTACCCAACTCAGGGTCAACCAGAATCACCCGCTCTCAAGAAGCAACCATGAAAGCAGGCACCACCCCCCAACCTGGAGCTACTTCAACTAGCGCCAGTTCACCTGATTGCACTTCTTCAACCTGCACGCCTAACAGCTCTGTGTGCGCTGCCTCCCACCAACCCGCTGGGCCCCCTCCCCCAAGGAGGCCATCACCCCCACTGTTTTAATGGCGCCTGCTCAGTTGAATGCAACTCAGCCCATCCAGGCATTCACCTCCCCCATTGTGTCAGCTAATTCAGCCCCATCTATTATTGCTGACGCCGTGTTTCTGGCTCCCTCCATGAGGGGCGATACCCAGCTACCTGGCCCCCAAACCCTCAGATGTAAGGTTGGATTAGACGCACATTCTGGTTCACTAAGCACCAAATTGGGACATTCTACTCTTCCCAATGAGGATTCAAATGGTTCGTATTTTGAAACTTCACACCAGTTCTGATCTCACCCATCCCATTTAAACCCCGTAATTGGCACTTCTCAAGTTGGCACTTTATCTCCATATTCTGAAACGACCAATTCACCAATCAGCCAGTGAGTTTTGCCCACGAAATCACAGCAAATACTCGGACTGAATTTACCCAAATAGATTGGGATGGTGATGAAACATCGCCCTCCTCCCAATTGGCTGGAGTTAATTCCAATCTGGATGGGCCTCCCCAATTTAGCGAGGCCCAACAATCTTCCCCTCAATTTAATATGACGCCAGCAACTGCTGTAACATTCCAGCAACAAGGGAACTCCACAAACTTGTTCAAACCACCAGCTCACACTCAACCTGCGATTGCAGCCCAAAGCAAACACAAACGTACCAAAGGAGCCACTGGGGCGTGGCAAAAACCTCTGGCACCAACGCTACCCAAAGCTGATCCCCGTGAAGTGGCATTTATTGCTGATGTTAAGAAGAAATGGGCTGAAACTAGAGCGCAAAAAGCTCTACCTCGCTCAACCCTCTCCCACGCAATTCGCCTTTATTATGGGCATAACCCTGTTGAATTCTATACAGAGGATTACTTCTCATACTTTGCAGCGATTGCGGAGACATTCCCAATTAACACAACCATCCATGAATCAGTGGAGGGCCACTACATCGATGTGGGCTTCACTGAAGCTGCCCTTGCTGACCATGCTGCCACCCTCCAGGTCATTATTCCACGTGGATCTCTTCGCATCTCCCACACACGCTCTCACCTGGAGAAAATTTCATGGGTTACTTTTTCCAACCTACCAACGACTGTTGATCCTGAGTCTCTAAAACTGGCGCTCCATCGTGGTTTAATGGAGTTTGGGTCTGTTCTTTCAGTGAACTTTAGCGTCCCCTCTTACTATGCTCCCACTCAAAGAGCTCGCACTGCTAGGGCGTCGTTCATCCCCTCCCCCACTGTATCCCGCAACATTGAGGTTATTCCTCGTGTGGCGGTAGTTGGGGCATGCCCTGAGATCTTTTTTGTCGACCCTGATCAGGCGCGCCCCCGGTGTTCATGGTGCAACGCCCTTGGACACTTGTATAGTGGCTGCACAGCTCGAAAACAAGCCCTCTTAGCCACCACCCAGGGGCCTAAACCAGGCCAAAAACGATCCCACGTGGCCGCAGCAGCAATTCCACAACCCACACAATGGGTTCCCGTTCAAGACCTGTCCCCTGAGGCCTTACTCCTAGCAGTTGAAACAGCTAACCCCACTATTGGTATGGGATACCTTCGCGCTCATACCCCCCTTCCAGTGGGCACCCCCTCCAATCTCCCAGAGTCAACTCCCTCTCTCACCAAGCGCAAGGCATCTCCCACAGGGTGCCCCTCGTCAGCCACCCCCACTCAGGGCTCCGCAGCACCCCCACCAACCTCCACCAGCGATTTATTGCATCAACTCTCAGCTCCCAATGGAGCTATGCCCACCAGCATGGACTGGCAACCCGCGGCCTGCGGTAGAAGTGCCACCTCAAAGAGTCCTACCCCAACCCCACAGTCCATTTCGCGCGGATCCTTTGCAGTGTTGTAGGAAGTGAATATGGTCTCAGACTCATCAAATGGGGACACCGCAAAGGTCACCATTGAACACCCTCAGGTCCTTCCCCTGCAATGGAGTGGGGGCAGCATCCTAGGCTGGCTTACTGGGTCCTCCGCCCCCCACCCTCTCCTTCCCCTCAGAACCCTCGACGCTCCTCATGGATTGCAGCTAATAGTCAAGCTAAAGGACTCAAAACTAGCCTCCTCACAGCAGCAGGTTTAAGCGCTGGCAACCCCCCAGGACATGGAGGGGAACAGCTATGAGTCCCCATGGCAGCACCCTGGCCCTGCAATCCAACAACGCAAATGGGTTGCGGGACTTTAAGCGGAGAGCCCGCCTCCAAAACTTCAGGTCAGCACAAATTGACATCGCTGCTGTCCAGGAGCCCCATATCCTCCCCACGAACAATCTGCATGGAATGAACAGTTTGGAGGCAACTCCTTCTGGACAAACCATGCCGCCCTTATTGTTTTGAATCCACGGGTTAGAACCCATTATTTTCACAATATCTAGGTGGCCGCCTCATACTGGCCAAACTCACCACTCCTGACTTCTCCTTCTTCGCTGCAAGCATCTACCTGCCTTATGCAGGTCAGGAGCAAAATCAGCTCTTGAATGAGCTCGTCCAACTCAATCTCCCTGGAATACTGTCCTCTTAGGAGATTTCAACACAACCATAAGTCGCGTCCGTGACTCTTACCCCCTGCAGCAAAGGAACGCCCTGGATCAAGTCGCCTCCAGGATTTCCTTCGCCTGAGTGACTTTATAGATGCGCTTCCACCCTCCGCGTCTGGCCTAGGTTGCATGACTAGGATCCAGTATGATGGAGGAGCTTTCCAGTCAGCGTCACGCATAGATATGGCACTGATTGGCCCTCTGCTAATTGGCCGCGTCTCCTCTCCCATCTCTCGTGACAACCATCTGAGTGAACACAGGTCACTCACCGTTGTCCTCAACACCACACTTAGACCTTCGCGTAGGTTCTGGCCTAGGGTTGCCCCAGCTCTTCTCAACAACCCCTTCACTAAGGAGAAGCTGTCTATGACCATCCGGGAGACTCTCACCTCCCCCCACCCCACCTTCTTGACCACAAGGCTAGATGGGCGGTGACCAAGGAGGGCATCACCCGCGTTGCTTACAACTGTGCCAAAGCCCAGATGACTGAAGCTCGCGCCAGAGTCAAAAGGGCGGAAGCCAGAATCAGACATCTGGAGCGAAACTGCCAGCCTTCGCCCTCTCCCAGATGGTTGGAAGACTGGGAAGCGGCGAAGAAAGCACTCCGCTTGAAGCTCACACTGCAGGAAGAATGGGCAGAAAACTTTACAATATCTCGTTACTATGCTCAATGGGAACGCCCCACCCGCTTCTTCTTTCAGAAACAGAAAGCCCGGTCAACAGCGCAGGATATTACTGCACTGAAGATTGGCACTACGACCACTTCAGATAAGGAGGAAATCACGCAGGAACTAAACCGCTTCTACTCCAGCCTCTTCCATGCCACCCAGGTGGACCCATCGGACATCCAAGACTTCCTGTGGCGGGCTCCAGAGCCGCCCATTGACCCACGGGCTGATGAGGCTCTACTGGCGCCTATTTTCATCCAGGAGGTGATGAAAACCCTTCTGAAATCCCCACGGCCTAAAGCCCCCAGGCCCAGATGGAATACCCTTCGAGGTGTACCTTCTGGAACCTGCAGTGATAGCCAGAACCCTCCGCGACCTCTTCGCTGCACTCTTGGTGAATGGCGAGGTCCTCCCCGACTCCAGAGGCTCAATCATGACCCTCATTCACAAGAAGTCAGACCGTGAGAACCTGGCGAACTGGCGCCCCATAGCGTTGATCAACACAGACCACAAGCTCTTCACGAAGCTTCTGGCCAACCGCATCACCAAACAGGTGTCACCTCGCCTCTCCCCATCCCAGCACGGTTTTATTCCGGGGAGTCGTTATGGGACAACTATAATGACATTCACGTGACTTTGACTGCTAACTCTCGTAAGGTGAATGGCTTTGTGGCTCTCCTGGATATGGAGAAAGCATATGATCGGGTAGCCTGGAAGTATATTGGCTTCCCTGGCCCGCTTCCATCTCCCACCCGCAGCTAGGCGCTGGATATCAGCGCTCTATGACCAGCTCCACATCAGAGTCCTGGCGCCAATGGGTTTTACAGTGGCAGTACCAGTTGGACAAGGTCTCCGGCAAGGGGACCCCCTGAGCCCTATCCTTTTTAACATCACCCTTGACCCCTCTTGGCCTCCTTACAGGACAAGGTAACAGGGATTCTGGTCCCAGGTAAAGCCCCCACACGCACAATGGCATTTGCAGATGACACTGCCATTGCATTTGGCTGCCCTGGGGATGTTGCCCTCGCTGCTGTGACCATTGAGAGGTACACCAAGGCGTCCAACGCCATGGTCAACACCTCCAAGACAACAGTTGTACAGGTCGGCTCCCCCACCTTCCCCCCACCATTTGGTATTGAACCTGAGCGCGGTACCTTCCTTCATCTGGGCGTTCTCACCAACCAACAAAGAGTTGCGCTAAAAGACAATGAGGACTTGCTCCTCGCAGCAGTTAACTCCAGGATTGCCAGCTGGAACCGGCGGCACATCACCACCCAGGGTCGAGCTCTGATGGCCAATGTGTTCCTCCTCTCCAAAGTCTGGTTCCTAGCGCACGTCTGCCCATTCACAGATGCCTTTTATACGCGGCTCAATGTACTCCTCCGCTGTTGGATCTGGGGCTCAAACCATCCACCAATGGCCCTCTCAACCATTTCCTGACCCTGCAATGAAGGGGGCCTAGGGCTTCTGGACATGCGATCCCACGCCACCACAATCTTCCTGAAGTTCCTATGGCCAATTGTCTGCTGGGACGCGACCCCCATGCCCCAATGGGCGCCCGCCCTCCGCCAGTCAGAGTCAGCAGCCCTGGGTCTTCCTAGAGCATCTCTGACCTCATTAGGGGAGTGGCTCACAAATTACCCAGGCATCGCTTAAAACCATCCTCATCCCCCTACTGGAACCAGGCTCTCCTTGCCCTGAAATGAGTAGGCGCGCGGATCCACCATACCTTCCCATACAGAAGGGAAGGCCCTGGCCTCAGCCCCCGTCGCCATGCAATTGTGCACAATGTACAAGTTGTCACAACTCGCCTCAGCCCCCAAGATCGTCCTCCCATCCGCCCAAGACTCCTTGAGCTCCTCCCTCCCTCCGTGAGATTTGACCTTAAGGAATTGTGGAAGGACGTCTATCACCCCATCCTGTCAGAAAAGGTGTCCAACACCTTATGGAGGGTGCTCCTCTGTTCATACAGGACATGGGACTGGACTGACCCTACCTTCCAGCACCAAAGCTGCCCACGCTGTGTGGAGCCTATTGACTCCCACCTCCATCGTTTTTTCACCTGTCCAGGTGTCGCCACATTTTGGCCAAAGGCCCGCGCGCTCCTCCATGCTCAGCCCTGGTCTGGACACCCTGTGCAAGACCCCATGTTTGAGCAGACATTGCCTGGTTGCCACCGACCCCTCCATGTCCTCGCCTATGCCACAGCCATCTGGACCATCCATAACTCCTTCCTTCGTGCTGCCTTTGACCAGCAGGTGTGGACCCTTCCAAACATGATCACCCACTTTCAGGTACACTTTGAGATGGCCCTGAAGGTCTGCACTATGTCGCCAACCCTCCCCGCTCGGTTGTCACTGCAGCACGGCTCTGGCGCGCAAACCCCCCTCCCTTTCTCGATGCCTCCTCCCTCCCCTTCCCTTGCCTCAGGCTCTTAGGAGCCCAGGCGTAATTCAATAAACATCGATGAATCCCCCCCTTGGGTTGGGACCATCTAGTACTAAAAAAGCACAATTATGAGAAGGTAACGGTTCAGAAAAACTTGACCTTATTTACTTAAATATTTAGGCTCTTCTGGCTTACAATACATAAATAAATACTAGTAAAATTTAGTAAACCCAAAGGCAAGGTAATTTTATAAGGAATATAATTTTCATATATATTGTCACTTGAAGCTATTTAATTACATAATAAAATCTATGGCATCAGTTTACAAATAATTAGTTTACTACTATTCATTGAAATGCACTATTTAACATGATACTGGTCAGAAATTCCATTAGCTCAATTTTCAAGTGGTGGCAACTGTTCTTGATCTTAATAACATAAAGATTCAGTGATCATCTCCTAATAGCTCATGGAGTTCTAATTTATAAAATTAGCCAAAATTGTGAATTTTAAGCAGCCTCCTAAGAAGCCTAAAAGTCATTGACATAGCTTTGAATGATTGAATACTTAGTCAAAACTTCCTCTGCAGAAAACTAAAAGTCATTAACACAAGTAAATCGTATTTGTATCATCCTCAATAAATCAAATTACTAGTATCAGAACATGATGTAAAAAAATAACCTTATAAAAAATCTCAAATTCACTAAAACTGCCTAAAGGCGAATCTTGTAAATTAATAGATTAGAAATAGTTTTGTAAATATGGCTATGCAAATGCATAAATCTAAAAGATATTGCAGAGAAGAATTAATTGAGCAGTTATTAAACCATTTACTATCAAAATTATATGATAAAATCCAAAGATACATCCTCCCATATTGCTCCTCACATCTATCCAATTATAATTTGTGCAAAAGCCCAGTCCCAGAATTATACTTTATCTCCCCTCTGACTCTCCTTCCCCATTATAAAGCTAAAAGTACTTCATAGTTAATGTTGTTAGTTTATTCTCCTTTTTATATATTTTTTAAATAGCTCACCCTTTTCCTAGATTGCTTTCTGTGTAATCCGCCCTCCACATTATATATTTACTTTCACCAATATCATCCAGCAATGCACACCATCATCCGCAAATCCTTTTAAAAAAATCATGGAGTATGCGTTACAACCCACTGGTAAATGGTATTCTGTGCCATAGATGAGATAAAAAAGTTATGTTTTTACAATCCTATCTAACAATCTGTTTGCACGCCATGCACATATGTGACTTCAGTGTACTCTACAAATCTGCTCCAACATGGCTTGATCCGTCCAACCTATATCCACATACTTTTTGGGCTGTTCTTATGAAACAACCAACATCTGCGGAACTCTGAGGTGTTTTCACCCTCTCTGACTCCCCAACCATTAGGTTATCCAGTTAGACCTGTGGTTGCCCCCTTTACAGCCTTTGGGCCTATTATAGGTGCCTTTGGTATGATTTAAACGATTTACTCATCATTTAACCTCTAGAATTTCCATAACATGAATATCTTGGTCAGATTATCCCTTAGGATATGGACCATTCAATAGGTACTAACACATCTGGAGTGGATGAGCATTCTTCTAAATAGCTGCTATAGTGACATAGGGGTTCATATAAGTCTAATAAGAGGTGCATATCTGAAAATACATTTATTCATTTGCTCCATGGTGTAACAAGTCTTATCATTTTGTCTTTCATCTTTGACTTATTGTCAAAGATTAGATTTAAATTCTTATCAATATTGAGTCAATGTTGCCTGATTTTGACAATTTAGAAAAATAAAGGTAAGATTTTGATCAATAGGTAGCCTGTGAGATAGAATACTATATAATTAAAAATTTCTAAATTTAGCACATGAGTGATCATATTAGCAAATTGATAATCTTTTATAGAAAAAGTGTAAGTAATAAATTCTGTTCTCAAGCAAATGAAAGTATCTTATAGTAACTAAATCTCAAAAAGTATATATTTTAAATTAAAAGTATAGACCTGCTTTTATATACTAAAACATGTTAATAATATCATCTTATGGGAAATATTATTATAATCAATCAGATTGGTATTAATAGGATGGTATTTTACTTTACAGTATTAAAATAATTTGTAGATCATAGCTATAAAATCCAGTTTTGTAAATTCAAGTGTAGTATATTAAAGAAGACATATATATAATTTAATTTATGTTTAAGAATTGCACTCATATTATATAGCTTAGGCTTAAATCCTCATCATTTATGAAAACCATTAACATAGCTAGTAACCTTATCTTCTCTATAGTAATAATAAAAGTTTGTATAATACTATTAATCATAAAAGTATCATCTTTTTTAGTACTAGTAGGTCTCACCCAAGAGGAAATATCATAAGCTTTTATTTCATGAGGTGCCAAAATTTCAAACTTAATAATTAAATCCAGCTTGCAGCGGCGGCAAGCTTAATAAGCATTCCATATGGGTAATAGAAGTCAAGAAAACTTTTTTTGAGCAAGGTACAAAGGTACCGCACATGAGTAGGCAAGATGGGGGTAGGCGTGTCACCAGTATGTGGATGGAAGTTTAGGGAAGAAAGATTGATTTATTCCAGGCTTATGCAGATTACATGGATTTTTATATATTGGTCAAGCTGGTCATTAAGCCAAAGAAGAAAATTCATAAGATGAACAGAAATAGCTGCAGCTTGACAAGTGTCAGACGCAGAGGGGGTAAACAGTGATGCATTTGCAGCAACATGAACTTGTAGTAAAGCAGTAAAAACATAGTTGAGAAACTCATACTGAGCTCTGTCAGAAAGTCATTGGGAAAAGTAAAATGGGAAGATCCATGCAAAAGAACTCCATAGTTGCATTATGGAACTGGTGAATCAGTGTATTGATGGATGCAGATGATGATTCATAGTCTAGCTGGTGGTGGGGCTTGTACTATGAAACACCCTTAATAGGCATAATTTGTGCTTAAGAGTTGTTGTTTAAGTGGTCAAGAAAATTTTTTGACCAAATAAAATCAGACTGAAAGTTGTAGGAAAATTCTTTAAGTGAAATAATTAAGAAAAGTTTGGCTAAGCTGCAGACTCAGATTCTCAATGAACCATGAGAGTACCCATTAAGACAGGGTACATCCATTTAAATGACTCTATTGAGTGAGGATCTAGATGAAAGTTGAGGTAAATACACATTCAAAAACATACCAAAGGCCCCATTAAGCATCCTAAAAGGTATTTGTGAGGCCAACCGCAGTAATAGCTAGGCAGCCCTAGGTGTAGAATGTGGCTGGTAGGTTGACAACATCTCAGATATTAACATTTGCAAGCCTTTGGAAGTATCAACAGAGATAACAGAAAATTCAAGAAGAAGGTAGTCTGCATGGCATCGGCTTGATTCCCCCAGTTGTTAGTTATTATCAAGACTGCTGACAGTGAGAAGTACTTATTTCAGGAGGAAATATGTAGGCCGCTAAGAGAAGAACCAAGTAAAGGTAGCCCAAAGTAGTAGATATTTTTTGATTAGGCAAGGAAGAAAAAATTATTATATGGTTGGAGTGAAATTATGGTTCATTTCAAATTTAACTTTAAAATTAACCAGCACTGGCTCCACCAGTTTGAAAACCCTTTTTGTATTTTTAGGCGGCAAAATTGTATTATCCCACACCCTCTTTAGCGTTAATTGCCTCCTGATAAGACTGCAATAGTTGTTATGACTCTGGATCTAAATTTATATCAATTTTAAGAAAAATTAAGGCAAAAAAACAAATTATTTTGATTCAGTCACGTGTCTTTGAAGTGAAACAATTTGAGACAGAGGCTTAACTTTCTGCAGAGAACGGGATTGAGCTAGAAATGAGCTGAGGCTAAAAAACCAGAATTGGGACTGAGGAAAGACTTGGAGGTGGTCTTTAAACTGAAGCTAGTCAGTTCAATTGCGTTTCAGCTTGGGGTGGTGGTAGTTAAGAGTTAAGTGAGGCTAGGCTTGGCTGTTAAGGTGAGATATTAATCTTTTCCTTGTTTTGACAGCCAAACCTGCCTCAGAACTGGTTTAGGGAGGCCGCTCTGGGAGAGTAAGGTTAGAATTTGTAGCAGGGGAATCCTCAGTTGGTGTCAACTTGGGGCTGAGTGAGTGGGAGGGGGTTTGGTATTATGGGCCCTGTGACCCTGCTCCCTAAGTTGAGAAGTCTCTTGGCATATGAGGGAAATAGTTTTGAGTAAGTTTTACTTGAGAGTAGGGTTGGTACAGGGCATGGTAACCTTGACCTCTTTGTTGGAAGGGCGCAGACCCAGCGCTCATATATATTATGAGCGAGGTCCCCTCAGAGTGGAGTGGGAAGGCTGGTGGTTTCCAGTCCCCTTTTTCCAAAAAAGGGAAAACCTCTTGTTACAGACATAGAGGCACAGCCTTGAGACTTGCACATTCATACACATCAATCAATATAAGTGACTCAATTATACTTGATTTTGCAAAATCAGGCCAAATTTAGATGATGATTGAGTGGAATGGGGTGCAGCAAGCTGGGAAGTCTCCATCAAAAGCAGAATGAAGAAAGTTGAGCTAAAAATAGCTGAATGGGAAAAATTGAGGCGTGAGTGGTATGATTAGCTAACATGGGAGCAGCTGTACCTGCACTTTTTGGGGGAGGATGAGGGAGGATCAATTTGCTTACAAAAATCTATGAAAGTCAGCAATGTAGAAATTTCTGAAGGAGAGCGCAGAACCTGTATATGTGTCACAGGTGAGAAAATCCTTCTTATAGTGGTTCAACAAAAACAAGAAGGGCATATAGCAAGCCCACCATCCATGTGGGCCAAGAAAGGATAGTTGATGGCAATGCAGATTGAAATATGCGGGGAAATTTCAATGAGGATAATGTGGTAAAAGTAAAATCTGTTAAAAAATTGTGATGATAGTGAATCAGCTGTCACCATTTGGGACCACAAACTGCATGATAAAGCAGAGAAATGAGCGGCCAAACCATCCAGGTGGCCCTTTTTGGGAGCAAAGATGTTTTACCATGTATCCCTTATTAAGTTTAAGCCAGGGAACCTGAAGCTTGGGGAGCTGGATAATACCTTTTGTGCTTCTTGTTAATTAAGAAGTCTTATACCAAATATGTAGTTCTGCTAGGCAAAACCAAAATAAATTGTACCAATTTGTAACTTAAAATAGTGAAAATAAGAAAGTAAATTAATTAGTTTAGTTTGCACAATATAAAGGAAAATCAGGCAAGTGTCTCAGCCAACCTTCATGCATACTAAGGCAAGATCTACTCACATTTCCTAATTAGGATTTTCTCGCCGCATAGATAGGATTTGAAACCCAATAATAGGTGGGTTTGGGAGATTAATTGATAACCCTTTTAGTCAGGGATTGTCCCCAATGTAGAAAGGTGGTGATTTTTGCCAGGGATTATCCCCTATAATTTTTAGTTTGGGTTCAATTCTCATTATTTACCTCATTCAAATTTTGGATTTGGGCAGGAATCCCAACAGCCCTGGTGGATAATGGCTGGAGTTGTTGGGTGGCAGTCCTGAAAAATGAACCACAAGAGTCTTTTCTGGGTAAATGAGTGCAAGTGGTGGTGAAGAGAACCTTTCAAGACCTTTGCCATTTTCTCTGTAACAATGGCTTCAGATTCATTAGAGAGGCTAAGATTGAAGTTCTTCTTGTAGAAAAAAATAAATGACATTATCAGGTTCCTTGCTTCCAGGTCCAGATCAATGAAGGCCACTTTCACATAGGAGAAACGATTTTTATATTCAGCCAATGGTCAAGTTACTCATTTCTCTAGGGGATCATAAAATGGTTTTGAGGCACAAGCTGAAATTTCATATGGATGAAGGGCTGGTTCTCAAGGCAAGACAAAGCGTTTAGAGGTGGTAGGGTGCTAGGTGAGCCATAACTGGAATGGTTTTAGTAACAGCTGAAAGACATAAGGAGGCGTTGCACTGTGACCTCATGTAGAAGCAGCAGGAATCAAACTACATGACATTAAAAAGAAAATGGCATCATGATGAATGGTTTCACTTTTTTAATAAATTTAAGCTAAACAAAAAGTTATCAAAGTGAAATAAAACATTAGGTTCATTTATAAATAGACTACAATTTTTATTAAATATACTTATTTCCTTACTTTTGAGTGCTTTTTAAAAAATGAAAATTAGTGATCTTAATTTTGGATAATATTCGCTTTTTAAAATTGTAGTCATAAATATCACCAAAGTTTAATTTTTTGTGCCTTGCAATTATCTTAACCTTTTGACTAAGCCACAGGAGTGGGGTTAAAATAACATCTACTGGTATATTAATTTTAACAGGTATAAGCTCTTAGTCAACTTTGTTAGTGTTTGTAGATAGTTTTTATTTAGATGTAGGCTTGTTCATAGTTTTGAAAATGACATCATGACCTAGCTTTTGCTTATATATTTCCAACAATTTTGATTTTTTTTGCGAAACAACTTATGTTTTGAGCCACTATAGATCAATATTGATGTGATAAATTTATAGCAAATGTAATACCAAACAGTAGCTAAATTTGGAATTTGGATTAAACTAGCTGAGCTTAAGGAACTTAGTAATAGATGAAGATAAGCAAGCACTTACCTTTTCTTACCTTAAACATGACAACCCATAGTTAAGAGGTAAATCATTTACTTTTTTATTTCTATTCAATTATAAAAATCTAGTAGTATAGTATCTAAAAATAACAGTGTTGAGGATAAGATAATTCATAAACCTTAAAGATGGGATGTTGCCTTAGTAGTAGAGTATGAAATCAATGTTTATTGCCTCCTGAGTTCAATTCTGGTGATGAACTTAGGGGGCGATTTATGACTTTGTTGGCAATGAACACCAATGCCACAAACTAAGATAGCAAGCAGAAATGCGGTCATGAGTTCCTGGCCTATAAAATTTCTGCACATGGAGGGTTACCAGGATTTATCCTAATTGTTCTCATTCTTTTTTTCAACCCAATTTCCCCATTAGTCAGTGTGGTATTGTCTCAAGGTCATACCACTTTGTTTAAATAAATATAAGTAATTAAAATTTATTAATCTTTACTTTCTTAATCATATTAGATAACAGAATAAGCCTAATAAAATTATAAATTTCAAAATAAAAATAATATTAATTAAAATAAAAGTGTAATTAAGAGATAATACAAATTATAAATATTCAGTATCTTTGTTTTCTTGTATGGGCACATTAGACTTAGAATAACATTTAGTAAGTTTAAATTGGTTAAATAGGGGTTTTCTTACCCATAACCATCACTTTAGTTATTAAGATTCAATTTAGAAAAGGAAAATTTGATAATCACACAGGAGAGATGGCAACAATAATAGAAAAATATAAACTTGGCAAAATCTATAATGGGCAATGAACAGAAAGTTGCACCAAAGGGTAAGAAATGCCCTGAGGTGGGACCAGGAAACATTGCCGCTAAGGAACCACAAGCCCAAACACTGTTGGTGTTCATGGGTTTTACAACTAAACAAAATGCATATCTTAAAATTTTAATATTCACAACCCTTCACACCCGTAGATCACGGGCTCTGATCTATCTAGGGTATATTCTCCCATTATGTGGGAGAAAGTGGGCGAGGCGCAGGCCACCCTATACCCCCATGCAATGTACGTAACAACATATACAATACCCCATGGCTGTTCAAAATGTGATTTGAAGCTGAAGATGATGCAGAAAACGCTGCAAAAGTCTGCATCAAAATCGATTTCCCTTAAAGCAAATGAGTTTGTGCACCATGCACACTAGATAGGATAAAGCATACTTTGTTCATTTCATTTGACTCGCTCCCAATTAATCTTCCATAAAAGGTAATTGAGGAGGGCTTTATGCTGAAATCGCCAATTATGGCGAGACCAAACAATTTAAAATGCAGTGATTCCACCTGATTCTCAACCTGTCACAAGTAAGTCAATAGCCATAATCAACTCACTTCCTGAGGCAAGTGAAGACCTCACAAAAATCCCACGCACAGTAAAGTACCACCACTTCAATAGGGTGTCTCAAAGGTGTTCTTCATCACACTGGAAAGCGCACTTCCAATTTATGACCACTGCAATGCCTTAAGTCATATACACGCATATTCTGCAAAGGAGGGAATGATGGTCTTCATCTTCTTTGATGACACTATTATTGAAAACAAAAGATACTTCACCAAAATCATAGTCACCAATCACGCCTTCCTCTAGGGGAGGACGGACAAGAAATCACCATAGGTCCAGTTTCACCAAAGGTGCACAAGATGGCACAGAAGACCTGAAACATGCTGCAATCATGGTAGCATCACTTGTGATTTCCTTTATTATCCCCGGCCATATACAAGAATAAATGGAGGAATTTTCACGCTCCAAGCAATCTATTAAGATGACCCAAGGCAAAATAATTAATTAAGATTTGATGAAACCCACAATGACCCCAATGACCAAAATAAGCTCGACAATTCAGATCCACTGTTGTAACACAGGTGGGACATACACACCCAGGAGCAAAATCCAAAACCCAGAGAGCACTGGACACATCAATATAGATTGACACGAGGCATTGGCAGAAGAGGGAAATTCAAACCCACTCACCAGTAAAATCAGTACAAAATCGGCAAAGGAAAAGGGCTTTCACACCCACGCAGTTGGGAATGGTCCCATCACCCAGAATCAATACCAAAAATGGTGCGATGGGATAGGGCTGACAGCACTTCCAACCACTCCTGAGGTGATGCGGGCACTTAGTAAGTTTAGGAATGCTAAACATCATGGGAGCCAGCGCTCAATAATCCCAAGCCAAAAGACTGAACTTCCTGTGAAAGCCCCCTGTTGACATCTTGTCCATCCAAGAAATCCACTGTCTACATGGGAAGAAGGATTTTGGTCAGCCAGAGTCTCATGATCCCAATGAATATGGACATCTTACTTTGGGGTCTGGTTGTCCATAATCACAAAAAGTTACATATTTATAGATTATGACGCCTATCTGCACGGCTGCATTCTGATAGCAACAATCTCATGCCAGGATGGCACAATCAAAATAGAAAGCATCTAGGTACTGTGAACACAAGTAGATAGAAAGAAATTCCTTTCAACTATCACAACTCTTGCCTTTCCCTCAGATATAATTCTTCTGGGTGATTTCAACTTATGGGTCGACCTCAATATGAACTGATGGCCTAAGCTTAAGGAGTACCCCCCAGGGCACATTGAATTCCGCGCAATAAAGGTGTCCCTTGGCCTATATAACACCCTCCCTCTTGGATCACCACTCCTCCCCAACATGACTCACCTGTCATGAATTAAAAGTGACATTATTATGGGGACAAATACCAAGAACAAAGCTGCATGGGAGGAGGCCAAGAAAGTGAATTTGGCAGGCACCCCGACCTAGACATACCTTGTATTACTGCTGGGTGAAGGCGAGGTACGCCAGGTTGGTCCTAGGGATGCAAGAGAATCTCGGCCCTGTATAAAAGCAGATGCATCAAAATGAACTAGCTTTTTTGATGAATAAAATGGGTTGCTTTGATTTCTTGGTGAACAGGTTTCAAAACTCGTTTGTTTTTCTAAATTTCCAGATCAGGTTGGCCTCTCCTACAATAATTAACCAGTTCAGTCAATTACAATATATAATTTACTGCCCAATGGAAGCGTGCGCTTATTGGTGCAACTCAGCTTAGCACCGCTTCCATCAATTGATTGTTCCCCTGAATTACCTTAAATCCCTTTTATTAAGACCAATCTGCTTCATTGGTCGACTTTTCTCATTATAAAGCCCTCACTAGTACAACTTTTTTATATATGTTATCTTGGACGATCTTGTGTGTAGACCTCTTCAAGGTGGTCTCATGCAACGTTAACATTTAATTTTGACTACTGTAAATCTCTCCACATAAGCATCATAAGGCCACTCAGGTTCCCTCCAACCTGGGTCGCCTATACAAACCCACTCTAAGAACCGCGTGGTTCAATTTTTGGTCCTTCCTTCTCATGATAACCATCCTCAACATAAGTTGTTTCAGCTCAAGCACCCTCTGCGGGGCTCTAGTAACTTTACTACAAACGACTAGTTCCATGGAGGTGGCCCTTTGCACCATGGTCTACTACTCTGGGAACAGGAGAGTTATAGACACTTTCCTTACATTTGTTGACCAACCTTTTTCTTTTACTTGCATGAACTTATTCCATATGGGACTTTCACAAAGTACAAACGGTGTGCGCCAGCCATTGTCCATGGCCGCAGTGGGGACCACCACTGTTTACTCTTTTTTCCCAAAGGTTGGAGCATCTCGGCGTTATTCTTGCTACCTCCAACTACTAAGTATCCACCCTTCTTTCTTGTACCCATTGGATACGGATGCTTCATGGTCTGAGAGTCAAAATTCCCCAACTTAAAAAAAATAATAAATTTTGAGTCAATTAAACAGGTTTTCTTTGGCGCCACATTCAAAATGGTACATGTGACTTCCTCAATGATAGGACTGGTGATAATGACCTTGCATAACTTCGGACAACCCATTGCCAAAATGGGTATAGGATCGTTTGTGACGGAAAACTCATTTTATAACGACGTTGCCACATATACTACCAAGCTATGTCTCTTCCCATATGGCATAGAATTGGACCACATTACAAACTATCAGATCACTCC
The DNA here is from genome assembly GCA_022478985.1 of Massospora cicadina. NCBI lineage: Eukaryota > Fungi > Entomophthoromycota > Entomophthoromycetes > Entomophthorales > Entomophthoraceae > Massospora > Massospora cicadina. The sequence goes on from JAKSZP010001382.1 coordinate 73,198, forward strand.
AGAAAACCCACGCTTGACCACAACCATGATCCACAGATCAATGGAGGCGGAGAAAGTGTTACAATCAAATTATAAAATTGGTTAATCAGTTTCTGAAGATATGGTGGGATATGTGGACTCAGTAGTAAAAGGCCAATTATCCCTCACCATTATTTGATGCATAAATGTACCCTGGATCAGGGTAGAACCTGAAGAAGAGTTTGGTGGCGAAATGGTTGCATTTTCTGCAATGGATAAAGATCATTCAAGGTTTTATTTGCTAAATTCCACCCTTTCATCCCCTTCAGGTAAGCTTAGCACTTCTATCTTGGTGGATACTGGATTCTTTGAGAATTTCATTAACCAAGACCTAGCCTACTACCTTAATCTTAGTTACTTGCCAGGTGGTACTATTTGGGGAGAGCTTATAAAGGTATTCCCATCCTGAAGGCACAAGGTTTTGCGGATTATCAAGTGGGCAAGTATCTTTTGACAGACCATTTCCAAGCTATCTAAAACCTTTTGTACCCAATTATTTTGGTAGTGGAATAGTGGCGAAAGTTTGAAATCAGGACAAATTTGAGAGACAACATTTATTTTTTTACATTAAAGAATGGTCGTACATTAATTGTTTCTTTGTCTGAGGCTAATTTTTAGGTGATTTTCCCCACTGGCCCAATGCTACACTCTCAGTCTCACTCCATTGTTGAAGCCCTCACTGATGGTACCTTTACCTTCCTTTTGGAGGGTCTGGAATCTTCATATGACGCGGCCTCAGCTAATGAGTTACTTGCCTATCCAGAGTTTTATTGTGAGTTCAAGCTCACAGTTGATCTGGTGCGTATATCCTCTCAAAGTTACCCTTTGACCATATGGGAAAAAGAAGCATTTGATGTGTGGTTTAAGGAGCAGTTATTTAAAGTGCAATTTTTCAGCGTCCCTCAGTATGCTCCCCACTTCTCTTTGTGGAGAAAGCCAATGGTACTTTACACTCATGCATAGATTATAGGAACTTAAAGTATGTCACTGTACCAGCTTTATATTCCATCCCTTTGGACTCATAGATTGCATGCTATATGGAGAAGGCAAAAGTCTTTTCAAAACTGGATTGCTTAAAAGCGTTCATTAAGATCTGAATTAATAAGGGACATGAGTGGTTAACCGCATTCCTTACCAGAAAATGTATAGTCCAGTTTTGGGTCATGCCCTTTGGGATTAAGAATGTACCTGCTATCTTTCAACGCTGTATTGATGCAGCTTTGAATGACCTTCTGGGGATATTTGCGGTTGCCTACATGGATGATATTCTGGTGTTTTCTTATGATCATGAGTCCCATGCAGTACACCTTTGGCAACTGGTGGCGAGTTTAAAGGCAGCCATCCTTACGATAAAGATCAGCAAGTGTGGATTTTTCAAGTCCCAGGTCACGTTTCTGGGCAACGTCGTGTTTGACCAAGGATACATGATAACTCCATACAAGGAGAGGGCGATTTGACAATGGCCCATCCCAAAGACAGTCAAGGAATTATGGAGTTTTTTGAGGACGTAAACGTTCCTAAAGAATTTTACGCCAAATCTTTCTGAGGTGGCGGCGCCTTGTATAAGGCAAGTGGTGATAAGTGCTTCAGTGGTCCTCTTGTTTTGGAGGATGCTTTTCAAGTAGTTAAATGCACCCTGTTGTCCACGTCCATCCTTTGCCATGTAGATCCTGAAAGGAAATTCATTGTGTCTACTTATGCCTCCAACTTCGCCAAAGCGGCTGCATTATTACAAGTGGGCAGTGATGGTATAGAGCATCCAGTAGAATATTTTTATATGAATATGTCTCTTCCTGAGTAAACTACGCTGTTTACGACAAAGAGTTATTAGTAGCGGTGGAGGCATTGACTTATTGGCGCCATCACTTGCATGGTTCTTCCCAACATTTACACATACATACAAATCACTACTCCTTACTAAATTACTGCGCACCTCATGTCTTAACTCCGCGGCAGCCCATTGGCATGAGACCCTTGCCCAATTTGCGTTTTCATATGAGTTTACTAAGGGCAAGGAGATCGGGTTGGAAGACGCTTTGAGCTGCAACCCTGCTTTAGCTTCTGATCTGATAGAGGTGGAGGAGCATAATACCCAGTTAATAATTTCTCCAGATAAGATTTTCCTCAACCTCCCTCTTCTTTGGCCCATGGGCTAGAGCTCTCTCTTCTGGAAAATGCGGAGGAATACAGTATGTTCAGAAAGGTTGTGCTTGCTCAGCCATTATCAGCGTATATACTATTGTCCTTTCTAATAGCGCACTAAATCAAGGTCATCTAACCAGGGGTTATCATGTAAATAATTAGTTGGTGTGGTTTCAGGGGCGCCTATGGGTTCCCGCTTCACCACTTCTCCTGTAATTCATCTGGGACCATCATGATGGAATCACCGTTGTTCATCCTGGAAAAGCAAAACTTTGGAGCTAATTTAAAAACATAAAATTAGAAGGCTTATCCACTCAGGTGGGTAGGTATTGTAAAGAGCGCCTGATCGCAATCAAATGAAACCAAATCAACAACCACTCAGTGGTTGTTGGTACCAGTTCAAAAGGCTGAAGGGCCTTGGACTTCCCTCTCAGTTAATTTCATTGTGGAGTTACCTGCCTCTGATGGTTAAGATGCAATTATGGTGGTGGTGGACCATTTTATGAAGTTCGCCCACTTTATTCCTTGCAGAACAACAGTAACCGCGGCTGAAATGGCTAGGCTCTTCATCACTCATGTGTTTGCGCTTCATGGGGTCCCTCAAGAAAACATTAGTGATTGAGGACCCCAGTTTACCTCTGTCTTTTGGGATGAGTTGTGTAAGACTCTTCAGATACGCCCCCGCCATTCAACTGCCTATCACCCTCAATCAGATGGGCATACTGAACGAGTGAACCAGTGCTTGGAACAGTTCCTACGGTGTTACACTGCCGCAGATCATTCATATTGGGTTTCTCACCTTCTTATGACCCAGTTTATTTTATTTAACCTAGGTTAGCTAACCAAGGGATGGACAATCCTGATACATTCAATGGGATAGGGGGAAGTGAATTATAGCGAGATTTAAGCACTATCAGAGTATATGAGCTACCTTTGTTGCAAGTTGATACCGCTAGGTATAGGGGGGTTGGATGCATTACTCTGAAGGGGTTTCCCCTATTATGGAGCAGGTGTGGAGAAAGGGGTCTGTATTCAGAAAGCAGACTGTGAACCATGATTCAATGAGTTGTTGTTGCTTCTGCCTCATGTATCCGTAAAGCCAGGCTTGAAAGTGTTCCAGTAGGTGTAGGTGAAATCTGCTGATTGTCCTACGAATGGCTGGTATGGTTCCCTTGAAGGCATCCAGTGCTATGGTATAAATTGTCCACAATGCAATGGCGACTATCAGGGAGTGAGGTGTGGGTGGTATCAGGGATTCAAGTTGGAGTGCAAGGAGGCTTCTGGAGATTGACAGCACCTGTCATTGTGGGTTCTTAACAGATGCGCAACTCCCGCCATATGGCTCTGGATGGGGGCATGCTTTGAGGCGGTGGTGCAAGGTGCCATCCCCTCCACATACTATGAACGCTGCATGAAGAGAGTTGGAGCAATATGCTGTTCTGTAGGTTCTTCTGAGGCAACTCCAGGTGTTAGCTTAGACCCTTGACTTGAGAAGCGGATAATATGTTAGCCTCCATATTGCCTGCTGTGTTTTGAGGTCGTAGAAGATGTCTAAAGCATCAAGGTAGTTTATTTTGCAATGAATGTGGCCACGTCGTGTTTGTCCCTCATGTAAAGTTCCTCTGGTTTCCTTAGCTTGAAGTGAGCTCTGGGCCTTCCCCTTCCCTGACTAGTGCATGTGAGAATGATGGTCCACCCTATGTGCTGAATGGTGCGGAGGAGGCGCTTGAAGTGGAAGGGTTCCATGTGGGCCCGCTGCGTTGGGGCAGTTTGCTAGGTATTTGGGCAGGCTGGAAGGGTTGTGTGTGTTGGATAGTTTGAACGCCTGCTCAAAGTTAGCTCTAGCTACTCTAGACCAGTGTTGTTGTGGGAGGTATGGGGCTAGGACTTCCTCTATCTAGGTGCCCAATATGCGGTTATCGTGGACCTCACAGTCTATTAGGCCCATGTCTCTGCTGGAGCGTGGGCCAAAGAGCGTTTCCACCAGTACAGGTGTCCGGGACTCAGGCCGCAGCCATCCCTAGATAAGTGCGCGGACTGAGGGTATTAATGTAGGTGAGAAGGAGATTGCGTGGGTGGGGAACCACAGCATTGAGAGGATGAGTGAGTTGGTAACTGTTACTTGCCCATTAGTCCTGAGGATCTTCCCTTAAGGAAGGCGATGTGGTTGGACATCCGCTGTAGTAGGTTGTTCTCAATTGTAATATTGGCATACCCCCTGTTTCCAGCCATATCCCAAGGTGGTGAATAGAATTGTTGAGGGAGGTGATGTGAAGGGTAGGATGAGTGAGTTTTTCTTTTGTGGGGCTGTAAGGTTTGGGGGGTTCCCAGTTGTTAGTGTACTTGCCTAGGAGGATTATTTATGTTTTCTTTTTGTTGAGAGATACGTTACTCACAACGGAATATTCCTCCAGGGTGCGTTCCAGTTATTGGGAATCATTGTTGTCATCTATACCTGTCCGCAGTCATCCACAAAGGCTAGTATCTTGACTGTTGGTTGGCCTTGTGTAGATATGCCCATGAGGCGTGAGTTAGCGACGAAAAGGAGTGGATCAATACTGAAGTTATACAACAGTGGGCTGAGGGCTCCCTTGTTTGAGCTCTCTTGTGGTATGATCTTGTTGGTTATAAAGACAGGGCCGCTTACAGCCATGAATGTGGATTTTGTAAGGAGCATCGCCCAGTTTATGAATCTGGGTGGGAGTTTGAAGGCGCTTAGGCATTCCTTCAGGTGCAGCCAACTAACGTGATCATATGCCTTCTCCTGGTCTAGGAATACCAGAATTCCAGTTTCTTTGTAGTGGAATATGTTGGCGATGGAGTGTATATTGGTCCAGATTGAGTGCACTGGTATGAACCCAAACTGATTGAGAGACAGAATTTTGGAGGCTAGTGTGCCTAATCTGGTGGGTAAAATTTTTATAAGTAGTTTTGTATCAGCGTTAGAGAGTGCAATTTGGCACCAGTTGGCCAGGTCTAATTTGTCACCCTTTTGGACAGGGTTATGATATAGGAGTCCTGGCCACCAGGTAGGAGGCGTTCTCCAGCAGGCATTGGTTCATTGATACCAAGAGGAGGGGGTGATTTGCTTGAAGTATTTTGTAGAATTCATAATGTATCCCATAAGGCCCCGGGAATATCCTATGTGGTTCACCTCAGACTGTGTCCCAGAGATCCTCCTGTGTGATTAGGTTTAGGAGGTTATATTCTAACGGTGCGCTTTGTATTCCAGTAGTGTGTATAAAATCTCTAATTTTTGGGGGTCAGTTGGGGTGTCATGGTATAGTTTGGTGTAGAAGCGGTGTACTTCCGCCTTGACCTCCACTGGGTCGTTTGCCATGGTGCCATCATCTTTTCAGATCTGTGTGCATGCGGGATGGTTGCCATGGTAGTGGAATTGGTAGAAGAAGTACGTCAAGCAGGTTTCACCTTCTTTCTAAACTTACCTTTTCTCAATACTTTGATTCTGTGCTGGTGTAAAAAGATGAGGGCGTTTAGGAGGGCGGATGATTCCGGCCATTTGCGCCACAGTTGGGGCTATAGCCAGACTTTGGGTTGTTGATCTTGAGGTGGTACAGTTCCATTAAGATGTGCCTAGTTGTGTCTGTGCCAGTGGTGTACTTATGTGAGGCGAGATGGCAAGTTTTTAATTATTAGTTTGACTCTGAAATTTGCCCAGGTTTCAATGGGGTCTGATATGAATGGAGTAACGAATTTTGGATTCATGGCCTCACATTTGACCCAGTCAGATATTTTGGGCAATTTTATGTTTTCTGGGTGTAGCTTCCTTCAAGTTGACGCCTGTGCGGGATTTCAGGATGGTGAAAGCTTCACCAAAATGTGTCAGTGGTTGAAGGAATTGATCTTTTTTGTTGAGAAGTTGGAGATGCTCGAGTTTGGTTTTAAGGGAGAGGATGAAGTCAATCCAGCTCCTTGAGATGAGCGTTTCCTCATGTATGTTGGGGAGGGTCATGTGGGGGAGGAGTGGTGACCTGGGGGGAGGATATCGCACTGGGCAATGGATGCCTTCATTGCATGGAATTTGATGTGCCCCAGGGGTATCCCATGGGATTAGGCCATTGGTCCATGTGGGAGTTAGCCCAGCAGTTGAAGTCGCCCAACAGGATGGTATCTGGTGGGAGGGTGAGTGTTGGGACAGTTTCAAGGAATCGTTTCCTCTCAGCTGCAGTGCATGGTGCATAGATGCATGCTATCGAAATTGTGTCCTCCTGGCATTTGATTGTTGCTACCAGGATGTGGCCGTGCATATATATGAAAAGGAGTTAATGAGTTTTAATTTTTTGTTATTGCAGATGACCACTCCACAGTGGGACGTCCATAATGATAGGGATGGTGAGACCCTGGCAGACCAGGATCCCTCTTCCCCCTTTAGACAGTGAGTTTTTTGGATGGCCAAGATATCAACCAGGGGTATTCGCAGAAAGTCCAGCTTTTTGGCTTAGGACGCTTGAGCCCTGGCTCTTGCAATGTTTATCATCCCTATTGACACTGAAGTGCCTGAGGTGCCTCAGGAGTGGTTAGGAGGGCCATCCATCCCCTAGCCCAGCATTCATTTTCTGGAACTTACTCCGCGTCACTGCACCTTTCCAATCTGTATCATCATTTGATCCCTTACACTGTGCCATTTTTGAGTGGGTCTTGCGGCTTTTAGGGTTTGAGTTGGTTTTTCATGCTTGTGACTCATGGTGGTTTGGTAAAGTGTGCTGATTGTTTTCTGTGGTTGTGGGGTTCAAATTTGAAGATGTGGGTCCCGCATTTTCATTAATAGTTGAGCTGAATTGTCCAGTTAATTTTGCTTGATTGATACCATGTGGTGATTCAGTCTTATTGTTGAGAACATTTACGTCTTTGGTTTTCTGTTCTGATTGGTTGGCTCAGTTGGTTTCCTCTATGTCCTCCTGAAATTTTCTGGGGTTAATGTATGAGGCTGCAAGTGATTCAGCCTTGGCCGCAGCCCACTTATGGGCCTTTTGTACCATTTTACATACTTTGGGTGATACTGGGTCTATGATAATGTATTGCCCATTCTCTCGCCAGAGGAAGGCGTGGTTGGTGTTAACTATTTTGGCAAGGTCTTTGTCATTTTTGTCCATGGTGTCATCATAGAAGTCTGCACTAGTATTCCCTCCTTCACGGGGCATGCGTGTACCTTGTGCCCCAATGCAATGCAGTGGTTGCAGATAGGCGGTGAGCTTTCCAGTGTGATGTGGAATACCTTTGACACTCACCATCCAGGAGGTGTAGCACCACTGTGTGTGGGATTTTTATGAGCTCCTTAGCCACCTCAGGGATCAGGTTGATCACAGTGATTGCCTTTCGTGTGCACAGGTTTGGCATCAGGTGAAATTGCTGTAGTTCAAATTGTTAATTTCTCCATAGGCGGCAAGTCCAGCCTGGAGCTCCTCCTCAATTACCTTGCAAAAATGGTTGTATGGAGCTAGTTGAAGAATATGAACAAAGCGTTTTCTTTGTTCCATCTTGCGTGCGTGGTGTGCACAACTCGTTACCCTCAGGGAGGGCAATTTTGATGCAGACTTTTGCGGTGACGTCTGCATCTTCTACAGTTTCAAAGCCCATATCAATCCAGCCGTGGTGGATGGTATGGGTGGTAACATACACCGCATGGGGGAAAAGGGAGGCCTGTGCTTTGGCCAATTTTACCATAGAGTTGGTGAATCAACCCCTAGGAAAAGTAGACCCTGTGCTCTACCTTTGATAGGGGTTGGGCATACTGGATTTCCATGTACAAGTTTTGTTTAGTGGTGAACTCCACAAACCTGGACAGTGTCTGAGTTTGTGGTTTCTTTGCAGCATTTGTTCCCAGTCCCCATCCAGGGCATTTCTTGTCCTTTGGCGACCATTTTTCCCATTTCCTGATATGGCTTTGGCCCAATTTATTTGTAATTTGTTGAAATAGCACATCTCACTTGTGTGATTATCAAATTTTGCTATTCAAATTGAATCATGGTAACTAATGTTATCATTACGGGAAAGAAAAGTCCTATGACCCAGTTTAGCTACAACAACATGTTACATGCATTGATTGGTTGTTCCCCTTCTTTCTCCAACCATGATTTAACACCACCTTCAAAATTGAGCTCAGCTGTGGATCTAAAGTTGAAGCGGTGGTGGACTTTGCTAAGACTATCAGGAAGTACACCATGGGGTTTCTACAAGTTTGGAGGCGGCAATGCAAGTATATAAGGAGAACGCTGATGGTAAGAGTCAAGTGGTCCAGCATACAAAGAAAGGGATCATATGATGCTTGATGCTCAAAAATCCCTATCAAAAACCATGCAAAAATATGGGACTGAAAAGGATTTGCCCTTACCGCGTTGTTAGAAAGGTGGGCCACGCCTCATACCAGTTAGTCCTTCCATCTTCGTTTTAGATATTTTCTGTCTTTCATGAGAGCAAATTGACGTTTTTTGAGGGCCCTTTAGAGACTCCCAAGGATTATCTCGTGGATGGGGCGCCAGAGTGGGAAGTGGAGGAAATAGCAACCTCCTGCCAAGTAAAAAGAAGGCTTGAGTACCTGTTTCTGGAAGGGATTCGATGTAGTGGAAAACAGTTGGGTACCAGCATGTGACTGCAAAAATGCCCAAGACCTGATTGACATTTTCCACAAGAATTTCCTAAGGATTTCGGATCTCAGTCAAAGCAAACTGTTATTGCTATGACGCTGGCTCCATCCCACAAGAACTTTTTCCCAAAGTAACCTCCTGGAGGATGATGGAGCACCAAATGGATGAGAGTAATATCATGGCTTGAAAATGACTTTATCATGGGGACAGATAACAAGAACAAAGCCGAATGTCAGGAGGCCAATAGAGTGAAGTTGACAGGCTCCATGACCTTAAGCATACCTTGGACTTACGCTGGGTGAAGTTCAGGTACGCCCAGGTTGGTCTTAGGGATGAAAGAGAAGTTCAGCCCTGTATGAAAGCAGGTGCATTAAAACAAACTAGCTTTTTGATGAGTAAAAATGGTTCACTTTTGTTATCCAGTAAATGGGTTCTCAGAACCCGTTTGGTTTTCAAAAATCCAGATCAGGCCAGTCTTTCCTACAATTGATAACTTGAGTTTGGTCAATTACCAAATATAGCTTACTGCCCAATGGAATTATGCACTTATTGGTGCACCTCGTCTTAGCACCGCTTCCATCAATTGATTGTTCCCCTGAATAACCTTAAATCCCTTTTATGAAGACCAATCTGTCTCATGGTCGACTTCTTAAATTATAAACCCTCACTAGTACAGCTTTTTATATATATGTTATTTTGGACAATCCTGTGTGCGGACCTCTTTAAGGAGGTCTCTCATGCAACGTTAACCATTTAATTTTAACTACTATAAATCTCTCCTCCCATGAACTGTTGGGCCACTCAGGTTCCCTCCAACCTGGGTCGCCTATACACTCCTACTCTGAGCACCGCGTGGTTCAATTTGGCCCTTCCCTTTCTTATAACCATCCTCAACCTAAGATATCACAGCTCAAGCACCCTCTTGAGGCTCTAGTAACTTTATTACTAATTACAAGTTCCCTGGCGTTGGCCCTGTTCACCATGCACTACCATGCTGGGAACAGGAGAATTATAGACACTCTCCTTACATCACCCCAACATGCGCAAGGGCAAGCTCATCTCAATGAGCCACATTGACTTCATCCTCGCCCTAAAATCCCTCCATTCAACAGTATCCAGATTTTTAACCAGAAAGATAAATTCTTTCACCCTACTACTCATTTTGGTGCAGATTTCCACAACCTGCACAAACAGGTATCAAACTGGATGAAGATTCACCTAGAAAACATAAAGCTACCTAAATTATCTAACTGGGTCAATAATGAAACTGCAACCCACAGATTTGCAAATCAATCTGTAATGAACTCTTTGAAACTTGGGGCATATTTCAGGATCAAATCAATTAACAAAACATGCTATCTCGCCTCACTAATTACACCGCTAACGCTACCACAATCAAAAGCTCCTTGACAGAATTGGACCACCTCGAGCTCAACACCCAAATGACTGGCTACAGCCCCAAAATGAGGCGTAGGTGGGCGGAAATATCCGCCTGCCCATACGCCCTCATCTTTGAAAACTAACATAGAATCAAGGTATTAAATTAAGTAAGTTTATAAAGGAAGATTAATCCTTTTCACTGTACTTCTTCACCAATTAAACTCTTATGGCAATCAGCCCACGTGAACACAGGTCCATAAAGATGACTGCACTGTGTAAACTGACCGAGCAGAGGTCTCAGCGGACGTACACCACTATTACATGAAACTATACTGTAACACCCCAGCTGACCCTAAAGAATTAAAGATTGAATAAAAGCGTCAGAATCCAAAGCACAATGCCTGACAATAACCTAGAAAAATTTACCCACAATGGAGGAGCTCTGGGACACAGTTCACTGTGCACCGTGTAGGACATGCTCAGGGCCTGATGAAATATCCTACGATTTTATAAAAAATATTTCAAAAAATTTTTTACTCCTCCTGAATCAATAAATTGGTGCTTATTTAAAGCCCCTCCTCCTACCAAGAAGACATGATGACTATGTCATAACCCTGTCTAAAAAGGGTGATAAGTTGGACCTGTCCAACTGGCGTACAATTGCATTGACAAATACATACACAAAACTTTTAACTAAAGAAATAGCCAACAGGATGTTTGAAACAATTGATAAAGTTTTGTCTCTAAACCAGTTTATGTTCAAAATCAAGCGATCTGTCTTGACCATTATACAAACCGTCGCCATTATCTGCCAATCTAAAGCAAACAGAGCCCTGGTATTCCTATATCAGGAAAAGGCATACGACAGCGTCAGTTGGCCATACTTGAAGAAATTCCTAAAAATTAACAGGCTCACACCAAGATTCATAGACTAAGCAATGCCTCTAACAGAGTTAGCCATATGGCTGTCTGTGGCCCTGGCTTTCTAATTGACTAAATCACACCGCGCAGAGGGATCAAGCCAGAAGATCTCCTCATCCCACTGCCATGCAACTTCAGCACTGATTCACTCCTATGTGTTGCTGACTCATGCCTCGTGTGCATCACAGCATAAGTCCAACCAACAGTCAAATACTGACCTTTGTAGATGATTGCTTGGATGCTATAGCTAGTAATAAGATGCCCGGCAATCAGAGCACACCCTGGAGGATTATTCCAATGTTAAAAATGAAACACTTACAAAAAGAAGACGGAAACATCCTCTTAAACAAGTACACAACTAACTGGACCACGGTACCCACACCACCTAGATTCTCACAAAGAATTAAACCAATCATCCTGCCCTTTGCATCACCTCCCTCAGTTAATCATGTTCGCCAACTTGGTATTTGGCTGGAAACAGGGGATACGCCAATGAAACAATTGAGTGCAACCTTCTACAAAGAAAGTCCAAAAGAATTGCCTCCCTTAAGGGAAGGTCACTGGGTCTAACAGGGCGAGTAACAGCTGTCATTTTACTAATTCTTTCAATCCTGTGGTTCCATGCCCGCGCCATCTTTTTCTCAACCTCATTTATATCTTTGATGCGCGCCCTAGTCCAAGGTTGGCTGTAACTGGGATCACTGCCACCTGTACGCATGGAATTGCTCTAAGGCTCACACTCAAGCGGTGACATGGGCCTAATGTACTTTGAGGGACACGCCATTTGCATACTGGGCAAATGATAAAGGAAGTCTTTCTCCAAACCTCCAACACCAGCACTGGTCCAGGGCAATAAGGGCCAACTTTTCACAGGCACTTAAGCTGTCCAATCCCACAACCCATCAGACCTGCTCACATATCTTTCAAACTGCCCCAATACCATAGGCCCACATGGGACCCCTCATCTCAAAAGCTACCATTGCACCATCTTGCACTTAGGATGGACGGTCATAATAACAAGCACTAGTCAGGGAAGGGGAAAACCCAGAGCAAGTTTCATACTAAGGAAGCAGGACCACCAACCTCAGAGGGATATACACAATAAGGTCCCAGCAATAGCAAGAGTTGACACCTGGGTGCCTTGGACATCCCTTCTGACCTCATAACACTAAAGGCAATATGGAGGCTCTCCCACCACCCACTCCTACAGCAAATGAGAAAGAGCAACCACCTGGCGATGCCTCAGACGAACTTAAAGAACAGTGGACCACTCCAAAACTTTTCTTACCGACATATCCAGTGTGTGGAGAGGATGGCATCCTATATCACCGCCTTGAAGCATGCCCGCCATCAAGAGCCATATGGCCTGAAGTTGCGCGTCTGTTTAAAACCTACAACAACAACCATGAGCTAATAATCTCCAGTAACCTCCTCATTCTCAACTTGAGTCCTCTATAACACCCACGCTCTGCCCCCTCATAGTCGCCACCACATTGTGGACTAAACATACAGTCTTGCTGGATGCCTTAAAAGGAACAGTGCCAACCATCTGCAGGGCAGTCTGCAGATTCCGCCTACACCTATTTGAACACTTCCTAGCCTGGCTCTATAGTACTTGAAGCCAAAGTAACAAAGACTCATTGAGTCATGGTTTACAGTCTAGTTTCTACACGCGGACCCCTTCCTCTACATCTGTTCCATCTTAAGGAAGGCCCCATGGAATAGGATACCCAACCCCCACTACACCTAGTGGTACCAGCTGACAACAGGAGTAGCTCGTCAACTCTGCGGTGTCTCAAATTTTACACTAAAATATACTTCCCCTCTCAAACTCTTTTTTAGCTCATACTGGTAGTGCTTTCAGGATTTCACAAAAACTCATATATCCAAAAAATCCACTATATCAATTCCCTGACATCATAAAAGGAGCGAGCAATATATCTCAATCTATCAAGGTGTAATGATCAATCTAATCCCAATCAACTGATTTAAGATTTGATCACACAGAGATTAATTCGCTTTGATAGATTATGAACTGTTAAAAAGCCTATAAATATTCCCTCTTTTTAAAAAAAAATTAGGTCGAGTTATAACCTGTCTTCTACTTTTAAATTATCGCTTTTTTAAGAATCTACTCAATGTAACTTTGAGAGAAAACCTGCCCCATTGGAAGTGTAATTTAAAACTTCCAGACTGGTTCTCACTACATGGGCACTCTGAGTTACGCACCAGTTAAAATGACAATCACTACCATGGATTCTCATTTTTTGCCTGACAAAGGCCAAGACCAAGAGCAAGGCAACATTTTATGATGGGTCCGTTCAACTGAAGCCCAAATCCCAAGATTACCCTCCATGTTGGAATTTTGGGACAATTTGGAATTTTATGGTTCTAACTTAAGTTTTACCTCAGACTTTCAAATACCGCCTGAGGCTTTACAAAATATTATTAATCTATTGCTTGAAGGGGCATTAATCCCTGGAATCCGTTCTACCTAATCTCGATCTCTTGCTGTAACTTCTAAATTGCAGGATGTGCTGCAAACCTCTCAAATGCCAGGAATTGGCCCTAAGCAATATTTGCACCAACTCGTACATCCTACCTTATACCATTTATTACTTGTAGTTGGAATGCATCACCAAGGGATGCTCAATTAACTATAATACTCCAATCCTTAAATAATAGAATTTCCGAATTTTTTAAGTCAGCCTCTGAGTTTAGCCTAGATAATCATGATGCTATGATTAGTAACTAGGCCTTCCTCAACGAAGTACATCAGCAGCTCATTCAGCTAGATTATGGGATGTCTAATTTTGTTGATGTACAGTTCCCCAAGAAAGTTTAGGAGTTTCAGAGAGAATGGATAGAGGGTATTTCCCAACTCTTTGAGCGTAGTCAATCAATGGAGGAGGAAATTAGAACCCATCTCTTCCAACTGGAACAAATGTAATCAGGAATTCAATTCTGAGTTAATGAAGTAGAGAAAGCCTCTGGAATTATGGGTACTCCCAGGGTTGAAGGAACTCGTGGCCCACCTGGGGGTGTAGGACCCTGTGGACCTCCTGGAGCTGATGGCCCTGAGGACCCCCAGGGAGTGTAGGGCCTTGGGGACCTCCAGGTGCCAATGAGCATTCAGGATCTTTCCAGAAAATTGACTCTCTTATGAACATGATAAACCACTTGCGTGAACAATGTTCTAAATTGGCCAAAGAGTGTAACCTAACCCCCAATGGGGCACCATTTGATCCCCTCTTGTTGCTTCAGTCATTATCCAATGAATTGATCAATCTGGGAAAATGGGCCAAGGATACCAATATCTTACTACATGCTTGCAAATCAAAAGGGATACTTCTCCAAGCGAAAATGAGACGCTGGAAATCAAGTACAATGTACAGCAGAAACAGATTTTCGATCTATCTCACTGATTAGATGAGAAAGTAGGCATGTTGATCTGAATCGTCATATTAGTGAAGTTCATACAAAAGCTGGTCCTTATCCTCAATTTTCTTCTCAAGCGGTAAACTCCAATCTTTATATTTCCACTCAATTTTGAACCACCTGGAGTACATGTTTTGACCACCAATGCTCCCATGAGTTTCAAACTGAAATTCAAGGATAAGTACTCCCCAGTGGAAGGCAGCATTATCTCCTTCCTCTATTTTTATGAAAAGGCATTAAGTGAGGCCACAGATCACAAAAAGATGAATTACTTGCCTAATTGCCTTACTTGATTGGCTCAGGATATTATGGTTCCTCACTTAATGACTTGCTCTACTTGGTCTCAGGTCAAAGAAGTGTTGATCAAAAAATTTGGGGGTGAGCAACCTTTATCCTCACAAAAGCAGGCTTATGGGTATAGCCTCACCAAAATGAATCTATCAAAGACTTTGCTCATCAGTTCTATCTGGGAAGCTCAAAATCTAGTAGCCTGTGGTTGGTTAAACTTGGATGATGCAATTACTGCAGTTCTGCTCAGCTTTTACTTCCAGGACTCAAAATGCAAGTTTTTCTAATCAGTGTAAA
The DNA here is from genome assembly GCA_022478985.1 of Massospora cicadina. Classification (NCBI taxonomy): domain Eukaryota; kingdom Fungi; phylum Entomophthoromycota; class Entomophthoromycetes; order Entomophthorales; family Entomophthoraceae; genus Massospora; species Massospora cicadina. The sequence goes on from JAKSZP010001382.1 coordinate 88,287, forward strand.
AAAGAATTTACGAAGTATTTTGGACATTAAGTAGGCCTTAATGGAATTGCCTCCTAGCCCAAAAAAAAAACTCGCGTTTATAAGTCCCCTAGACCTAGTCGCTCCAAAGTCTACGCCATGCCTGATAACACTAGGCTGGTTCCAGTGTAACTACTGTCATCGATATTTTCATACTGAGGATCATTGTTTTAAAAAGGAAGCAGATGAGAAGAAGAAAAGAGATAAGCCCAATAAGATTCTCCCTTGATAATGATATGAGTGCGCAGCAAGAGCATCAAAGTTCGATTGAGTGTAATAAAGGCGAACATTCTTCTTATTCCTTGACCTCCTTGTTGGCATTATCCTCTCAGTTCAGAAGCACCATTAACCTTATTGACTTCCAAGTGAATCAATTCAATGCCAAAGCTATCATAGATACTGGATCCCTGGTGAATGTTGTCTCATCAAAATTGGTCAAGTGGATCAAATTAACACCCAATTTTTCTCATTACAAAGAATATGGCATGGCTGGACCTCAGAGTACTCAGTCTATTGGAGCTTTTTCATCCCTTCCCTGAAAATTGGGAAATTAACTTTTACTTTCCCTGCCATTGTACTCGATAAATTGATTTATGGCCCACATTTAGAGACTCAATATTTATGAGAATTTTATGAAACTATCAATTACCTTGACTCGGCGTTGTCTCTCTTGGGGTATAAAGTTCCCTTACTTTTACTGATCATGCTTCTACCTGACGTTACGTATGTCTGCTAGAAGGAATAAAAGGTGTTATTCACTTCAATATCACTTTGAAAATTCTCATGTAAAATTACCTCCTACATCAGCTGATATCGAAGAAGGAATCCCTTTATTTCTCCCCTGAGAAATTAGTTATTCCGCCAAAATCACAAGTAATTGTTAACACTTCTTTGCATTTTTCAATTCCCAAGGGACATTTGTTACAAGTTAAATGCACTTTCAATCCTTCTGCTAAAGAGCTCTTGCCTTGTCCTGGAGTATTGGATTATGCTTATTTAGGATCATTATCTGTTTTACTGGCGAGCCTTAACAATGAACTGAAACTGGTAGATCGATAGCATCCAATTGCTTATGTCAAGTTACTGCCCTTATCTCGTATCTATGATGTTAAATCATTCAGAGTCTACAAGACTTTGGATTGAGAAGTGATCTAGAAATACTTTCTGTGGGTCCTGCTATTGGGAAACACCTCTCTAGTGAACAGGAGAAGCAAGTGCTTCAATTGTTAGATGAGTATTCCGACATCTTTGCTAAGCATACTTACAATTTTAGGAAGATGAAAGGAGTGATGCACTCTGTTGAAATTGGTGATCACCTTCTTATTCGTGTGAAGCCCTATTGTAAATCTAAAGTAGAAGAAGCCCAGGTTAATCAAGGAGTTGCATCAATTGTTGGAGGCTGGATTATTGAAACCCTCCAATAGTCCTTGAAAATCCTCATTGTTATTGGTTAAAAAGAAAGATGGTTCTCATCGAGTTGTGATGGATTATCATTGACTGAATGCTATTGCTCGATAGGATTGTTCTCCCTTATCTAGGATTATTGATTCTCTTAAGTTGTTAGCTGGAACCACCTATTTTTGGCCATGGACTTAGCCAAAGGATATTGGCAAATCGAGATATCACCAGAAAGTCATGCCAAGTGTGCCCTGATATTGAGTAAAGGGTTGTTTGAACCAACTTGTATGCCTCAAGGACTAAGCAATGCCCAGCAACTTTCCAAAAGGCCATGGACAGTATGCTACGGGATCTAAAGCTTAATTGTTTTCTAGTATATCTTGACGACATTACCATGTTCTCCAAAACTTTTACCAAGTATTTATTCCATCTAAAAGAAGTTTTCAGCTGAATTTGGGGCTCTTCCTTAAACTCAAACCCTCCATATGATCATTCTTTCAAAATGAAATGAACTTTTTAGAACATCAGGTTTCAGATAAAGGGATTCTACCCCTCTTGGACTAAGTTCAAGCCATCCAACAAATGCCTTCCTCCCTCTTCTTTATGGGATATTCGGGTCTTTCTTGGCATGGTTGGGTATTACCAGCAATTTATTCCCAACTTTGCTGATATGGCTGAACCTTATTTCAACTGTTGCAAAAGGAGTGTCCTTCAAGTGGGGTCAGCTCAAGAACAGTCATTTGATTCTCTACGTGCCGCCTAAATCAAGGCACCTGTTCTAGTTCATCCAATTTGATAAGCCTTTCTTTTTACATACTGATGCAAGCGATGTCGCTATTGGGGCTATCTTATCTCAGTGTGATGAAGAGAAGAATGATTACCATGTTGTTTTCTAGAGATAAACTTTGTCAAAGCTAAACAAATTATAGTGTTACTGAGCAGGAATGTTTGGCAGTAATTCTAGCAATCAAGCACTTCCGTCCCTTCTTATATGGTAACCATTTCACTGTTATTCCAACAATTCCTCCTTATGATGGTTGCAGAACATGAAGGATCCTGACGGGAGGTTGGCCCGTTGGGCTTTAAGGCTGCAAAATTAAGATTTCTTCATTGTTCATCACTCAGGGGCTCAGCACCAAAATGCTGATGGTCTGTCCTGATTGCCTATTCTGACTTTGGAACCAGAAAAAGGTGAGCGCCTAAATAATCTCATCGGATGGCATGTGCTGTAAGATTGAGAAACTGAAGAGGATTGAGCCTTTCTAAAGTCAATTACCAAAGATACCAAGATTTGGGATAGAGCTTTGTATAAGAAAGTCAAACCCAAATAGTTGCCCTTTTCTGCATCCCAACTAGATTCCATGCTGTCATGGAAGGACATGAGCAAGTAGGCCATAGTGGGTTAAAGAAGACTCAAGAATGAAGACTCGATACTATTGGAACAACATGACTGAGTTCCTTTGAGAGACCCTTGACTCATGCCTTATCTGTAAAAGCCATGGAACTACCAACCCTACATATCAACATCAAGTTATTGCTCCTGACTAAGGCGTTTGATGTGGTCAGCATTGATGTTATAGGTCCTTTTCCTCAGGGATTGCATGGCCATCAGTATATCATTATGGCTGTTGACCATTTAACTAAATGGGGTTGAGGCCAATTCCATTGATAGCCCTTCAGCTAAGGCTATGGCACTATTCCTATATCAGCATATCATTTCTCAACATCAGTGTCCAAAGGTCCTTATGTCAGATAATGGAACTTACTTCACCTCGCAACTTATACAGGAGTTATCCAAATTATTTAACACTACTCAGCGATTTATTGTCCCATATAATCCATCTACAAATGTGGCCATTGAGCGAGTTAATGGGACCCTGGTCTCAATTCTAAGAAAGATGCATCCACTGACCCAACTCATTAGAATTTTTATTCGCCTAGTGCCTTGTTTGCTTATTGGATACGCTATTATTGCATTATCAAGATGTCACCATTTAAGTGTATATATGGGCGGGATCCTTCAGTCCCTTCTAGTGTTCAGACAATCCTTGAAGAAAGCATCCCAGAAAATTCTGATTTAATTGTGAGGAATTAGATTGATAAGATTATCCGTCTTCAGGATCAAGCAATGAATTTGATTGAAACAACCACATGAAAAGAGAAAAAAGAAGCAATCAACACAAACCTGTCTTACCTTAATACCATATTGGGGATTACATTATGTACTATCATTCTCGGCCTGGTGGGCAGACTGAAAAGTTGAAAAACTAATTGACCTGGTACCTATAGAGTTATATTTTGAAAAGGATTAGAGTATTTAATTGTTCATATTGATACTGATAGAGTGGTAAATCATATTCATCCTAGGTTTTTAAGAGGTTATCCTCCACCACAATCAAATTTTGAAGGGGTAAGTGTTAGGATTTCACCAAATTCTCTTGTCTCCGAAAAATCCACTACATCAATTCCCCTGACATCCTCAGAAGGATCAAGCAATATTGCAATCTATCAAGGTTAACAACTTAATATAATCCCAATCAATTGATTGAAGATTCAATCATGCAGAGATTAATTCGCTCTGATAGATTACAAACCATTAAAAAGCCTATAAATATTCCCTCTTTTCAAAAATAAAAATTAGGTCAAATTATAACCTTTCCTCTACTTTTTTAGTCGCATTTTTGGAGAATCCACTCAATGTAACTTTGAGAGAAAACCTGCCATTTTTGAAGTGCAATTCAAAAATTCAAAAGTGCCCATCCGCTGGTTGGCCTACCCCAATTATATATAATACTGCTTGTAATAGAGATGCCAACTGACATTAGGAAGACGTTTATCTTTATCATTTCTCTTATGTGCTTTTGTTTTTGCTTCAGGAGCAAGATATAAGGCGTGGGGGAGCCCAATTTCTCTTTGATTAATAATACACAGTTCCCAAGGAGCTAACTGAGCCACTAAGAAAATAGGTATAAGATGGCACCACAGCCCTCTATATGATGATTGATAAGCCATTTAAGTGGGAGCATGTTAACTGCAATGCTCTTCATGGTGCTTAAAATGCGAAAAAAATAATAAATTAAAATGTCAATATTTGGGCAAAGTTTTTTTATTATAAGAGTAGAATAAATTAGCAAAATAAGCCAGTGCTTTCACTTGTGAGGGCACTGACCTAGATAAAGAGACTGGGCTTTGAGGTTACTAGGCTTTTTATGGGGCTACTTCCTCTTATTGGGTTGCAGGTTCTTTGTGGCTTACACTAGAAGGAAAAGACTGAAAAACAAAATGGTCACTATATTTGGGGTGGGGGTGGTGATGGTGCACGGCATTATTGGCTGCTTTCTAATTAAACCATGAAATGTACCTAAAATTATTTTAAGTTGAGACTTGCTCCACTTTTAGTGGTCTGGCACTGGATCAGTATAGAAAAATCAAAAAAAATTTATTTGAAAAAGTAAATACAATGGATAGTCAGAATTGCATAAGGAGCATTAAAATGCATAGGGAAATGTAAAGTCTTACCACAAAAATCAAAGCAAAAAAGAAGGGAATATTGAAAATAAGGGGGCTTGGAAAATTTGGGAGAATTTGGGAAATAGGATAGCTGTATGGAAGAACTTACCTAGAGAAAAATCTGACATTTTGGTGGTGTAATTGGTGGATTTTACTACATAATTGCCTTTTACTCTCAACATAAAGCCAGTCAGGCAGTGTGAGGATGGTGGAAGTTTATAAGAAAGAATGATTTATGCACTGGAAAATCTAATACAGAATAATGGTAACAAATTAGTTACTGTTATGTCATCAAGTATAAAAATCAATATTAATAATCTGAGTTTGTTTATTTTGCGTCTAATTTTTACTACAGGATACTGAATATTCATGCTAAATTGTTACTTATGGCACTAGTTAAATAGGCTCTTTTATTTATATTTTTTTTAAAATATTTTTGCAGTTTATTAGAAAATAAAAAAAAGTTTACCAGTAGATTTGACTTAATTACTTAGTATATATTTTTTGATTTACTAATGAAAAACTACCACTAACTTTTTAGCTTACATTCTAGTTTAAGTTAATTTGTGATGCTAATTATTATATTTAATTTTATATTTAAGACAAAAATCTGACTATTGAATACCTAATTTAAATAATTAACTAAATAATTGTTTTCTGTTGAAATAAAATTACTATCTACTTAGATGATTAGCAGATATAATTATAGCGCATGTCATCTCTTTACCATATAAAACTGAGCTTAACCCTTGTTTGTTTCATTTTAGTTAGACTAGTTCTATTTTGTAAGGTTTCCAGCTGTGTAATAAAGATGGACTAAACTTGGCACCCTTTCAGGATCAAGAGGAATTTAACCTACAGTTCTTACTATCAGCTGAAATTGAGGACTTAGGACATTACACAAGGAGCAAGGGTGGCTTTTGCCTCTATTATATTATAGTCCTCTTGTCAGGATTTTGCTGAATTCTCTTGTCCCCAGAAAATTTTACTCCATTAATTCCCACAGAATCATCAGAAAAAGAATGTATTATATCTCAATCTATCAATGTTAATGATCAATCTCATCCTGATCAATTACTTGAAGATCTAATCGTGCAGAGATTAATTCACTCTGATAGATTATGAGCTGTTGCAAAACCTATAAATATCCCATCCTTTCAATATTAAAATTTAGGTCAATTTATAACCTATTTTTACTTTAAATTTGTCACTTTTTGGAGAATCCGCTCAGTGTAACTTCAAGAGAAAACCTGCCCCATTGGAAGTGTAATTTAAAGCTTCCAGACTGGTGCTCACTACATGGGCACTCTGAGTTATGCACCAGTGAAAATGACAATCACTACCATGGATTCTTATTTTTTGCCTGAAGAAGCTCAAGGCCATGAGTAAGGCAGTATATTATTATGGGTTTGTTTAACTGAAACCCAAATCCCAAGATTACCCTCCATGTTGGAATTTTGGGCCAATTTGGAATTTTATGGTTCTAACTTAAGTTTTACCTCAGACTTTCAAATACCGCCTGAGGTTTTACAAAATATTATCAATCAACTGCTTGAAGGGGCCTTAATCCCTGGAATCCATTCTACTCAATCTCAATCTAATGCTGTAACCTCTATTTTATGGGAAGTGTTGCAAACCTCCAAATGCCAGGAATTGGCCCTAAACAATACTTGCACCAGCTCGTACACCCTACCTTATACCATTATTACTGGTAGTGGGAAAGCACCATCATTTGATCTCAAACTACTATAAGGTTTTCAGTCCTTGGAAAATCATGTTTTTAAGATTTGCAAGTCTGCCTCTTAGTTTGGCTGAGATAATCACAATTCCATGGTTAGTAATTGGACCCTTCTTAACGAAATACATCAACAGCTTATTCAGCTCAATATCAGAATGTCCAGTTTTGTTGATGTACAGTTCATGAAGCGAGTTCAGGAGATTCAGAGAAAATGAAGAGAGGTTATTTTCCAACTCTCTTATCATAGTCAATCAATGGAGGAGGAAATTAGAACCCATCACTTCCAATTGGAGCAATTGTACTCAGGAATTCAAATTTGGGTCAAAGAAGTAGAGAGAACCACTGGAGCTATGGGCCCACCTGGGGGCGAAGAACCACGTGGACCTCCCAGTGCTGATGGCCCTGTGGACCCCCAGAGAGTTAGGGCCTCATGGACCGCCCGGCGTGGAAGGACCTCTGGGACCTCTGGGTGCTGACGGGCATTCAGGATCTCTCCAACAAATAGACTCTCTCTTGAGCATGTTGGACCACTTGCGTAAACAATTTTATAAATTAGCCAAGGAGTGTAACTTAGCCCCTGATGGAATACCAATTGATCTCCTCTTGTCACTTCAATATTTATCTGATGAATTGATCGATCTAGGTAAATGGGAAAGGACACCGATATCCTGCTTCATGCTTGTGAATCTAAAGGAAAAATGCTCCAAGCGAATATTGAGATGCTGGAACTCAAGTATAATTCACAGCAGGAACAGTTTTTTGAGCTATCTCGCCAATTATATGAGGAAGTGGGGCTTGCTGATCTGAATAGTCATAATGAAATTCAAACTGAAGCCACTGGTCCTTATCCTCAATTTTCTTCCCAAGCGTTAGACTCCAACTCTTATGTTTCCACCCAATCTGAACAACCAGAAGTGCATATTTTGACCACTAATGCGCCCATGAGTTTCAAACTGGTATTCAAGGACAAGTACTCCCCAGTGTAAGGCAGCATTATCTCCTTCCTCTATCTTTATGAAAAGGCACTAAGTGAGGCCACAGATCACCAAAAGATGAATTACTTGTCAAATTGCCTTACTCATTTGGCTCAGGATATCATGGTACCCCACTTGATGACGTGCTCTACATGGTCTCAGGTTAAAGAAGCGTTGATCAAAGAATTTGAGAGTGAGAAAACTCTATCCTCTCAAAAAGAGTCTTTTATGGGTATACAGCCCAACCAAAATGAATCTATCAAATGACTTTGCTCATCAGTTCTCTTGAGAAGCTCAGACTCTAGTAGCCTGTGGGCAGTTAAATTTGGATGATGCAATTATGACCGTTATGTCAGCTTTTTCTTCCAGAACGCAAATTTAAGTTTATCTAATCAGTGTAAAAAAGAATTTCAAAATTATCTTGGACATTAAGGAGGCCTTATTGGAATTACCTCCTCAATTTTCCGAAAAGCCCCAAATATATGAGTCTACTAGACCTAGTCGCCCCAAAGTTTATGCTATGCTTTAGAATGCTAGTGTGATTCAGTGTAACTACTGTCATCGATATTTTCATACTGAGGATCGTTGTTTCAAAAAGGAAACGGATGAGAAGAAGAAAATGGATAAGCCCAATAAGATTCTCCACCTTGATAGTGATATGAGTGCGCAGCAAGAACATCAAAGCCCTGTCAAGTATAATAAAGACGAACATTCTTCTTATCACTTGACCTCCTTGTTGGCTTTATCCTCATAGTTAAGAAGCACCGTTACCATATTGGCTTATGGGTGATTTAAGTCAATACCAAAGCTATCATAGATATAGGACCTAAAGCTTAATTGTGTTTTGATATATTTGATGATAATACCGTGTTTTCCAAAACATTTACCGAACATTTGGACCATCTAAAAGAAGTTTTCAGGCAATTTTGGAGCTCTTCCTTACAACTAAAACCCTCCAAATGTTCATTCTTCAAAAAAGAAATGGAATTTTTAGGACATCAGTTCTTAGCTAAAGGGATTCAACCCCTCTCAAACAAAATTCAAGCCATCCAACAAATGCCTCCTCCAACTCTCTGCGGGATATTCAAGTCTTTCTTGATATGGTTGTGTATTACTGGCAATTTATACCCAGGTTTGCTGGTCTGGCTGAACCATTATTCCACCTGTTGCAAAAAGGAGTGCCATTTAAAAGGTGTTCAGCTCAGGAACAGTCATTAAATTCACTGCGAACTGCCTTGACCAAGGCACCTGTTTAATTCATCCTCAATTTGACAAGCCTTTCTTTTTACATGCAGATTCAAGCGATGTCACTATTGGGGCTATCTTATCTCAGTGTGATGAAGAGAAGAATGATCATCCTGTTGCTTTCTATAGTAATTCCTTGTCCAAAGCTGAACGGAATTACAGTGTCACTGAATAAAATTGTTTAGCCATAATTCTAGCAATCAAGCACTTCCATCCTTTCTTATATAATAACCATTTCACTGTTATTACCGACCACTATTCTTTAATATGGTTGCAGACCATGAAGAATCCTGACGGAAGGTTGGCCCGTTGGGCTTTAAGGCTGCAAAATTAAGATTTCTCCATTGTTCATCGCTCAGGGGCTCAGCACCAAAATGCCGATGGTCTGTCCTGATTGCCTATTCTGACTTTGGAACCAGAAAGAGGTGAGCGCCTAAATAATCTCACTGGATGGCCTGAGCTGTAAGATTGAGAAACTGAAAAGGATTGAGCCTTTCTAAAGTTAATTAATAAAGATACTAAGATTTGAATTGGAGCTTTGTATAAGATAGTTAAATCCAAATGGTTGTTCTTTTTGCACCTGAACTCTTGGTTCAACGCTGTGATGCAAGGTCACAAACACTTTTTTTCTAGCAGGTTAAAGAAGACTCATGAATGGTTGAAAGACTTGATACTATTGGAACAACATGGCTGAATTCATTTTGAGAGACCCTTGGCTCATGTCTTATTTGTAAAAGTCATGGAACTAACAACCCTACTTATCAGAATCAAGTTATGCCCTCAACCAAAGCATTTTAGGTGGTCAGCACTGATGTTGTAGGTCCTTTTCCTCAGTGATTGCTTGGACTTCATTATATCCTTATGGCTGTCGACCATTTAACTAAGTGGGTTGAGGCCATTTCCGTTGCCACCCCCTCTCAGCTAAGGCTATGGCACTATTCCTATATCAGCATATCATTTTTTTAACATCAGTGTCCAAAGGTCCTTATGTCAGATAATGGGACTAACTTCACCTCACGACTTATACCGGAGTTATCTAAAATTAATTAACACTTCTCAATGATTTGTTGTTCCGTACAATTCATTTATAAATGGGGACATTGAATGATTCAATGGAACCCTAGTCTCGATTTTAAGGAAGATGGCCTCCACTGACCCAACTTGTTGGAATTTTATTTTCCTAGTGCCATGATTGCTTACTAGATAAGCTATCATTGCATTATCAAGATGTCACCTTTTAAGTGCATATTTGTGCGGGATCCTTCAGTCCCTCTAGTTTCCAGGCAATACTTAAGGAAAGCATTTCAGAAAACTCTGATTTAATTATGAGAAATCTGGCTGACAAAATTATTTGTCTTCAAGCTCAAGCAATGAAATCAATTGAAGTGACCACTTGAAAGGAGACTCAAAGAAGCAATCAAAATAAACCTGCCTTGCCTGATTACCAGATTGGGGATTACATTATGTACTATCACTCTTGGCCTGGTGAGCAAACTGAAAAGTTGGGATCTAGCTGGTCTGGTCCCTATCAAGTTATATTTCAAAAGGATTTAAGTATGTGATTGTTAATGTTGATACCAGTATAGTGATAAATTGTATTCACCCTTAATTTTTAAGAAGTCACCTTCCTCTGCGATCAAATCTTTAGAGGGGAAGTGTCAGGATTTCTTCAAATTATCTTGTCTCCAAAAATCTTACTCCATTGATTCCCCCAGAATCATCAGAAGGAGAGCATAATATATCTCAATCTATTAAGGTTATTGATCAATCTCATCCCAATCAATTGATTGAAGATTTGATCATGCAGAGATTAATTTGCTCTGATAGATTATGAGCCGTTGCAAAACCTATAAATATCCCATCCTATGCGATAAAAAATTTTGGGTCAATTTGTAACTTATTTTTACTTTAAATTTGTCACTTTTTGGAGAATTTACTCAGTGTAACTTTGGGAAAAAACCTTCCCCGTTGAAAGTGTAATTCAAAAACTTCCAGACCTCTACTCACAAATGTTCAGCAACCCCATGTTCACTATTATAATTAGATTTGAATAAGTTTTGATTGCTAAAAACCAAGAAAATCTGCTATGAGAAAAGAGGTATAGTTGATAGTGAAGGGTAAGCAAGACCTTTCAGGGCATAAGAGCCCAACTGGAGGCTTCATCACTTGTAAAGAAATTGCTGCTCAAGGGCATCCTCAATTCAAGAGAATGTATAAAGCAAATTCATCAAAAGAAGAATCAGGTTAATAAAATATAAATATTTTGATCAATTCATCATGTTTTCTGACCAAAGCCATATTTGAATGTTCTAAACTTAATGCAGCATCAAGAACAGCTCAGGTACCACCGTAATAAAAATTGTAAGCCTTCCTGAAAGATTAGGTATAAACCACCCATGATCTTGCTATTGGTAGGGTAGAGATTTATTTTGTATCTCCCTATAATAAATGTTTTTCTAAAAGTTCTCAAATTAAAATAAAATCTTATGCTGATTTTAGCTCTTGAAGTACACCCACATAATCTTAAAAGGACCACGCTTTTTATGTAAAGGTAAGTGGTTCTGTTTCTCTGTTAAGTACAGTATTATATACAACTAGTGGAGGAGCACAAAGTTTGCAAGGAGGAGTTCTAACTTATCAAACACGCAACTATGGTCACTTTCCCTTGAAATAAAGCTAAAAAACTTACCCTATGACCATGAACTGAAGTAACAAAACCGCAAGATTTTGAGGAGTACTTTATTATTAACGTAAAAGCTGAATGAACCAGGATAAGGACAGAGCTAGGAGGGTATGATTTACTTATTACAAACACACAAACCTTTAGAAACTACAGGATGATAAAATATCAGTGATATAGCTTACTCTTCAGCTAACATTTCACTACTGATGTCAGCAACAAGCACTGGTGTATGGGAGACATGATGTTAAAAAGTAGCAAGTACACAACTTCAAGGGGTTTTCTAAAAAAAGGAAATTTAAAAGGTCAAGCTTGATGACAGGAAGCGTGATCTGATTTATAATTGGTTAAGAAAAAAAATAAAACTGTTGGTAAAAAGTGTAGGCAACCATTGACTAAGATATGAATAGTAAAATACAAACTTTTAGATAAACTAAAAACCAAGGCTCTTTATTCAAAAAAAGTAGGGGATATATAGCTGATTAATTGCAATTGAATGCCTATGTATCAAAAACTTTGTCCTTACCTTCATAAAACCTAATAGAATTAATCTAAGAATTGACTTATAGTATTGGTATGCTGTTTTGTCAGAACTTATTACATAACCTTCATTAGTTGTGGTGATTATGCATGAAAATGTTAACATTATAAGTTTTTTGGATATTCAGCCCAATATTTTAAGGAAGTCTGGTCGTCATAATTGTTAAAATGAAGCAATCAATTAAAATAGGAGCTATATTGTAACTTTTAATATTGAAGTCTAAAATTACAAAAAACTAGCTAACTCAAGTATAAACTATGTCCTGATTAGATAAACACAGATAGAACATATTGAAGGAACATCATCAGGTTATACACTAACACAACCCCTGGCTTACCCAGATCATCTTTTATTAACATGTAAATTGTTACTGCAAGCTAGGATTTGCGGTAATTCTTAGATTAAGTCATCATCAACAATAGGCAAAGAGATTATTGGTACAACACCTCATCTCCAAGAGGCGTTGAAGATAATAAGGAGAATTTTCAATATTTGCCTTCAAAGAAATTGACAAAGAACTTTTTCTATAAATAGTCAGCAATCTTTACCAAAAAAACTGATGTCATTAAGTCAAACCCAAAAATAACTAATATCTTGATTATATTAAATAAAAATTATAGGAGTATATAAATCTATTTCTTTTCTTTTCTTCCTCCTCATTTTTATTTCTTTTTCCACTTTTTGTTTATATATAATTGATACTTACCTTCTATTATTAAAATTAACTTGTATCCTTGATTTCAGGTTTCTTCACATAGGGACTGAATACTTTAGTTATTTCATACTCAATCACATAATATGTTGAGGGTTTAGGGTTGTCATCCATGAAAGTTGTGTTACATCTAATCTGTTTGGTTGCTCTTCTAACTTTAGTGGAACAAGAACATAGATGTAAATGGGAGGTAGTCAAGGTTTGCTGGGACCTCCTCTTGGCGCAACTGGGGAAATGTTGTGGAAACATGGGTGAGTTTCAAACATCAGAACTTAGAGAGGAGCATTGGTCGGGTCCTGTAGTGGCCTGAAAGGGGTGTAGGATGGTAGTGATAAATGTGATGACCTGTTATCACAGGAGTCTACCACTCCCTCTGGGTAGAATATTGCAGAAATGGGATGTGGGATTCAGGAATGGAGCTTTTCTCACTGCTTCCCTACAAGCTGGGGTTGCACAGGTGCGGACCCCAGGACAAGGGAAGTGCAATACTAGTTGGCTGCACTTCAGTACACCTGCCTACAATAATTTCCGCGGTTTGCCTTAATGTCTTGAAAATCAGCTAGCTGCTTATCAGTTAACATGAGCTGGCTGGTAGTAAACGTAAAATATGCAAGAAAATAAAGTGTGATCAAAAAGGGCTCCAGGTTTTTCTGGACAAAAAAGTGGATGGAGAGCAACACTCTGTTAAAAAAGCAGGTGATAAGGGGAAGGGCCTTAGCTCTTCCTCCCCTAGGGCCTTAAACCTGAGGGTCACTAGATCTTGTCTCCTGCAAGGGAGATGAGAGGCATATCTTATGTCTTGGATGTTGCAGATGAGCTTTCCAGGACTAAAAAGGGCGGGAATATGTTACTTAAGGGATGGTGTGAACTACATCCATTCACAGTTGGGTCCATATTTTTGTGGTGCTCAGATTTTCGTAGCCCTAATGAGGTGGGGGAAGAGCCTCAAACCTTCATCCTGCAATGTTGCCTGCACTAGGAATCCCTCAGGACTTATCTAAAACTTAAAATTTAGGCTTAATTAGAGTGTTCTTCATCTATTCCACCTAATATTTTCCTAGAAAACCACTTGCTTCACTTGTCATTAGTGATAACTATATTAATGTTGTTATTTTATTTCTTCTCCCTGTAGACTTTGCAATATGGCCATCCTTGATGCATTAAAACAGGTGAAGTGAATTTTTTTGCAAATTTCCTTGGAATTTTCATTTTCGTAACTTAGGTTTGGTTTATCAATGTTGCCCTAGGTTCATAAAAATATAACAATTTGTGATGACTTTGTATTAAAGTATAAGGTGGAAACATGGTTTAATCTAATTCTTAATAGGTATGGAGTGCCAAATTCTTTGCAATAAGTGCACTCAAACTTATTTTGCACTTTCGCTCCAATGAGAATTTGAGCTTCTTAAAAGAACCTATTGGTAAGGCATATATGGCTTCATCATTTTTAACTGAATGTACATAATTTCTTGCTTTTGGTTCACAATGCACTTAGGGATTCCAAATTAACTCATAATGGAATTCTATGCCTCATAATAAGTCCAGACATATGTTCAATTCTTGGTAGGGCAAGCTTTGCCTCTCCTTATCTATAAACTTAATTAATGTAATTGCCTTCTAACTATCACCTCACCCCAACATATTCATTTTAAAAATCTTAATAAATGCAAGAAATTGTTATTATTTTCGAAATAAAGGCAGTTATTGAGATGGTCTGAATTTGTCAGCTGTACAAAAATTGTTGCCAATATATTTAAAGTCGCTTTATAACAATAATAAATACTTTAGGCTTTTTGGCATGCCTTCATGATTCATTCTATTGTTTTGTTATTCAATGAGGAGTTGTAAGTTATTTTAGTCCCATTATAATTTTTCTTTGCAGTGAGTTGCATTTTTTAAAAAAGGATAATTGTACTAAACCTTTTTTTTGCCCATTTATCTAAATTTGCCTTCCATGCCTTCAGCTTCTGGTTTTCATAGTGCCTTGTCTAACGTTTTAGTCAGTTAGCGGATTTCATTAGCATTATTTTTCAAAAGTTCTACTAATGCAGAAATCTGTTCTTGTATTTCTGAGATTCCTTTGAACACTCATACTTTAAATAGGTCATAATCTATCTACCAGATAACTCTCCACTCGTTCTAGCAACTACCCGCTCTAAGATAACCTGGCTCAGATTACCCTTGTAGTGCGAACCACTTGTTGAAAAGGGGCAACTACACAGGTTTAAGGAGGTTTATTACCAAAACCAAAAACATAAAGGCTTCCTGTTTGATGACAAGAAGCGCGATTTGAACTATAATTGGTTCATAAAAATATAACCATTGGTAAAAATCTTAGGAAAATGTTACCTAAAACTCTGAATAGTGAAAATACAAACTACCAGATAAATTAAGAAACCAAGGCTCTTTTTTCAAGAGAATTTATGGATATATAGGTGATTAATGGCAATCAAATGTGCATATATTAATTAACCTACAATATGGTTACAGAAAACCATAATAAAAAATAATTAAACATGACTTATAGCCTTTTTATGCTATGTAAGAACTTACTACATAATGTATAGTTTTTTGGGTGCTTATTTCTGCAAATGTTAGTAACATCTAAAGTTTTTTGAGATTCTTCACAATATTCTAAGAAAGTCTGTTCATCAGAATAGCTAAAATGGGTCATCCAATCAAAGTATGCGCAAAAAATGAACTTACAATATTAAAGTCTAAAAATATCAAAACTGGCTAAAAGAATTTGCAACTGTGCCTGACTAAATTAACTAATTTTGGGAATTATTAAAAAACATATTATGGTTAAAATCTAAACACATGTTATCGCTTGATACCAGATGTTATCTTGGCTTTTGATTTGGGAACAATGGCTATCAACTAATATACCTAATACCTATTACCCAGAGGATCCTACTCCTACATGATAATAATGGCGGTGTCCTGCGGACCATGGATGCTGTCACAGATATTTTTACCCCCAATAAAAGCAAAGTCTTTCCTTGGTATGTCAAATGTCTGGCATATTCAAATAAATATATATATCAGATAGTGCACCTAAATGACATAGTTCTGTTCTAGTTTTTAGAATGCATGAAGGAATACAAATTTTAATTTTTCTTGTTAGTACATAAGTTTATGATTATATCTTATCTTTCTTATAAATTTACTCATGATCAATAGTCAATTCAGGTAAGGATTAGTATATCTTTAAATAACTAATATTAGTTGATAAGGAAAAATAAGTTGAATACTATAACAGAAATGCAACTTTTCTCTAAAAATTACTTATTAATAGTATATATATATACATCATAGGTTAGTTATCTATGCAAACAACGTACAATTAAGTATAGTACAAATATATATAAGCTTTTGTTATGACCTATATTACTTGATGCATTTATATTTGTATAGTTCAGCCTTTTTAAAATATTCTGGTAGTATTTTTTTAGTGTAGTAAAAGCGCTACTTTAATCATATATTTTACTATTTTAATTTTATTATCTATGAAAATTATTTAAAAAATGGTGACTTAGGGATTAAATCATGCTGATATTTGATTATGAAAGTTCTTAGTATCTAATATTCTTTAACATTCTTTATATCATTGTTATAATTAATGCTATAAACCAAGTCACAAATTTGTATATTTACATTTTGAAAGTGCTAAGAGATATAGCTAGAACTATTTCCCAATAATGAGGCCAGTAGAAACACCTAATCAGATTGGCACAAGTGATAACTTACTTGATAATCTAACAACCATCAAACAACTATAGCTTTTTACTAAAAAAATTCAAATTGAACTATCATAATCTAGCTTTAACTATTGTCAAAATACTTTATCAGTGTAGTTATTTTTCATTTTGATTTTAATACTTGATTATAATATAAAGTCATGGCTGTCAAAAATGTGATGAATTTTGCTATCTAGATATATCTTAGGAACCAATATTTGTTTGAGGTCAACAACATCACTAGTGGTAAAGTGGAAGTTGTATCAGTGCACAGCTGTCATCAAAACCTTGAGGGATTTGGGAGAAAACTCTATTTTTGTTAGTAAAAAGTTAAGTTTTTATTGAGTTTTCTTGGTTCTAACGTATGCTTCAAATAGAATCATATTTTTAGCTTTTTTTATCTGAGAACATTTTCTAGTAAGTGTGTAACTTATATTGTCAGATTTTTCCCTAATATGAGTGAAGCTTTATACCGTGGTTCCCAATTAGTTAATGTTTATTTCAAGTTGACATATATTTGCAAATTTTATTATATGTAGTATGCCGTTAGCCATTTTTATATAAATTCTGAAATTATTATATTAGGAATCAATAAATTTATAACCCATTGTTTACGCTTAAAATAGAACTAATAATCTATACAACAAATTGATTAGGGTCAATCCTATTAGTGAATCACTGAACAAAAAGCTTAATCAACCACTTTATCTTTTTCTTTATCTAAATTACATGAAAGCACTAATTTCATTTCAAATAGGATAGTGAATTCTTATCTACCTAAGACTCTAAGAAGGATCTGCATCTATCACTACACTTTTAAATCAACTCTTACTTTCTCTTAGTACTGTAAATAATACAAACATATTATCATATAAATAGGTTAATTATATATAATTAATTGACTTTTGTGATTTATAGTACACCTCTTGCTTTAAGCCATCAAAAGATAAAGACTAGGTTTTTAAGAATTCCAGCACTAATATCAAGTCTTGTAGGCAATAATAAAATTCTATATGACGGCTATATTTGAAAGCACATGCAATAAAATTAATCTTAAGTCGTTTTCTTGTAATCTTAAAAAATTGATTTCTGCAATCAAATCTGTTTTCATTTTTTAGCACTAGTGGTGACCAACCCAAAAAGGGGGAGCCACCACGCATCTTTATTTGAAAATGGGCCAAATAAAGGGATTATTAAAAAAAATTCATAATATGGCACCTCAGATAACAGCCTAGCTAGCCATATCAGAAGGTGAAGAAGCATTAAGAAACTTTTGTCTGGGTCCCGCTTTAGTTGGTAGACCATGGCGGACAACATAGGGGTTGAGGCATCAGTGACATGTGTCATAAGGAGGTATAAATGTGGGTTTTTTCATTAATGAGGCTGGCTGTGTCCATCGTCTCAACGTATTGAGCAAGTTGATGCTCAGCAAAAAAGATGAGATCAGACAAACCAGTAAATGAATTGATGCGCCGGCAGGTTTCAGGATAATTAGAGTCAAAAAAGAGGTTTTTGCTGCATTTATGCAGGCGCAGTTTTCACCAAAAGCCAGCTCCTCAATCTCATACTTGGCCTCTTCCTCAGAATCATGAGAGAAATTGGGGATAGGAATACCCTCAACCAGGGGTTCCTTTGCCCCATGTAGTTGCTGGCGGAGTAGAGTGTTGGCAGGAGCTTCAGCGGCTTCATCAAATCTTTTTATCATTTTACTAGTATAATATATTAAGGCTTAAGTTAAGTTGGCAACTTAATATAATCTGATGTTAGTTTTCCTTAATAATAGGTGATCATTGCCACTAAATAAATATATTGAGTTAGAGCTTTTTATATTTAATATCTCTACTAGTAAACTAAAGCTTTAAATTTGACAGGGTTTAGTTAATTTGCATTGTTATGAACCAAGATCAAATTAAAGTTATTATATCTATCTTTACCATTATTTTGCATTCTCAAAACTATCTTTACAAACCATAAATTTATGAATTAGGTATATAGCCATTCTAAATCAAGCTTAGATTTATATTTTATAAAGTAATTAGCTTTCCAATTTGGCTTATATTCTTTATTAACTTAAACTTTATTATAAATAGAAAACTAAAACAAGCTAATCTAAGGTATAATATGAAGTAAAACTACATGAAAATATATTGCAATTTGGTGCATCATCTATTATTGTATAAAAATCTATAGAACTTTTTATAGTAACTTACAATATGGATAAATTAATCAACAATAGCTTACTAGTATAATTGTTTCTTTTGTTTAAAAAGTTCTATTTATTTGTAATCTTTTATAACGCATTTGTTTTTGCAAAGATTTATTTAATTCATAACATAAGAGGTTTTGTTTATGTATACTTCTGCACTTTTAATCAGTAGCTCAAACTATAAAAGTCCATCTTATAGTATAATTTATAATATGCTTTTAACTTCATGAAAATTAAAGAATACTAATGTATTTGACTTAGATATTTACCATCTTGTATATTTAAAGTAAACCAACCATAGCAGACATTATAATTGCTAAAAAATTTAAAAAAATATAAACTTTAACATCAAACTGAAACTCTAAAAAGATCAATTAAAAAAAATAACAGAAAAAGGGTGGTTAGCCAGGCAGGTAAAACTGCTTTCATCCTAATGCATGTTTGAAGTTTAAAACATGTACTGGATAGAAAAATTCTTGGTGAGGTATATTTGTCCCAAGGTCAACCCACCTCAAATACTTTTTTCTTTTTCTAAAAAAAGAACAGAAACACAACAACCAGTTGTGAGGTGGAAAAACGCATATACAACCATGGTGTAAGGGAAGGGGCATTGTGGGG
Organism: Massospora cicadina; assembly: GCA_022478985.1. Lineage (NCBI taxonomy): Eukaryota > Fungi > Entomophthoromycota > Entomophthoromycetes > Entomophthorales > Entomophthoraceae > Massospora > Massospora cicadina. The sequence goes on from JAKSZP010001382.1 coordinate 107,667, forward strand.
CTCAACCTCAGCAGCTTCTTCCTTATCCCTGAGCATAGCATGAGCCAAGTTGGAAAGCAGGGGCGTTTGGGCATCAGCGGTAAATGTTTCAATATACCTAATGAGTGGATGCTCATAATAATTGCTGGATTTTATAAGGCTACTGATATAATTTGAAGATGCTTATTTGGCCATAATGTGAGCGTTGAGGAGCTTAGTGAAAGTTGCAATATTGATGTGGATATCTTTAAATTAAGAATTCTGCACTACCACTGTCACGTTTTGGATGGCATTGTTAGCTGTCTGATAGAATTTAAGAATGTCATGCTGGCCAGAGGGACAAAGGTCAAGAAAGACATTGGGAGTAGAATTATCCACTACAAGCATCACCACTGACTTGAAGACACTTTTTCAGAGGTTATGACAGTTGTGTGTGGCAGCCGCGTCAACAGCAAGCTGGTGGTCATTTCAGAATAGAGCAGCATTATATGAGGGGCATAGAAGTGAGGTTGAGAACTGAGCATCATAAATCCAAATCAAATAAACTTCAAGTATGAGATTGGATGGTTCAGTAAGTTCACCAAATAATCAAAATTAGTTAATAAGCCCCAAGGGTTCTGTTTAAAATGGATTGTAAATTATCATGTGATTGGTTTTATTGGTCTTAAAATCTGGGCCGCTTGGATAATAGCTTGCTTATTCTCCCTAAATTCAACTGCACATATCTGGACCACTTGCGTTAATTGATTGATTGATTGAAAATAGATAAATTGGGACAATAATAGTATAAAAACTATTATTAAAGTGATTGCCTAAAATCCACGTTGAGTAAAAGGTCCAACGCTAAGCAGGTGCTTCTTCTTAAAAATATGTTGGAACTGGTAGGGAACACTTTCTCTATTCTCTTCACGCAGAGCCAAACGGAGATTTGATAATATCAACTTAAGGATATCTGATCCCTGCACTTTTATCCCAAGAGTAATGCCAAAACAACGTATAGACAACTAAGCTATTATCAGGGAAAAATCTAATTTTAAGAAGGAATTATTGGGGGTAGATTAGGTATAAAAGTGGCACAGCTTTTCAGCTGTCTACATTGGTCAATTACTTGTTCCTTAAATTGAATTGACCCTAAGTTCCAAGCACTAAATCTTGGTGGATATCTTTGCTTTGATTTTCTTAGTAACATAATTCTTGGTGTTTGGTAACCAATATCTTGGTGTCAGGAACTCAAAGCCAATTGATTCAGGTTATGTTGCTTATGACGATTCTATCTTTTGTCAAAAAGCTTTAGAACGCCTAGGTAGTTTCTGATGACTCCCCATCCATTTTTTTCTGATCGATTCCCATAATAATTTAACTTTTGGGTGTTGCTCCTGCTTCAGATTCTTGCTTAATACCATCAGGGATGATTCCATACGAAAATAGACTAACACTTTAGTTGGCAACCTTTAACAAGATATATACAATCTTACCCAACAATTGTTAAATTAATTAATTGGTCAATAGGTTAGATTATGTGTTCAACTGAAATTCTAAAAATTGGTGAATGGGAGGTAGCTTGGGACTGAGCCTTATTCCAAGCTGCTTCCTTATTGGATGGAGTGGTTTCTTTTTTGGGCTTTAGGGGCCTATTAGGTGGCTCAGGAACCACCAAAGCAGTATGATTTGGGAGAAGGGGTAAGGAGCATACTTTAAACAGAAAATGCCAGGTGTTTGACAGTGGTTTGGGCACCTGTGGAAGTGGGCTCAGACCTTATGGAAGCTGCAAAGGAGGGCATTTGTGTTCATAGTGATCCAACTTGAAACAGGATGGACATAATGTTCACCCAAACTTTACATGGGCCAAGAATGGATGATCAGTGGCAGAAGAAACAATTGATAAAGTGCTATCAAAAGGGAAATAAATTTAGAAATAGGACATATCATGGCAAATAACTAAGGCCCTTCTAGATGGGTGGCCCCAATCGGGGCTAAAACCTGAAGGATGGATAGAGCATAGGCAGCTAATCAAAACTTCAGTCCTTATGTGAAACACAGTATGGCATTGTGGGTTGGAAAACTTGCAAAATGAACCACCATAGTGGTGTCTGTTGGTAGCTAGGTATAAATGATTAAAAAAGGGTATCTTGGAATACCAGAGGCACAGTCACCACAATGGTGGTGTCAGCTTTGCAGGTGAAATCCAATTAAAAATACCCTTATAGGGGAGAAGTCACTAAATCTGGCATGTTTCATCACTGGCTGAGCCATCTTGATGATTGGTTGATCAGCTTATGGGAAGAATTTTCCATATTAACAGGGAGGCCAAAATACATGTTGCTCCAGGGGAGCACCAATGGCTGTGAGGCATCACCTAAGATATTGTGCAAGGTGGATGTCAAGATCCCTGGGAGGATGTCAGGAGTATATCAAGGTAAGTTTAGACTGACCTGCCAACTGAAGTGCTGAAGCACCCAAATGACAAGTATGAATGCCAATAGCACTGCTACTTGTGCGACTATTATGAAACCAGGAAAAAATTTGTCACTGAGCATTTAAGAGCCATAGTTGTGTATAGGAACCTAGCGAAGAACCAGGTGAACATGGCCATGGGCCCCGTGTGATGTGTAAATATAGGAGGGAAGGGAGGTTTAAATTTTAACATATTAAAAAACTGCAATTGGATATAGAGATTTTTATTAAAAGTTATATGAAGAAAGTTGACCAACAATTTCCTCAGTCAAAGTAACTGATTAGAAGTGTTAGATTTGGTAGTTTTGTCAAAGCAGAGATTGGGGCCCTCAAATCTCAACCTAACCTGGCAAATTTTTAATGGAGGGGGAAATATTGACTTCAATCTGAACTGACATTGAAAGAATTGTTGGTGTGCTGAGTTGCTATTGCTTTGTACACAAAAGCCTGCCCTGAGGTTTATTGCATTTACAGCAGTTAGCATGATGAGGTTTGTCCTGACGGTCAATGGGGAACCCCCAGTGTCACCACACATATGGATAGTCCCAAAGGGTCAGAAACAGGTTTGGGATGACCAACCCACCCATGCCCAGTCACTGGGGCATTTGTTCAGCCAAGCGGTATTCCTTGAGAGATGATCCAGTTTTTTTGTGATGAGGGTTTCAAATTATTGGCAACAATACCTGATGGGTATATATGCTTGTTGGGGACAAGGCTCTGGGATTTTGAGAGGAATTTAGGTTTGGCAATTGTGCTGCTTGATGGCTCAATTTCATCAGTAATTTCAACTGAGAATTTATCATTTATTACTTCCAGTTATGAGTAGCACATCCAATGGGCTTTAATCTCATATGTTTTGTACATTACAACTCCAATTTCAAGGATTTTGTGCCATTTCTTTATAGAGTCCATCCAGCTCATGGGGACGATGGTTAAAAAAAATTTTGGCACAAATTATCTCTATTTGGTGAAATAACTCTTTTGAGGTAAGCTTGGGGATCAGAGGAAGAATCATCAGAGAGAGTGCTGTTACCCAAGGCTCATCTACAACATGGGCAAGGTCGCCTTGTATGATGAGGGGTACAGATGCCCTCTTCAGATCCTTTTTGCTAGAGTATGGGAACTTTCGCCCATCCACGCAGAGGGGATATTCCCTTGGACTTACATTACCATTTCCTTTTTCCAGATGAAGGGTGCCACCACTGGGAAAATTCATGAGGGCTACATTTTTGTGAGCTTTGGGCAACTTGATTTCCATCAAAGCTGAAACCTTTGCGGGGGTATGGGGAGCTTTAGGTTGAGACATGTGGAAAGCCTCACCCAGTTCTATGCAGTTCTCGCAATCACGGGCTTTCACCCAGCTGTTTTTATAGGCTGGATGACCCTTCCATGCAACGAGATACTGAACTGACCTCCAAAATCTGCAGGATTATATAGTGCTGTACACTTTGGCCTCCTCCACATCCTCAATCACTCTTGGCTCAGGATCTGAGGGGATAGTTCCCTCGAATGGGTCAGCTGAGATGTGTGAAAAACTGGATGTTGTTTTCAGTAAGATGGCAACTTTGTTTGGAAAGCGCCATTCCAAATCCTCCTTTACCAAATGGGGTCCTGAAAGTTTGCTTGAAAACTTCTGGGAGGGTACCTGCATCCACAAATGGCGCATCTCAAGCATGACATATGAACCCACCACAATGTCATGAGTGGAAAGCTGTTTCCAATCTGCAAAATGGATATAGTCGCAGATAGCCTTAGTGAGATGCTCCCACACCAATGACTGGGTAGACCAAATATGTTCTGTATGATCTGCGGCAGCTGGTACCTCTGGCTGCAGACAAAAATTAATTAAAAATGAGGGGTTAAACTCCAAAGTCGCTTCATAAGGGAAAGCCCTTAGAGGCATGCATCTCATTATTATAAGCAAATTGAGCGAGAGAAAGGTTGTTAGCCATGTATTATGTATGGCTGAAGCATAGCAGCGCAAGGACTGTTCAAGGTCTGATAATCAACTCAGTTTGTCAATTGAACTGGTGATAAGCTGTGGATTGGCAAGGTGTAATTGCCAAAATTGATAAAAGCTCATTCTTGAACTGCGCTAAAACTGGGGCCCACAGTCACTGATAATCTCCTGTGGGAGACCAAACATAAAAAACACATGGTGCACAAGTAGGTTGGCAGTTTCTTCTGAAGAAATGGCAGAAGAGCAAGGGATAAATAAGGCAAATATTGTTAACTGATCAACCACCACCATCACCACAGTAAACCCATTTGAACAGGGAAGTTCAACAAAAAAATCCATGGATACCAATGTTCATGGACCCTCGGCCTGTTATAACATGTGAAGTAGACCATTCCTTCCTTATCAATCTGACTTAGCCCATGCAAAGGTAACACAATTGGAGATACAGGCTGTTACATCTTTTGAAAAGCCCACCCAATTATAGGTACGCTTAATCAAATTAATACATTTCTTATTCCCCAGATGGCTGAATGTGTGGTGTTGTGATGATCCTGAAACACTTTGGCTCTAACAAGAGGAGGAACTTACATTTGCAACCAAAAATGAATAAGACACTCCACCAAGGAATATATGGAATGCTTATGAGCTGGGAGGGATAATTTTTCCAAAAGCTCCACTTTTTCAGGACAGGTCATTTGGGCTGCTAAAACCTGTAAAATAGGAGGCGCATTGGGAGCCAAGTCTACTGATTAGATCATGGGAGGGATGATGGATAAGTTTTGGATGGGAGGGATAATGGTAACAAGATCCACTTCTTCTGAATCTACAGGGCAATGTGTGGGGTTACGACTTAAGAAGTCAAGATGAACATTTAACGCTCCTTTTACAAACTCATAGTTAAGGTTAAAGCTACACAAATCCCAATAGGTTTATGCTTGCCTGTGTGCCAACCTCTGTGGTTTGTGTTACTAGAGAAGAGCATGATGATCTGTTAGCACTGTTAACTCATGTTGAGCGCCCTTAAAAAGATATTTCCAGTGGTTCAGGGCCCATGCCACAGCTGCCAGCTTGTCAAAATCTGAGGATCACTCACTTGATTAATTATATCCTGCACGGTGAATCAGGCTGAAATTCAGCTGGTGGATCCTCAATTTGGCCAGTTGCTTATGGTTTTAGAACTGTTCAAAAATGTACTAAGCATATAAAAATGGCTCCGACCTTTCTGGCCAATTTTGGGTTTAATTTTCCCCTCATAATTGGGAACTTCAGCTAAGGCTAGCAAAGTGGCAAGCTGAGGATCCTGGTATCCCAGCTTGCCAACACTCTCCAAAAGCAACTTTAGATACAAATTAAATAAAGATATAATAAAATAGACTTTATATAAACTAGATTACTTGATGATAATTCATTAGGCCATGCACTGGTATTTATACCTCTAGGGCATCTCCTGGCCACACCAGAGTATAAAATTTCAACAAATATTACGATACCTCAGTTCAGCCCTTGAACTGATATGATTAAAACTTTTTCTTAGGTTTATTGGTAGCAAAATACTCTCAAAATTGGGAGGATTTCAGATACAAAAATTGTGATAAAAGCATGCAAAATTGTCCTAGGATCTTCTTAATTTTTTGTTTCATCATACTGCTGATAAAAACACCTTCTGTGAAATTCTTGCCTCAATTGAAGTAGATGATGTGCCTCTAATCAGGACTTCAGCAGGTCTCTCACTCAATAGAACTAGGTAATCTCTTTTGGACATTCCATTGAAAGTGCTATTGTGCCAATTACATGGATTGACATACGAATTTTACCCTAGGGTAAAAAATTGATTACATTGTGTGTTTGTTTGATTGTCAATGGGACTTTTAAACGTTAACTTCAGATCATCCTGAATAATTTTGTGTACAATTTTCTTAATATTGATCCCAATTAATTGGTACTAGTTGCCAAGGATTAGGGCAGAGATAATTGGCCAACTGTGAAAATGTATTTGGTCCAAGCTGCTGATAGAATAACTAATTGAATTGACATTGAGCTGATCAACCTGGCTGAGTTGTTGCATAGAAGTTTAACCTAAATGTGTGGTGATATCTGGCCTGAGCTTTAGTAATATATAATTAAATCATGAAGCACTAATTGGCCTGAGCCATGTTATTGTAATGGGTTTTAATTAGATTATTAGTTCAAGCATTAGGTGGGAAAATCAGCCTGATCTGTAGGTTTTTAAAGGGTTTTTCTTTGAGTCAACCACAGAATTTGACATATCCCCCCACTTGACTTGAACATAAGCCCTATGATTCCAATTAACCTTCATTAATTATTGTCATTGTTAATTTTAGCCTGACCAGTGGTAAATCTCGAGTTAAATTCACATTATTGTTAATTTTGGCCTGACTGGCCGATGAATCTTGAGTTGAATCCTTTTTGGCCTGAACGGCTGATGAATCTGGATTGGAATCCTCAGATTGTTACTTTCAGCCTGAACTGCTGATGTATCTGGAGTGGAATCCTTTTATTGTTAATTTTGGCCCAAACTGCCAACGAATATGGAATGGAATCCTCTAGTTAATTTCAGTTTAAACTGCTGGTGATTCTGGTGTAGGATCCTCTCCCCACCCCAAGTGCAAACTTAAGTAGTAATTAGGTATTATATTTTTTTATTTTCTATTAGTTTGTGTGCTTTTTTTATATTTTTTAATTATTTTATTTTGTATGCAATGTTAATATTTTATATGATATATTTTTTCTTTTTTATTCTTTTCTTTTTTCCTCTTTTTTATTTTTTTCTTTTTTAATTGGCCATCTTATTGAGTCTTCTTAGGAATAGACTCAGGCTGCTTAAGGTTGTCAAATTTTCAGGAACAGCTTCTTAAACGTTTTGGTGTATCATTGTTCATAATTGGTCCTCTTTTCCGTTGAGGAGTATCTGGTTTGGGATTGTTGTATCTGCATGAGCTCCCCCCCACTGTGATAAGATCCAGGGAGAAGGAAGTACCCACTTCAGAGATAGATTACATCTTGATGTTGCTTTCTTGTCTGGCCAAATCTGCCAGGTCTTGGTTATTTAAATTCATCTTGGAGAATGTCACCAATTTTGAGTGAACACCAATTGTCAAAATCTGAGGATTACTCAATTGAATAATTAATTCCTGCATGGTGAATCAGGCTAAAATTTGGACAGTGGATCCTTGATCTGGCCAGTTTCTTATGGTTTTAGAACTGTTTGAAAATGTAATAAGCATATGAAAATGGCTCCAACCTTTTTGGCAATATTGGGTTTAATTTTCCCCTCATAATTGGGAACTTCAGCCAAGGCTAGCAAAGTGGCAAGCTGAGGATCCTGGTATCCCAGCTTGCCAACACTCTCAAAAGCAACTTTAGATACAAATTAAATAAAGATATATAAAATAGACTTTATTTATGACTAGATTATCTGATGATAATTCATTAGGCCAGGCACTGGTATTTATACCTTTAGGGCATCTCCTGGCCACACCAGAGTCCAATTTTTAACAGATATTTTACCACTTCAGTTTGGCTCTTAAACTGATATGACTAAAACTTTTTCTTAGTTTTATTGGGAGCAAAATACTCTCAAAATGGGAGGATTTTAGGTACAAAAATTTGATAAAAGCATGCAAAATTGTCCTAGGATCTTCTTAATTTTTTGTTTCATCATACTGCTTATAAAAACACCTTCTGTGAAATTCTTGCCTTAATTGAATTAGATGACGTACCCTAATTGGGACGTCAGCAGGCCTCTCCCTCAATAGCACTAGGTACTCCCTTTCAGACTGTCCATTGCAAGTACTATTGTGCTGATTATGTGGATTGACATACGAATTTTGCCCTAGGGCGGAAGATTGATCACGTTGTTTATTTGTATGATTGTCAATGGGACTTTTAAACGTTAACTTTGGATTTTACCTAAATAATTTTGTATATAATTTTCTTAATATTGGTCCTGATTAATTGGGACTAGTTGCTGAGGATTGGGGCAGAGATAATTGGCCCAACTGTGCAAATGTATCTGGCTAAGCTGCTGATAAAATAATTAATTGGCATTGACATTGAGCTGATCAACCCAGTTGAGGAGTTGCAGAGAAGTTTAATATATTTGTGCAGGGATATTTGGCCTGAGCTTTAGTAATATAATTAAATCAATGTAGCAATAATCATCCTGAGCTATGTATTGTAATAGGTTTCAATTAGATTACTAGTGCAAGAATTAGGTGGGAAAATCGCCTGCTCTGTAGGTTGTTAAAGAGATTTTTGAGTCAACCACAGAATTTGACACAGCTCCTTATCATAGATAGGCCAAGGCTGCTCTGTAGGAGAGAACTTGCAAGCAAAGTAGGTGACAGGATGCTCTAACCCCTCATGCTCCTGAAGCAATACAGGCCCTACTGCAACAGATGATGCATTGCAGGCTACGACATAAGGCTTGAAGTGTCCACTTGTTTTATGATTGGGGGGACAAAAACACCTCTTTGATTGACAAAAATGCCTTCTGGAGCTCAGGCGTCCATCAAAAGGGGACATTCTTACCCATAAATGGATGAAGTGGTTGGCTAACTGCAATAAAGCAGGAAAGAATTTTTTTAAAAAATTTTAGTGTCCAAGAAGCTTCTTAATTGCTTTTGGGTCATTGGAGTGGGACACTTGCAGATGGTGTCCAACTTGTTAGGGTGAATGTCATACCCATCTTTTAAGATGAGATTTCCTATGAACGTGACTTCCTCCTAATAGAGCTCAAATTTTGAAGGCTTAACAAATAGTCCCGCCTTATGTAAGGCTGCCACAACTGCTTCCAAATCTTTTGAATGCTGTTTGGGAATCAGGAATGTACCAAGATATTTTTAATATAAGCTACTGCACCTGTGGACCAAAGATCACACGCCACACTATCAATCATTCTTTGAAATGTGGCTGGTGCATTCTTAATCCAAGGGGCATTACTCAAAGTTGAAAAACACCCCTCTTCATTTTGGATAGCAGTAAGCCATTCCTGACCTTCCATCACCTGAATTTAGTTCAAGGCATTTACAAAGTCAAGTTTTGAAAACACATGAAATTTAGCAATCGCTTGACCAAAAGTTTGCTCCAGTGGCAAAGGATAGGGATCATGGACTGTGATTTTATTTAGGTGACCATAATCCATGCAGGTATCAAGGAAACCATCGGCCTTCTTGGCAAAAACGATGGGAGAAGCAACTGGGGATGTCTCTTGAACAACACCCTCGCTTAATCATGTCATCCAACAATACATTAAGAGCAGCCTCCTCCTCCTCTGTGTGCAGGTACAAAGGGCAGTTAATATTTACCACCTGCACTGTTGCTCTGAACCTAGATCGAATTTAGTATGGGGGGGAAGACAGTCCGCCTTCTCAGAATCAAAGGTACTTCAATATCCCATTAATTCCTCAATGAATCCAATAAAAGCCTGCAGGGGAAACAAGGGAAGTGATGGAACTTCGACCATGAGTTTTTGTAAGAGTATTTACTAAAAAAACTCGCCTTCCGTCAGGTCATTATCAAAGGAAAACATATTGGAATCCAGGTAAATTCTAACATGATGTCAACACCACCAACCCACCCCTAAGATTACAGAAACACCAAGTTCAGCATTGTGAAGAAACAATTGCAAAAGCTGTACTGAACAGAGAAAGGTACTGGTGTCAAACTAGGTATGAGGGCTGGGAGGCTAATGAGTAATCATCATCGTAGGACCCAAGTCCAGGTCAAGTTCCAACTGGTGAGCTAACTCTACACTTATAAAATTCCCCGCTGCTCCAGTGTCCACTAAGGCCACAAAGAACACGTGGTAAGCTCTGATACTTATTTTCATGTGCAATAAAAAGCTGGCGAGATTCTCTTTATTGGAAGCTATAGTTGAGTCTGTGGACAAGGAAGAGATGGTACTAGGATTGGGAAAATCCACTAGGTTTGCAACAGGAATAGCTACTTTGTAAGTCAGAATGCCATAATGTACTGAAATGGGCATATGAGCCGTGTTATTATTGAGATTGAATTGGACAATGATTCAGAACAAGGATTTGACACCAAGGCCACCTTGGCGGCTCCTAGCATGAAAATCCCATTTTGGATGGTGGGCTTAGACAATTTGAGAGGGACTAGGCTATTGTGGCCATAGTAGAGCTCCTTCACAACCTTACTCTGCTGAAAAAAGGACCACTGCTACGCCCATCTCAACGAGAAGGGTGGAAATAGTTAAAAATAATGGTTGGTCAATTATGCCAGGAAGATAGCAAGTTAATTTTAAACTGACCTGCCAACTGAAGTGCAGAAGCACCCAAATGACAAGTCCAAATGCCAGTGCACTGCTACTTGCGTGACTATAATGAAACCAGGAAGGAAGTTGTCACTGAGCATCCAAGAGCCATAGTTGTGTATAAGAATCTAGCAAAAAATCAGGTGAAAATGGCCATGGGCTCCGTGGGTTGTGGAAATACAGGCGGGAAGGGAGTTTAAATTTGAACACAAATAAAAAACTTGAATTTTGGTATAGAAATTATATTAAAAGTTAAACAAAGAAAATTGACCAACTATTTTCTCAGTGCAAAGCAACTGATTAGATAGTGTTCATTTTGGTAGTTTTGTCAAAGCAGGGATTGAAGCCCTCAAATTTCGACCTAACCCAGCAAATTTTTGAGGGAGGGGTAAATATTGACTTCAATCTGAAATGACATTGAAAGAATTGTTGGTGTGCTGAGTTGCTATAATTTCACACAAAAAAGCCTGAGCTGAGGCTTTACTGCATTTATGGCAATTAGCGCGATGGAGTTTGGCCAAACAGGCAACGGGGATCCCCCAGGGCCACCCCACATAGGGACAGTCCCAACGGTTCATAACAGGTTTGGGATAACCAAAACGCCTACGCTTAGTTTCTGTGGTGTTCATTCAGCCAAGTGGGATTCCTTGAGCGATGATCCTAATTTTTGTTATGAGGGTTTCAAATTATTGGCAACAATACCTGATGGTGATATATGCTTATTGGGGACAAGGCCCAGCAATTTTGAGAAGAATTTGGGTTGGCAATTGTACTGCTTGATGTCTAAATGTCATCAGTAATTTCAGCTGAGAATTTATTATTTGTCCCCTTCCAGCTATGAGTTGCACAGTCAATGGGCTTTAATACCATATATTTTGGACATTTCAACCCCAATTTCAAGAATTTGGCGCCATTGCTTTATAGAGTCCATCCAGTTCATGGTGATTGTTTCCAATGATTTTGGCACAGAATTCCTCTATTCAGTAAACTAACTCTTTGGAGGTAAGCATGGGGACCAGAGGAAGAATCATAAGAGAGAGCGCTGTTACCTGATGCTTGTCTGCCACATGGTCAAGGACTACCTTTGTGACGAGGGGTACAGCTGCCCTCTTCAGATCCTTTTTGTTAGGAAATGGGAAAATCGCCCAATCCACACAGAGGGGATGTTCCCCTGGACTTACCGAGGATTGAATTGTCCAAAAGACTTTGTAGGACTGGATGACTTTGTCTAAGCGCGTTTTCCCACCTGAATAAAACTCTGAGGGGGGTTCTATGCTGTCCTACACTGGATCAGCTGGTGGGGAATCCATGGACATTGGTATCTAACTGGTGGAAGTGGGTCAAAGTTTTAGGTTTTTTTGCTTTTTTTAAGTTCACTCAGAAGTAACGCTGATCACAAAGAAAGGTCTAGAAATTTAATATCAGTAATTATAACCTGTTGCTTAATTACCAACTTTTTATCTTGAATAACTGCATTAAGCAAAATTAAAGTTTAATCTTATTAAAAAGTAGGGAACTAAAGGGTGGCTAGCCTGGCAGAGTATTTCCTGCTTCCACTCTAGTGCTGGTTTTGTCAAACACACTTTCAAACCTAAGTTGGCTAGAAAAATTTTTTTTGTGTTATACTTGTCCCAAGGTCAACCCACCTCAAATTCTCTTTTTAAAATAATAGGGAACAAAGCTAGTTTATTGTTTATTTTATACTTTGCCAAAAATTATGGATTCTGTGACATTTTCCTGAAAATTTAGTATAGTAGCAAACATCTTGCATTATCTGACATCTAGGTAAAAATGCTTGAAGACTTTTATTTATATAATACCGTTTACTATAAATCTAAGGCATATATTATCTCAGGGCATAATAATCGCTACTATATGAGAATTTGTATATAAATATATACAAAAATAATACCTTATATAGAACAACAAAATTTTCTTTTTTTTAGTACTAGATGGTCCTAAAAAACAAAATTTTCATTATTAAGAATAACATAACTTTATACTATAAAAATAAGATTTAAAGATTAATAGACATATATTTAAAAGATAAAATTATATTTCAATAATTTAAATCTAAAATTCAATGTACAATAAAACCATTATTGATTGATGATAGTTAAAGATAAGTATATATATATCTTAATAATCTTAGCTAATTAACAAATTTTATTGTCAATGTAACATAAGGTTTATATTTTTGTTGCTTTGTTGTAGTTGGTTTACCTATTAGTAAAAAGGACATTTAAATATTTATGTTTCACAGTAATTAAATCAACAGTTATATATTTAAATATTATATATTCTATATACTGGCTATCAATCTTACTTGTCATCATACAGACATTGTCTTCAGAAAAATATGAAAACTCAAGAATTACCTGGTGAAAATCATTTGTGAAAAAATTGAGATAGGGCATGCAGATATATTACAAAATCCAAAACTTAATGAATAAAATAGCAGTCTTGGAAGATCTTATTGGAATAAAGCACTAAAGGATTCTGCAAATCTGACACGCAATCTGAAAGAGGTTTTAGCTATCTAATAAGATCAAGGGACCCTAGGTTTGAAAAGCATCTCAAAGGTTGGGTGGATCCTGCATAACGTAGGTTTATAGGTCTATGAGCCTGGGTTTTTAGTATCTTTTTCTCATTTTTTGTATTAAACTGCTTAGTAAGCTTTCTGTTGATGCCTTTTTACTTATACCTTTCCATGATTGCTTAACTATTTCCCTCCCAAGTATGGTGGAACTGATTTAAGGTGAGAGGATGTACAAACTCTAATTCAGATTAACCCTCTTCCAAAAGTGTTACTATATTGCAGCATTGATCTGTCAGTCATGGTAAAAGTATTGCAAGGTATGATAGACCTTTTTGGCATCAAATCTTGTTGGTGGTAGATTTCATGGCTGTCTGAATTAAAACTTGGGTATTCCTGTCAAATTTCTGTGCCAAACAAATGATGGGTGAACGTGTTACTATGGATCAAAGTACATTCCTTATATTTGAAGGCAATATAGCTAAAGTTCTTCATTGCCATTTTGTATAAGAAGAGCTGTCATTATAATGAACAATATAACATATTTTAAATTATATCATTCTGATAAATGATTCTTAGGCTACTTAAAATTACTCAAAATTGCTACATAACTAATTTGTAATAAAAATATACTGACTGCTACTATACAAATTATAAATCTATAGATAAAAACTATCTGATATAGTATACACAGTTATTATAAGATAAGATAGATTATGTATTGTTTAAATGAGGCATGGAGTTCACTTAAGGACACTAAAATAGCTGTTAGCCAAATAGATGATGTTCAAGATAAAAGCTTGTCTTCAACTCCATAGGTTCAAAGGTTCTTTTTGCTAAATATTGGATGATCTGTTGCTGTATTTTTATAATATATTTCGAGATCTTACTATACTATAAATTAAAACATCATTTTTTTACTTTTACTTCTAGCAGAACAACATTTTTTGTTTGACTATAAGCAAATTAGCTTCTATTTTTTATTATATAAATCTATAACTATGAACTTTACGTTTGTTTAAATATAAATTATTATAAACTAAAGGTAGTCTGAGGAATAAGGTAGGTCTTTATATTACTCATTTGTCCTAATATAACTATAGGTATTAAGCTATTTATATGCTATGGTTGTGATAGATTTTGCTAACAAACTATAGGTAACATATCTAAGTGATAATTGAAACTTTTACATAAAATAGTAACTAAATATGCTAGTTTTTGTCTAATGTTAAAGTTATCTTTTAATTTTCTATATGTTTGATTACAGCATGGCCATCTGTTACTTTTATTAATGTATAAACTTTTGCAAGGTAAGATTTTTTAATACTTTTAATATCTAAAGACTGCCTACTCTCTCATTATCAAACATATTAGCTTGGTATGAAACTCTGTAACTTCATTTTTTCCTTCCATCTGGTTTAATAAATTTTAAAGCACTAAAATAACGTCATTTCTAAAAATTGATGATAGTATGGTTTTTCAGCATTTAAACTGATATAGTTTTTTGCAGTTCTATCATTTTCTGTAAAAAGATAAATGTTAGAATGATAATTTTTACATTGGCATTAGTATATAGGCTACAAATTGTTAAAGAGACTTTAATTCTTTTTAGTATAGATTATAACTTAGTTTAGTTGTTATAATATATTCTCAATTTATACCTTTTTAGAGCTTACTAGTGTTATACTGATTGTAACTAAAGTTCAAAGGTTTTCGTTTTATGTGATTCTTGCCTCTTTAATTTCTGGACCTAAATAAAAGGTGTGTTTACATATCATTAATTTTATATAAATCTTCAATTTTAACTTTTCATTTATTATTATATAATTGAAGAAAGGATATAAAAAAATCCATTGCTAAATTAGTAATATATAAGTAGTGTATAATACTAAACATTTTATCTAATTTATCTTAAATTATAAAACATGTATATAAAGGTTAGATGAGATAAGCAAGTTATTGTTCTAGCATATTATAAAGTGCTGCTTAGAACTCTAGCTAAATTGAGAAAGTATATATGGTTTATATTATATATATATATTTCTTGTAATTGAAAAAGATGAGTTTCTGTTGATACAGATATCTATGTTTTTTGCGTTTAAAGGAAGATAAAATATATAAAGGTTTTTATTAGAGTTAATACTATACTATCAGATATTTTTACTACCTTTATGACATAAATTCACTTTTTATCTTTCTATATTTAGATACTATCTGAATTTAGCTATAAGGCTACATATGTTAAACAAAGTACTTATCTGTGCACCTATCCTCTATAGTGACTGTGATAATTTTATAATATTTGAATAATTAAAATTGGAAATGTATTAATATAACATCTCATATGAGCACATATACAGAGTAATTTTCTTTTGAAGTTAAGAATTTCAAATTTTATGTACCTTAATCTCAATTTTTACCCTAACATCAAAATAAATGAAACATATATAAAACATTATTGATTTCCCTTTTGAGGTAATAATTATCTTTATACCTGATCTGAACAATTTTTGACTTAATAAAATATTTGTGATTGAACTACCATAAAACCAAGTTGAAAATTTCATTAGAAAACTTATAACTAAAAATACATGTATAGACTCTCTTATTTTTACTAGATTTGTATTTTTGTTCCTGTTATATTATTGTCCCCATGTAATAATTAGCTATAATAATATTGCTATTATGATAGAAGTCAATAGTTTGGCTTAATCCTTAACAAAACTGTGAAAACTAAGCGTTTTGTTGTTACTAATTGCTTTTATTGTTTATATAATGAAGTATATGTAACAAGTAATATTTTTTAGTTAATCTAGGTTCCCTAGAATAGTATTTTAGAGTTAGAAAGCTCAGCCATAGTAAGGATAACTGAATTGTTGATAAGTTTTAAATTGCTTATTTG
The DNA here is from genome assembly GCA_022478985.1 of Massospora cicadina. NCBI lineage: Eukaryota > Fungi > Entomophthoromycota > Entomophthoromycetes > Entomophthorales > Entomophthoraceae > Massospora > Massospora cicadina. The sequence continues at coordinate 123,793 of JAKSZP010001382.1, forward strand.
TGATGTTTTAGAACTTTTTTTCTTCTCAATCTCACTTTGAGCGAATTTTACAAAAAAAGAGTTTATTTTACCAACTCCATCTGGCCACGCCCATTTTCCTAAAAATTTCTGCAGATCTTAAGCTTGCTGCTCCAATATGGGGGTAGCGGTGCTCCACCACCTAGCTTTTTCTACCCTGTGGGAAAATGCATTTGCATGGGGTCAAATAGCCACCAAATTCTTCCAGCCGTTTTGTCCCCCCATGGGACTTAGCACTCCACCTGGCAAGCGTCCATTCTTCTCACCCCATCCTCTTTCCCTCCCTTGCTCCACTATCCAAATTTTGCCTGTGTGTTGACTATGGGCGTTTAGTCCCATATTGTGACAAGTCAATTATTGAGTTGGCCGCCACTTCATTTGCAGCTGGCTTTATTATTTTTACCCGTTCAAGGGGCTATTTCAACATAGGCTTCCAAAAAGAGGAGGATGCTGCAGCAGCGGCTTTAACTCCCCTTCTTTATAAAAATACTCCCATCCCTACTACCCATACTTGCCTTTCTTCAGACACCAACATTGGTGGCGTCCTTTGCATCCCTCCCATCTCACCTCCTACCCCACATATTATATGATCAGCTGATGTCAGGGCTTCTGGTTTATGGGATACAGCCAAGCTTTGTCTTCTCCATTATTTCTGGTACAGTTAGCCTTGCTGCATCTCGCTCCATTGCCACCATTATCCCACACCACCCTGCAATAGCCCAACAAATTCCCCCATGCTCATATCGCAGTGGCGCCTGAGCACTACTTTTGGGCTCAGGTGAATAATGGTCATCAAATTTGTCCTCTCTGTTTTGGACTCGCCCATTCAAAAAAATTCTTCCCTCAAGCCACTTCCTCTGTTGTGGCTTCTAGGCCACATTCAGTGGAATCCAAATGGGGCGTTTTGTTGCCCCCTACCACTCAACGTTCTCATTCCATGAGCCAGAGTGGGAAATTGGCCTCCACCAAGTCAACCACCCACATAACCCACCCAATTTTTCACACACCAATCAGAGTCAGGCCTGAATCACCATTTGCACCCAAGCAGCCCATTTGACTATTACCCACCTGAATTCATCATCCACTATTATCATAAAACAAAATTCCATGGAACCTATTGCCAAGGTTAAAATTAGGTAATCATTAGTGAGAATTATGGTGAACCTCTCAGCCAATTTGATTATAATAAGGCTGAATTTTTCCTTCTGAATTTGATAAAACCCCATCCCCCAAACATTTTGCTTCTAAACTCAATGCCGCCCTCTACCAAAGCGACCACCAGCTTGCCATAGCAGTGGTGACCTCTCCCCATTGCCTCAATCTACGCAAAGCAGTGACCCATTCAGTGGCTCGATTCCAACTAGGGGCTGACCACACTCTACTACCTCCCTGATTTTCCTAAAGTCTGAATCAAAATCACTAAATTATTTGATGATGTCAAAGCCGTTGTCAGGCATGTTGCTAAATTAGAAGATTTTGACACATCTGCTAAATCACCTGCCAAAGTTTATCCAATTTTTCTTAACTCCCCAATGCCCTTATTCAAGCTTAACATCACTTAGCAAAATTTGCTGAAGCTTTCTACCAAGCTGATCTTTATGATGAGGATGAGAACTCCTTTACACAGCCATCCACCCACACTACGCTAATGCCTCAATGCCCTGGATCTCTGCTTTAGTCCATTTCTACAATTATCATGATATTGTTGTGAAGAGTATGTCTTCAGAAGAGCACCCAACCCCCCTCACCCTATGCCATGGTGAGTTAGCAGTTTCCACTCTCCACCTGGTTGGAGTTTTTTGTTTTGGTTTATCATTCCATTCAATTCGCTTTCTCAGTTCTTTTGCTTTTTGCTTATTGGTAATGTCCGTCCCATGGTTGGCATACCTTGAATAAAATTAACTTTTATTTGTGACGTTTCCTTTTAATTTTAGGGATAACAGAACAATTCAAATTTTTTTATTAAAAGTTTTTCCTTTTGAGTAACTTTCCATTAATTTTACATTATGTGATTTAAAACAAAAAAATTCTATATTCTCTTGCTAACTTTATATTTTCAATAGTTAAATTAATAATTTGCTAGAAGTAAATAAGGTGTGAGTGAATTCATTAAGTTAAAAATAAATCTAATAATAACTATTACAATGTATCTATTCAACGTATATACCTGAATTTTGGCAGCAAATAGTCCAAGATGATCCAAATGAGGCAGTTGATAGCAGATAAATATAAAAAAAGCTTACTCTCACTTTTCTTAATCTTAATGCCATGTAATCATAGGTAAAATAGAGTAATTTTTGGTTTTTTTAATGGCAACTATAGAAGTAATGAAAGCTATACTATATGATATATAATTAGCTAGCCTATGATTATTTTAAACATTTGTTTATTTCAAGATTAAGAATATATATCTTTTTTCAAAAATCATACATATATTGACAAACCATACAAGTCTAGTATTATTTTAGATAAATTAGGTTATCAAAAGTAAAAATACAATAATAAAACTAGATTTTGGTAAATTTTTATTTTAATTTAATTTACAAGTTTATATAAATTATATTACTTAACTTAACAAACTAGTTTATAATGGTAATTTAAAAAATAACTTTTCCTTTTTCTTTAAACACTTTAATGATTGAAACTGATTTTTTGTTCAGTCTAAAAAATCTCTGCTTTCATGCCATCTTACCCTGATGTCAATGTGGTTGATACCTGCTGTCCCCATAAGGGGCGGTGGTTCAACACCTCCTGGTATCTTTTAGCCACGCTGAAATGTGCCCAGGCTGACTCTGCTAGCCTACTGATCACATCTGGTTGCTATGTAGCACCTTGGGATCTAGCCCACCATCTTGCATGCTTCAGGTGATGATTCAGAGCCCCTTGGTGATCCCTTAGAGCATCTGCATTTCAGCTTCTGATCCAAGTATGAGAAACTCTTACCTTATTCTAGCGCAGCTATTGTAGAGATGGCCACGGAATTTTATAACCCTGACAGCTTTATCAAAATTCCCCCTTTAAGGGGTATAACATTATTGGCTTCTCCTCTGACGTCTAATAAATGGCAGTAGCCCAGATACCTTTAATCTATAATACATCATAATCCCCACCATCTGTATGTGGCATCCAGCTGAAGCTACTCTGGTAGCTCAGCTTACCAGGTTGCTTTCCCATCACTCCCTCAAACGCCTCCACCACAAAATCATGTAGGGTTTACCTGCCTATGGCTCTAACCCATGTTGCAGTTTGTGTTCATAATGGAGCCAATCATCTAGCAGGGCCTTGCACTTTTGTGACAATATGACTTTTCTAATGCAACACTTACCTTGTGATACTCTCCCCACACTGTGATCTGATCCACCCATGATCGTCCCTTCTAGAATGCATTAGATTTTGATGTGCCATTTGTCCCTTGTGTTTTGAGCTTAACCACTCAAAACATTAGTGCCCTTCACTAGTTGCGCCATCATCCTCTGCCCAGCCCTCCTCAGTCAATTCAACTGCCCCTGGGGTGCCTGTTTTTTAGTAAGGTTCACTACTCTCTCCAACACCCTCTACCAAAGCGCACAGCTCCTACTGTACTGCTAATCAGAGTTTGACTTCCAATAATATTCCTGATAAGATTAAAGCTCAAGCGCTAGTAAAGTTGAAATGACAATTGTGATTGTTATAATTAACTCCCACAATCAACTCCTGTTGCTGTCCCAGTGCTGAATAGATAAACCCATTTGAGGCTTCTAATAAATTGGTGATAAAGAAAGGCTTATAGAATAAAGCCAAATCTTTCTTGGCCTAGATTCTTATAAATCCCCCTTTATGACTCCCTACCACCGTTTCTGACCCTCAAAAGGGCTTTCCTTTTTAAGAAACTATTCACAAAATGGCTGGCAGAGCAGCAGCTCCCCTGAAGATTCCATCCTCCACCAAGCCTCCATGGTGTAATGGAGGCATTTTGTGAGGTAATGCCCCACCCTAAATTAAAATTGATATCCTTGATGATGCTAAGCATGATATTATAGTGTGGGAAACCAGCTTTGTTTGGCTTGATGGTGTTTTTACGCCACTGGATTCCACAAAGTATTTAAGTTTAAATAAAAAATGGTGCACTAATAAAAATAAAGTTTTTATAAGTATTATTATAAGTGTGGGGAAAGAAAAGAAAAAGTGATTCCCTCAATATCTGACTGATCCATATTTAACTGTATTGCAGTTTGGAGGGAATTTAATAGTGAGTCTGTATATCTTGTTAACGTCTGAATTAGAAAATATGATAAAGCAGCTTATCAAAGCTCAGAATACTCGCTTCATTTTGGCTGAACTAAAGCAGGGGATTTCTTATTGGCTAAAACGTACCCATGAGGGAAAATTTTAATAACTTCAGCCAATTCCCATTTGCAAAATTTATTGCACCTTGGGGGCCCCCACCAAGCCTATAAAAGGGGTGGTTCCTTCATAGGTGCTTTGAAGGACCTGATTGTGGCTGGGGACGTACCTTCCAATGGCTTTCCATGGTCTGTTGCATGGTCAGAGTAATCCAACTGCTCAATATTATGGTTGCTTCCCAATTATTATTCAAATCATGTTACCCCAATTTGCAGAGATACACCAAGAATCAACCAGGGTCTTTTGGTCAATTATATTGTTATTAATATTAAAATCGCATTTAGGTTCATCACAAACTTGTAAATGGCTGAAATTTCCCTGTTTCAGAAGATTTTGACACAGGACATTTTCCTTTGCAGAAGAGAGGGCAAATGACTGACATGAATATCTCAAAAATCCTGCAGGCTGCACATGCATTAATGTGGCAAGATCTTCACTTGTTGACCCCAACTACCCCAAACTTCCAATGCATCAAGTCATTTACTTGTGTTACTTTTGATTCTTGGCGTATAGGCTTGATTCTGTCAAGTCAGTTTACACAGGGTATTAGCCACTGAGCAATCAGATTGGATGATATGAAGATTGCATACTTTAACAAAACTTGATAAACTATATATGGAGCTATTGCCCCTTATTTTGACATTTATTATTTTAATACAAATCGCAGACTTATCTGCAAAACCTAATCATGGAAAAAATTTCCCATTCAATCCTCCATGTGACTCTTTATATCCCAGTTTCCCAAGGTGGATGCATCCTCAGCTTGGTAGTCTTCTATTTGTCTTCCCTTTTCTAGAAGCCCTAATTTATATCAAATCTTGGCTTAATTCCCCTCAATTCACCAAATGACCATTATTTTGATCAGTTAAAATCAATATGCCTTTTCTGTAAACCTTGAGACTCGTCTCAATTCCCCTTCTGATCCGCCAACATGGGTAGCATATCATCCAGTCATATCAGCTTTCTGACATTACCCCTCCCCTATGACTGGATGATATGCTCTTACTGTTTATATGCTCAGAGGAACTTTTTGTGAACTCAGTTGATAATTTGACCCACCACAGGTTCCTTGATAGTATAAACATCCATGCTGGTCTTCTCAATTATCTTGAATGGCCCAGCCCAGATGTTTTAGAGCTTTTTTTCCGCCCAAAACTGTGTTGATCATGAAATAAAACATGGTCCCCTACAGCAAACAGCGGAAGTCCACTCCATCTCTTCTGATTGGCTGCCTGATCGCAAATCTTCTTGCCCAAACTGGTGTGTGTGTGTGTGTGTGTGTGTGTGTGTGTGTGTTTTTTTTTTTTTTTTTTTTTTTTTTTTTGTGTGTGTGTGTGTGTGTGTGTGTTTTTTTTTTTTTTTTTTTTATGCGTCTGTTTGCACAATGAACTGTTTGTCAAAGTTAAGATATTGCAAAATGGGTGCGCTTGCTAACATGGTTTGCAACACATTGAAAGCGTTCTAGCATCATTCCGTCCAACTGAAAGAAGCTTTTTCCTTTAACAACTTGAAAAGCGGGGCCCCAATGCAACTGAAGTTGGGAATGAACTGTCAGTAGTACCCAAACATCCCCAGAAACACTTAAATATCCGCTTATTACCTAATCAAGTCATCTTTCTTATTGCTTCCACCTTTGCTGGCTGAGGTTTAAGCCCATTTTAATTCACTTTAAACCCAAGGTATTCTAATTGTATTTTAAGAAATGACACTTCGAGGCTTGATTTTGATATTAGTGGTATTGAGCTGATGGAACACTTGTTCCAAGTGGGCAAGGTGCTCTGTAAACGTTTGTAAGAAAACATTGATATCATCGAGGTAAACTAAGATGCAGGACAGCTTCAAGTCACCTAAAATCATATCCATGGCACGCTGGAACATAGCTGGGGCGTTGTACAACCCTTATGGCATGTAAGTTGGCTAAAATAACCCTTTCAAAGTGATGATAGCACATTTCTCTTGTTCCGCTGATGGCAAAATTGGTCTGTTGGTACCCCAAGATCAGATCCATGGCAGAAAAATAATCGCCCCACCCAATCAGTCCAATGCATTGTCAATCCGCAGAAGAGGTAGGAATTCTTTTTGTTATACTATTGAGCTTTTGATAGTCAATAACCACTTGATTCGTGCCATCTTTTTTCTTTACAATGAGCACAGGTGATGCCCACGGACTGATTCATAGCACTAGCATCCCTTGCATTATAAGTTTATCCACCTCATCTGAGACAACCTCTTCCACCACTTTTGATCATATAATAGTTCAAAATTGAATGGGAGGGTGATCCCCCATATCTATACAATGTACCACCCCTTGAGCACACCCCAAAATCATGATCATCATGTGCAAAAAATCTCAATACTTTTCAAATAACGTCATAGCCTTATCTTGCTTTTCCGCCAATAATTCACTAAGTGCATCCCGCGGAACCACTGTCAATATGCTGAACAATGAGCTTGTCGGTAGTCTGAAATCCTCCCACGAGCCAAAATCATGAATATGGCGAACTTCCTCTATAGGAACTAATTGTAGACAAGCCACCACTTGGTGCCGCTGGATCGTTATTGTCTGCTTCTTTAAATTCACTAGCAGCACCTTCACCTCCCCATTCCCAGGTAGCAGGAGCCCTGGAGCCATATGTGGTTCAAGCTGTGAGTGCTGGTGAGGCACCATAATTTCCCATTTAGCCTTTAGGGACATTGATTTTGAGCTCAGTCCCTACTATGCACTGGTGTCCGGATGGTAGGCTCAAAGCGCTCGCTGGCTGAAGTGGATTCCCTTTGTAATCATAAATCTGGTTGTGGAGGGCTCTGGTTCACCGCATCATTCATCAATATCAAACAGGAATCACTCCATTACTGTACACCAGATTGATTTGACTAGAGCGGAATGGATCCATTGGGATTCTGCAAGAGGTAAAATAAACGGGGATCTGCTGTCCCAAAATAATAAGAGTTTCCTCCGCCATATTTATCACAACACCAAATTTCCTCATAAATGCTGCACCGATTAACATGTCATAGTTGTTATTTGGCAAAACCACTGCTGTAGTGGAAGCCCGGACTGACCCAAATCATAAAGGCAACGTGCTATATGCTCCTTCAGACAAAGTGCTATGTGTCACCATGGTCCCATACACTACTTGATGGTCCACATCCAGTTTAAACATAAGTTTAGCCAGCATCTGGGTAAAGATTATGTTCACAGGGGCTCCCATGTCTATGATAGCGCGGATTTTTGTGTTTTGAATGAAAACGTTGCAGTAAGTGCATTCTGAGTAAGAAGAACCATCAGTGTTTTTTACATGTACGTCCAAGGGCTTAGTGTTACTCAAGAAGGAGAAAATGCCCTTTCCAACCTGAGGATATTCAGTAGCGATTTTTTATACCAGAATGGCTATGTTAACCCTACTAAAGAGGTGACGTCCATTAAAGGGATCCTTGTGGCTGGTGCCAGTCTGTTTCAGGATCTGGCACGCATATGTCTTCTGCATGTCCTGGTGGAACTCAGGGCTTGGGATTGAATTTTTACTCTTGGGGCGGAATCAGGGTATCCAACGTAAGCTGTTGGTATAGCAAATCATCTTATTGAGGTTTGAATCCTAACATAAAAGACATTTGATATTTTTAGAGACAAGTGAATTGGACTTAGCAGAGGTAGAGCGTCCCATCTCAACTCCGCTTGAGCTTTTCCCTGCTTGATTTTCTCAGTTGGCATTGCATACACTTGTGGGTTTCTGGGGCAATCACCCGCATAATGCCCTCTTTGTCCGCACTGGAAGCAAGTATTCATAAAAGGTTTGCATATATAGCTTATGGCGGAAGGACCAGTTTGGAAGTTGATAGTATGGTTTCAGGGTCGTGGATGAACTGGAAAAGCATAAATAGGCCGAAAGGGGTCCGCTGATTCATATGAGGGATGAATATGTTTCAGCGGCTATAACTTAGTCGCTGCAGCCCATATCCTGAAGAGTTTGAAACAGAGACAGCGGAGATTTTTTGGGCTACGTTGGGGGCACTGAACGTGGTGGAGAGTCATCATAAAGTGTTTACAATTTGGATAAGTCCAGCATCTCCATCCAAAATGTGAGACATATTATCATATAGTTCCCAATATGGTTTGACAGCCGCCATCATCACTATACCAACATCCTCAGCGGATAAAATGTTAGCCCCAAGTAGTACATGTTCTTCCGCTGAGAAATGTTCAGAAAAATTCTAACAGGGTCTCGTTTTGGTGAAACTGTATAGTCATAAAGTCAGCTTTCCATTGGGCCATCTTGGTAGTGCCCCTGAACAGCCAGAGAACAATCACTTTAACTTCTTTGTAGGATACTGAGCTATTTGGGAGATAGCAGGTAACTTGGTCAGCAGTTTCTACATCTAGAGTAGACAGCAACAGTTTCACTTTTCATCAATATGAAGCCCCTTCCACGGCGAATTTGAAATGCTTAAAGTAACCATGTAGATTCCAATCATGACTGAAAGGAGGTAATTTTTTGATTTGAACAACTTCGCCTTGCTCCAGGTCTCTGTTACAAGGAGCAGGCAAATTGGTTCTGGAGTGACTATGAGAACCACCCCTTTGTGCATTATCATACAGCTGGACAGATGGACTCAAATCCGTCAAAAAGGACTCAGAGGAAGTAGCGTCACATGGGGGGTCCATTGCAACGCCCAAGGGGTATTTGTTTGCTGATCCATAGCATTCTTCCCCTGAATCACCACTAACTGCACCACTTCCCCCAGCTCTGGCATGCTCTGAGAAATGTTCATTGACCAACTGCTCTGCTTTAACTGAATAGCATCTACACCGTCTATCTTGGAATTCCAGCTGCTGTTTTTCATACTGATGTTGCAATTCCTCACGGAATTCCCGCTCAATGTTCAGTTTCTGCTCCACAGCTTGTAATCATGAGAGGACATCATTGATTATGTTTTGCATGTGTGCGTGCTTCCAGCTAGCATTATCCGCTTGTTGATAAGCATCATTTATTTGAGTAAGGAGGGAGGCTTGCTTCTGTACCAATTTCTTGTTGGCCTGTTGAAGGGTATCAAGGCGCCCTTGCATGTCTGCATACTCTCTGGTCTCACCAATCAGAAGAGGGAAGGCTCAAAGGCACTCAGCCTGACTAACAACTTCCAGTTGTATAACCCGACAGATTTTCTGGAGATATTCAGGAGACGTCAACCAAAGGATAAGCATGTTATCTGTCGTTTGCTGGTTACTCCATTTAATACAAAGTTGGGTTAATTCAACTGATAAGGAACTGAATTGATCTGCAACTTGCCGTTCCATCAGTGTCATTTTTTCTTTTAGCTGGGCAATCACAGCTTTGAGAGCTTCTGCCAATTTGGCTAGATCCATCATAAAGTGCTCAGTATTATCCCACAACGTTGTTACATCCTGAATGCACTCTGCCAATAGGCCATGCCAACCCAACAGTTCTCCTATTACCTGAGGTAATTCTAAAATTAACTGTGGTATCAAAATGTCCAATTTGACGGAGGATGTCCCCAACATGATGGTCCATCTGTACTAACACCCCTTGTACCTCCAAAAATGAATAATCAAGGCGGTCAAGCAGGAGGGGATTATCATCTTGCTGTGCTTGAGCAAACCATAATACATCTCCTATTTCTATATTGTGGTGTGCCAGCACATGCAGTAGCTGGTGAATTGACAGTTGCACATAAGCGACTAGATACTCTTTGACTCTGTGGGTACCAAGGAGGCAAGCCAACCATGTTGTAGTCATGTCCAGATAAGACATGTACAGGGCATAGAAATTTTCTTGGTCTTGTTGGTTATAAAACAAACTCAGGGCATATTCCCCAGCCTCATCTTCATATAGTCAATACCCATGCAACAGCCATTCCATAATATTTTGCAGCTGCTGAAGAGTCACATTTGTGGAGCGTCCTTGTTGGTCAGTCATCAGCTCAGGGCAGTTTTCTAACTGCAGATTAATCATAATTTTATCATCCCCAGGTTTGGTTACAGTAAATAATACTGGTTTGTTGTTAGGTGCCTCCCAGGCTTCTTCAGCATAATGCGCGCGGAATCCAATCAAATTTTGTTGGAACAAATGAGGGCTTATAATTGTATCCTAGCGTCAAAGAACTACAGTTGACCAGTGGTCTTCTGTAGTGAGCACCACTGTTGATTCTCAGTGTATAGGCTTGATTCTGACAAGTCAGTTTACACATGGTATTAGCCACTGAGCAATCAGATTGGATGATATGAAGATTGCATACTTTAACAAAACTCAATAAACTATATATGGAGCTATTGCCCCTTATTTTGACATTTATTATTTTAATAAAAGTTGCAGACTTATCTGCAAAACCTAATCATGGGAAAAGACCTCACCTTTAATTCTTCGTGTGACTCCTTATATCTTGATTCCCCAAGCTGGATGCATCCTCAGCTTGGTAGTCTTCTATTCATCTTCCCTTTTCTAGAAGCTCTCATTTATATCAAATCTTGGCATAATTCCCCTTGATTTGCAGATGGTTGTTAATTTGATTGATTATAATACATATGCCTTTTCCATAAATCTTGAGACTCATCTCAATTTCCTCTCCAATCCGCCAGCATGGGTAGTGTATCGTCCATTCATATCAGCTTTCCAACAGTTACCAAACTTATTTCTTTTGCTGTGCACCAAATTTCTCAGTTCATTGAGATGATTCACACTGTGAGCCTCATCAACACAGATAATCCTCACCTCTAGCTCCTTCTTCCCAATGCCGCTGATGCCAACCCTCATTTAGTTCACCTTTGATTACTAGCTGAAGCAACTGGCACCAGATGGTAAACCCTCCCAGCCCCCTTTTCATTCTAATATGGATGCTTAGGCTCAACACCGCATCATACTGTTAGGGTGTTTATATTTAGTTTAAATTTGTCACCTGCAAATAAATATATGTGATTCTCCATATTTTTGGGGTGAGCTCCGCTAATACTAAAAAATATCTAAAAAGACATAATATGAAATTCAAGTTAAAAAAATATAATACATTTATTATTAATAAAGTGTACTTTTTTGTTAAATAAAGTTTTTACTACGGTGACAAACATGATTTAGTTATAACTTTATGGCAGCTCAAAACAATAATTCTTTTATACTTAGCATTATATTAGTCATTATGTGAAGTATTAAATCTAGTCAACATTCATGGTTTATAATCAGGGCTGTACTTAGGCATCAACATTTAAAAGATTATTCTTTTGAAATAGCAACTATTATTTTACAACCTTGTATTAAGTTAGGGGACATTAGTATGGATTTGATATGCTTAGTTTTAACGTTTTAAATACAATCAATAAATTTAAATTTTACTTTAGGTGGGCTGACCTGGGACAATAATGCACCAATTAAGGTGAATTGAAGTAACGGAAAGGAGTATAAAACCTGGAAAATTTCCATGCATGTCATATGATAGGCCAGAAACTCCATGGATCGCCTTTCTATTTGCTATCTTGGTTCAGGGCATTAGTACATAATGCCAACACAGTCATGATCTTCCCCTACCCAAAGTTCATCTACCAGGATTGAACTTGTGAGGCAGTGGTAGTGAGTCCATACTCTACCACTGGGGTATCCTCTCTTTACAGTTAATAAATTTAGTACATTGAAATTCTGAATAAAGTTGGATATAAAATTTTTGAATGTCATAGTAATTTTAAATATCATTATTACTTTATCCTTTATTGATAACCTACTTAATACATAAACTTTAGAATATGTTTGATATGAAAAAATTATAATTAAATGATTAAAAATTATCTCAGTTTGATTATTTTTAAAGTCATTACAAAAAGTGTCAACCTTTTAACAAGTATAATATACAAAAACAATTTTATCTAAGCGTATAACACATGTAAGGTGATTGAAGAATGTGATCTATACTCTATTATTTTGGATTTAAAGTTTTAAATAAAATTTATAGCTTATAGTTGAAACTTTTTTAAAAAGTTTTAGTACTAGTGGGTACCATCCCAGATAGGAAGGATACCATGGGTTATATTTTTAGGTTCTAATATGAAACTTAGATGAAATAACTGATATGATGCTGTGGCGTTGAGCCTAAGTGATCATGCTGGATGGAGGATGTGGGTTATAAAGACTCTCATCTGTGACAGGATGGTTCAAGTACCCCTCAAAAGGTGACATTATGGCGATAAGAGCGCTATCAGTATGGGGTATATGTTAAAAAAGGGTCAAGATTAAGTTGTTGAGGATCAATGCCATGTTCATTGCTTTTTCATAAAGAGCAAGTTGATTCTCAGCATCAGCAAGTAAATCTGACATATGGCAAAAAATGGTGGTGACCTAGTTTGAGTGAGTATATTTTTATTATATATAAAACTGCTTTTGTAGCCTAATATACAAGCAACATGCAGAAAATCAATTCCAAGATCTCAAGTCTGGCATCTTCAGATAATTATCTGGGTAGGTAGGTGATGGAAGACTCTTGCACAGGGGCTCCATGGCAACATTCAGGAAATTGGTGATGGAGGGCATCAGTGGGAGCAGCTGTTGCCTCAGCATCCAGCTAGTAGTGAGAATTACATGTAAGATTTCCCTTTTGAGGGCGGCAATGGTGTTAGGTCATTAGTTTTTACAGGAATTTAAGCTTTCTAGCCATTCAAAATCAGTTTTTGACTTGTAGGGGCAATTAGATCAACAACTTAATTGAGAAACTTGAATAAGTTCAAATTTGGTAAAATAGGGCTAACAGAAGATGATTGGGTTGAAATTGGGTAGTTGGGTAAACAGTCATCCAATACAAGTCAGATTAACCCTGAAGGAAAATTGTGTTTGTGGATAACTTGGTGCAGTAGATTCTGATTAGTTGAAGTAGTAGGAATGGCACTCACAATGCTAAGGGAGGAAGATTAATGAGGAAACTACAAACATTCTTTTTCCATTGTGGTAGCAATTGCAAATTGTTATATGGGGCAGAGCAGAACCAGAAATTTCAGGAAAGGTAAAACTTTAATTGTCTAAACTAAAATGAGAGGAGCAGAAAGCATACCAACCTTCTGTGTTGTTCCAGAAAGGATGGTCAGGGGAAGAGAAGATCATTGTATTAGGGGTAATAGCAAGGTGGACGTCATGGTAGAGAGGGCTAATCATTGCAGAAGTATAAGGATCAGAGAGGCAGATAAAACATTGTGACCACAAACTGAGAATGAAATTGTGGCAGTATTTTGCTAAATCATCAAGTAGGTATTTTTGGAGCACATTGGGAAAGAGGTGGCTGGGCAAGCCTACAAATGAAACCACAATAGTAGCATCTTTGGGAAATTGAGTGTGATTTATAAGAGTGGGTGCCCTGAATACAAGAAGCATATTTGATGCAACGGCGGCTTCAGCTTCACATAAGCTAAAGTTAAGTATCAAAAAAAGGATGCAGAAATTGAAAACAGCAGGCTTAAACATCATCTGGAAAAATTGATGATGGCCGCACACACTAAGGAAAGAAGTCCTAATTTGACCCAATGGCTTAACCACATATTGCTCTGGAGAGCACCATGGGTCTTTGAAGTACAACCCAGTAATGTGTGAGGTGAAGGGTTAGTTTATAAGTAAGGACAAAGAGACTAGAGGAGTTGGAGGTTAAATGGCCATTTATTGAGACGTTTAAGAAGAATCTGAATGAACTGGCAGTTTCAAAACACTGCCCTATCTGAAAGCAGAAGGAGTCCAATCTGTTAGCATCAAGAAGATAAGTCAGTGTTTTGGAAAGTGTTTGTTTAATAAGATTTTAAACTTGAGTTATCTCATTGAAGTGTTAAATTTTGATAAACTTTTAGTTAAATTGAGTAATTCATTTAACTTTGAGTTAGGTTATAGTTAAAAGTATATAACATATAGATTAGTTTATATGATGGTTAGTTATTGGTATAGCTCTGTAACTTTTTTAAAAAATTTATATACAAAATCATGATTTTAAACTAAAGATAACAGGCAAGAAATATTATCATTTATATTAATTATTATAGATAGGTCTATTTTATAATAATCCAGTACTTTCATTTTTTGTTTTACTATCTAAATTTCATAAATTTTAAGAGAGATATAACATAATACTATTATATTTGTAATTTAATTCCTTGTTGTTGGGATTGTATTTTATTTGATTATATAATTTTGAGCTTACTTTTGTAAAGTTATTTTGTCTTTGTCGATATTCATTATATAATAATTTATTATAAAGAATATGATATTTATATTTTTATATAATAGAACATTAAACTATAATTAAAAAAAATCAAGAAGTGTTTTCAAGATTAAAGAGGAATAGCATACCAAAAAAATCAAAATATAAAAGTTTAGCAGCAATATTGTTAGTTTGAATGCAATGCTAATCAAGGATAACAATATGAGGGCAACAGTAATGTCTTTAGTTTAAGAGTTTAATATTCTGCTTATTGTTATTTCTTCTGTTTGGGTATTGTCAGAAAAATCTTGAATGGGAATTCAAAATAATACATGAATTGAAATTAATATAATTAATGTGCTTTTAATAAACTTAAATATTCATTTATAGTAAATTAAAGAGACAGGTAAAAAATAGCTGGAAATATGAATTAACAGATGAAACATATATTTTGCACAACAAAAGTTTACTTATTCTGATTTCAAAGGCAACCTAGAAACGCAAAAATCAGACCAACTTCATTTGCTGATAGGATAAGCTAAATTGATATGCCTTATTGCCAGCAAAGTTTGATGCCGACAATTTTATTTGTGCTCTACATATGTGCAATAAAAATCTAAAACACAATATAAATAACTAGCTTAAATAGTTGATAAATAGTAACACTAATTTAGGATGTCTGTTACAGATAAACTATCTCTAGTTTTATTTTAGAACAAAAAAAAGAAATAACGTTAATTTTAAATCACATACATCTTTGGTTTGTGCTGTAAGCTAATAAGTGTTTAAAGATAAAATAAGTACTCTCAAAATTATTTATATAAGATTGTAAAGTTTATTCATACAATTATGCCTTGTAGGTTGGAGCAATACATGCGGTATAATTCCATATTCAGCTAGTAATATGCTGTTCTATATGACTAATGACGATTTCAGGAGGAAAAGTGGAATAATCTTTGATATTGGACTCAATTCCAACAACCTTTGCAGATGATGCGGCAAGCACCGAAGATGACGCTTGGTCGCTAGGGAAAGCTAAGCAGTGCATGGCAACCTGAGAGAAAACGAGAGTCTGAAAACCAAGTCGTGAAATGTATAATCCCATTCTAATGTATTCTAATTCTAACTTAAGTTTGCTAGAATCTAATTTATCCTTTTATACTTTTATAAAGTTAGCTAAATAAGACTTGGGATAGACTGTAAAACCAATTATTTAAAGGAGTACATAATCTCCTTTTAGCTTAAGCCACTTTTAGGAGGTAATCTCCTTTACTTTTTTGACTAAAAATCAATTAAAAATTATATCAAGCTCCTGAACTTTAATAGATTATGGATTTTAGGTAACTTCCAACATACATTACATTGCTATGAGATATCAATCTATTGTTTCTGTTTTATGATTTAATAATTAATGATTAAGCAAAAAATTAAAAAAGTATATAAACTTAAAAAAAATAGTATATATTTCTCCTTTTTAATTGATTTTCAATATAATACGAACGAGTGCTATACCTAGAATCTAATCTAGATTTGGATATTAATTAAGATCGCTAGATTGTATGATTAATAGATTGCTGATAGTATTCAATCATAATTAACAATAGGCCGAAGTTGGAGTTGGGACCATCTAGTACTAAAAAAAATAGGCCGAAGTTGGATACAATGCAAATTATAACTTTGTACAATATAATTTATAGTTTAATATAAGACGCTTAGCAAGTGACATATCAAAATACCATATTTACAGATACCTAGAATAGTATCCAAAATCAATTTGGCATTAGATTTCACCACTCGGACTTTAAAACGTTAACAAAATTATAAACTTGCTCTCCTCAATGCTAAATTTAACTTTGGCGCCTTCCACTTTGCTTGTTAATATTTTAGAAATTAATTCCTATATTGCTGATATCATATTATACCTGATAGGATTAGTATAAGGTATAAAAAAACAAAATGTTCAATTCTAGAAAATCTGCCATTTGCATTGCTTTAATTTATAAATAGTTAATTTTTTGGTATCTTAACTAAAAACATCATATGTGAGTTGATGTATTTTACATTTTCTAATCAAGCCTTAAATATGAAACTAGGTGACCCATGCAAATACTTCGCATCACTTCTGGTAATGGGATTCCTTATACGACTATCCTATGGATAGTACTTAATCAATAAAAATAGATTATTGCAAATAACGAATGATGCAAACTGGTATTAACATAACAAAAATAAAATATAATTTTTAAATAAAAAACTAATTTTGAAGTTGTGAAAAAATATTAATAAAAAATTAGTAAATATACAAATAGTGTGATGTATATTTCAAAATAAATTTTCTAATTCAAATGAAAATATTTTTCATATTATTTGTATATTTACTAATTTTTTAACAAAAAACTTACTATTTTTATAAGAAAATTTACTTTTTTTCAGAAATTATGATAACAAACGCTTGCTACTTCGATATTATTGAGGTTAGAATAGTGCTCCACTGCTTTTGCAAATGTTGTATTACTTACTTGTTTTAATTTGATTGACACGTTTGTACGTTATTTATACGTTTATTCTATTCAGAGACTTCGGCACCACCATGATACTTTATACGTGTAATTTTTAAATGAAATTTTTGAAATATAAGTTTTAAAATATAATTTTTTAATGAAAACATTAATTTTAAGATATTTACTTATTTTTGTCATTAGAGGTAAAAATAATCTTCAAAATGTTGTATCAAACATTAATTTTGATACAGTATTAAGAGAGATATTTCATACCAATAAAAATACACATTTGAGAAATAATATAATATAAAAAACCAGTGTTAGAGTTTCAAGTAGATTAAGTAGTTAGAATAATCAGCTCACCTGCCATATGGGCAACAGCGAAGCTGTTGGTCCGAGTGGCTCGAGAGTAGCACTGGCACAGCTATAGGCTATATCAGTGTGAGCTTATCATCTGATAAACTTTAAATACCTCAGCGAAGCACGGGTATCTTGATGTTAGGTTTATATATTTTAAAAACCTGCCTAATTTGGCTCCCCTAATTAATAAATACTATTTACTAAAACCAATTAACTTACCATATCAATCAATCACTAACTGCATTATTAAAACCGTTAAGCTTATTAATCAACCCAAAACCACCAACCGCTTGCCAAAACCTTTTAAGTATCGAATCAACCGAATATCAAACTGCTCAGCCGTAACAATATACTAAATGCCATCGAAAACATATAGGGGTTTCACTTGTTACATATAAAACTTTTTATTATACTATGAAAATAATAATTTACTTATTTTTCATCAATAGAGGGTAAAATAATCTTCAAAATGGCGTATCAAACATTAATTTTGATACAGTATTAAGGGAGATATTTCACACCGACAAAAAACACCTTTGAGAAATAATATATAGAGATTGATTTTAATTACTTTTATGTGGCGAGCAATATTCGAGTTTTCACACAAGCTTCAATTATGGAACTACTTTTTTAGCCTTATAAGATAGATGATTTGTTAAAAACTTAGATTCTAATACTATATTATTTATTATAGTATAATAATATCCAAAATTTTATATGATCTTCATATCAAGTAAGAATTACAAGTCAGATTTATGTTAATATCTGATAATATATATGCATTAGTTTTGTAGATGTAGTTTTTATATCTATTCATCTAAGAAACTTTTTTTACAATCAAACATAAAACAATACTAATACCTATAGAAATCATTTAAATATAAGCATCTGAACTGTAATAGAGTTGAGATACCATAACTGCTTTCTTAATGAACCGTTGCAATATATATTTAGGATAATTCTAATTTTGTATCAGGTATATATTTAATAGTTATGTTATAATGTATATTGCTTTATTTGTTCTTCTAGATAAAATTATGTTATTCAAAGTTATCCAGTTCAATTAAGAATATGCTATGCCAAGTAAAGATTAGGCTTCCATCAAAGTCATCAGGGACTATGATAGTCACTTAGGTCCACTTGGTACTGCTGTCCCAATTGTTAGTAAAATTTTATGAAAAAAAGAGCTGGTAACAAACATATAGGAGAATTTCAAATCCATTCAAAATGCAATGCTTAACGTTTTTAACATCAACATTAATCATCTTCAAATTATAGTGCTAATAGTTTAATAAGTTGAGGCTAAATTTGAAAAGAGTATGATTTTCTAGTGTTATTAAGATCCTCCAAACTTGAAACACCATAAGTAGTGCCATTGTTAATACTTGTGATAGAAAAGTAGAACTTTTATAGGCTTTAATTTGGCATTAAAGCTATTGTAAAATTAGATAGATAGTTGATTTTAGGAATTCAACTTTATTTTGAAAAGATAAGAGAAAAACTAATAACCTATTATCAGGGCTTTGCAATTATTACTAAATTTTTGTTAATATCTAGTAGAATAGTCTTGAACGTAGAAAGTGAAAATTCTAAGTCTTCCAATGAGGTTAATCAAACTTCAGAGCCTCATTTTGGCAGCTTTAGGCCATTTTTCAGGTGACTGTCAATAGATCTATAATTACAATGAAAGTGATGTGGAATGACATTCCAAATCACTAATGAGTTAAACACAAGTGAAATTATGGTTGCTGTCCTACAGAGCATTCATGTAATTAGGATTTATGTACAAGAAGAACAAAGGAAGAAGATCTGCCAATAAATGATAAGAGTTAATATCTGAATTAATTCAAGGTAGAGCTTTCAGACAACTAGTAATATTGGAACCCTGGTTTTAAATGCTTCATAGTCAAGAGTTGAGGTTTTCCAGTCCTAAGAGTAATAATAAGATCTAAGTTGTTGGGATTTTTGCCCACCTTTCAAGCCATCTAGATTACCAGGGATTTCTAGGGGATAATTCCCTATGGCAAGTAAATTGGCAATTGGTGGACCCTGATTTCAGGCTAATAATGTTTGGGGGATTTTAGGTAATTTTTCAGAATCAGATCCGTTGGGGATAAATCCAGGTGAATGCTTAAGATCTTGTCAGGAAGAGTTGCCAACAAAATTGGGGGCATCTAATAGTTGATCAATGTTAACTATCAGGTGTACCAATTGGGATCAGTGAGGTCCATCACCAACTGATTGGGAATATAAAAAACAAGTTGCAAGGCAAGTGATTCTGCCTGCAACTAGTGAATTAATCAGTTGGTTTGTGACATGCCATAATGAGTAACAAGTTCCATTACTAAAGTTAAAATCCTAGGTTCTTCACCAATTGGCATTTTCCAGGATTTTTTTGCACAGGTATGATGTTGTGCAAGCTTTCACGTTGTCTGAGAATATATATTCAATTGATAATAGTATGAAGACTATCATCTGTAGTTGAATAGATCACTAGTGTTGGGTCCAAAGCTTGACTAGTATTCCTCCTCAGAACACTTAAGATGTCCTCAATAGGGATTCATTCCATTATCCGCCTAACTAGATCCACGCTCAGATCCTTGTTTATGGCCTCTTTCTGGTGACACACAGTCAGCAGCAATTCCAGTCTCAGCTCAGCTTCTCATCTTGGGATCCTTGATCCTTACTTTTTATCCTAAAGAGTCTTCAATTAAAGCACACAGCAATAGTTTTCTTGAAAATAAATAGAACTGATGAATTCTGCTAAAGTATATTATACTAATTACTGTTTTTCTGTTTTTTATTAAGTGAATTTTTAGGGGAATTTATAGTGGGAATTTGGTGCCTAACCCTCAGTTGGCACCTCAATGATGAAAGGCAGCCATTACCATTTAATTACTCTCTGTCATCTCATCAGCAATGGTCTTCCACATCCTTTCTAGGATTCCATCATTGGACATCCTTGGGACCTAAAATGGAAAGAGCCAGAAAATGGGTCCCTAACAGTTTCCTCTCAATCCCAGCAAACCAGCCAGATTTGGCAAGCGACTTGCTTAGGTAATGGTACTTGTTACCCATTAAGGCAGGTCATGAACCAACTGATCAATTTTCTAGTTGCAGGTGGCATCACTTGCCTCGCAACTTGATCCTTAAATTCCCAAATAGTTGATGATGAAACCTGATTGATTTCAATCAGTACACCTGATAGTTATCATCAATCAACTATCAAATGCCTCCATTTCATTGAAAACTCTGCCTGATGAAATCTTAAGCATTCAACCAGATCAATCCCTGATGGATCCAAACCAGTCAAATTACCTAAAATCCCCCAAACATTGTTAACCTAAAATCAGGGTCAACCAATATTTAATTCACTTTGCTATAGGGAATTATACCCTAGTGACCCAAGGTATTCTAGACGGTGGGGAATGTGGGCAAAAATACTAACACCTAATCAGGTTGCTCACAAAATAAGGTTGTTTTGCTGATATTGGCTGGAAAATGTTAGGGACACATTTTCTGACTCTTTCCATATTAAGTCTCAAGGATGTCTGACAAAAGAATATTAACCAAGATGGGGGAGGACCATTACTGGTGAGATGACAAAGGGAAATTCAACAACAATGGCTTCCATTTCATGTCTTAGACACCAATTGAGTGTTGGGTGCCAAATTCCCTATATAACTTCCCCTGATAATTCACAATAAAAAAGAAGTTAATAGTAGAACTTTATTATTTGTTTTAATTCTATTCATCTTAAGAAAATTATTGCTGTGTGCTTTAATTTAAGTCTCTCTAAAAGGATAAAGATTAAGGATTGAGGATCCTTAGAAGAAAAGCTGAACTTAGATGATAATTGCTGTGTACTTAGTGAGACTCCACAAGATGAGAGGAAAAGCCATAAACTAGGGATAAAAGCGTGGATCAAGTTAGGTGGATAAGGGTATAAATTCCTACTGAAGACATCAGGAGTACTATGAGGAGAAATACAGGTTGAGAGTTGGACTGAAACTGGTTATCTAACTATGGATAATAGTCTTCATACTATTATCAATTAAATATCATATATCATCAGACAACGTGAAGAGTGCACAAACTGAACCTTTGCAGATATCAATTAAGGGTTATTTTTGTGAATGAGCAGTGAAGCCCCTAATTTTTATCATAAGTAAAACAAGCTTCTAAAAATTTTTAAAAATTACATAAGTGCTCAAGTGGTTAATATTGGAAAATGTGACATGAAAAAGAATGCACAAGTAAGTTTTAGCAATAAGTTTTTATGTAAAAAAATCAGACATTGATCAGATTGGCGGTGTCCAGCATATAAGAGGTCCTTTAAGGAGTTTCTTAAGTCACAATCTTTAGTAATTATCCCACTCTAAACTGTGGCACAATCTTGTCTTTGATGGTTGTCTCATATTTGAAACATACAGAAACCCAAGACTTGAATTATATGTGAAGTAAACCAACTTTATCAACACTTAATTTTATGTTAAAATTGAGCCATTGCTTTTATAGAAGTTATCCATCATGTTTAATACAATGATTGTGCACATTAAAACGTTTTGCTAATAAAAGTGGTGAATTGTTACTTCCATCTCCATTTATCTTTAATATTTTGCTTTTATCCCTTTTTGGTAAGTAGTAAACTTGTAGTTGAGAATGTTGGCTAGCTTGCTTATCTTTGACTTAAATTTTTCACTCTTATTCCTCTAGTTTGTTCCCAAGGTTATGCTATCATTTAATTACTCACTAATAACCTTAAGGATCCATCTCACTTAATGGGCAGAGTCAAAGAAGTAATTCTTGTGGGCATGGTATTTGATGGCTTTCAAGGCGGGGGCTAAAAAAGTTTCAGTATCTCATGTAAACTCTTGTGAAAGAAATAAATTAAATACTGTTCATGTATATATTTGCAGGTTGGAACCCAGCTTCTTTCAGATGCATCAAAGCTCTTTGAGGCTTTAATGTATTATGAACATCTTTTAACTCATAATGCTAATAAAATAGCTTCAAATTTTACATTCAGTTATCCCCTCCACCAGATAAGTATCAAGATTTTTCATGGTGGCCTTCATATGCGGTAAGTTTAATCTTATGGAGAGTAAAAAACTTTAACTTAAAAGCTAAGTCAAGCTGGTAAGAAGCATGTCTTAATTCTAATGAGGTAGCTATAAAATGCTTGGGCCTAATTTATTTCATGATTTCTTAACAGGGACGTGTTTTGCGATGAGCATAACAATGCCAACCAGTTTTTACTCAGGACGCAATCTCCCTTTTCAGTTAGCATCTTCCAAATATGATTTAATTGCAACATCCTGATCATTGAAACTTCCTTGTGTATTCTATTGATGTATTTTAACAAAGTTTGCTACTGCTACTGCCACTATCTCTGATGCACAACGTGATTCAATGTTGGAAGAAGAGTTATATAATAGTTAGCAAATAATGAAAAGCAGCAAACTCATAATTGATTGGCATTGTTTTAATTAAAATGGTAATTGATAAGTGTAAGGCCCAGTCAGGATAGTCAGCCAACATTTACATTTTAGAACTGATCCAAATAAATTTTTTGTCAATTTCATCTGTCCATAAGACATTAAATGGTAGTATTTTAGATTGGCATAAACGATTATTGAGAATTTGCAGAGATCTTCTCAAAGTAGAGTTTTAACTGAGGCCCACAATCACTGATAATCTCTGTGGGTTACCTTATTAGATAAAAAAGGCAGTCAATAGCCTAGCCAGAAATTCAGTCATTATTGTTGAGTGACAAAGGTAAAGTGGGCATATTTTTAAATAAAGATAACAACCATTATTGCATTATACCTCCTAAGATTGGGAGCTCTATGATGAAGTCCACTAAAGAGAAGTACATGGGCCCTCCTTTTTCTTTGGGGGACAAGTAAACCATTAGAATTATATGACTAAGTTTTATTTTATTATATACTAGACATTTTATTGTGTATTGAGCAACATGCATAAAAATCTCATCCTAAATGTTTGTCCATCAGATAAATTTGAGGGGTTTTATCTCTTCACGGTGGCACTTTGTGATTACAATATGGTGGTCCTTTATAAGTTCTAGGAACAAAGGTAGTAAGGAAACCACAGACTTCCTTACAAAGTTATGTATATTCGTTCATTGGTACCCCTTTGAGAATTCCTTCAAGGGTTTCCCGCATCTTTCTAGGATATGGTTATACTCAGAGGTTCAGTAGGGTGAGACAACTTTTTAACATACTAACTCCTCCAAATTTTCCACTGATTTAAAGACTGATTATTATGATGCAGAAACTCGCAGGCAAAAAGGTGATCTGATCTGAGGTATCACTATATTAGTATTGAAGTCTATTTATTTCTTTTAGGGACTGGTGCTAGAACCAGGGTGCAACTCAAAGAGTCCACTAATACATTGTACTTTCTCTCTGTTAACTCAAATGTGGGCATAGACTGATCTAAGAGCTCATGGCAGCGTGTTTGCAGGGTAAGGACACTAAAAGCGAGATAACATAGGACAATATATGGTTGGATCATACATGAAATGGTAAAAAAATGTGTGCAAGTGATGACGCCCATAGTTAGCGCTTATAATTTAGCTAAAAAGCTATTTATCATATATGGCGAAGTTAATTGCTGAAGTCATACTTCATAGGAATAACAACTGTATATAGACTCCATCATCGCCAAATTGGAGTAAGGCAACATCAATCGCTTAGTTAGAAGCGTTATGGTATATTAGGGACTCACTATTAAGTAGATGTGTTATATTAGAGTGGTAGAAAGGCAGGAAGATTTGCATCTTAAAAATACTTCTCAAGATCAGGTGTACACATAGTGACTTAATCTCATTATCTCTATAGAATAGAGTAGCTATTATGGAATTTTTCAGAGTAAAATTTCTAGGCTAAAAGCACGTTTAAAATAACTTTTTAGTATTTATACCAAGGTTGGTGTTTCCCAGTCTCAATCAACTCCTTAATTCTTATCTGGGATGATAATATGACCTTTATTAAAAATAATGTTACCTAAAAAAGCTACTTAGAACTTGGGAACTTATTTTTCTGATCTCTGAGGTTGAAATTGTTACACTAAGCTTCTCAATTATTTGACGCAAGTGCATTTTATGGCTTTCATAGTCTAGGGAGAAGACGGGTATGTTTTCCATATAGGCTACTGCATATACCCCAGAAGATCTCCCAATGCAGCATATATGTGACACTAAAAGAATTCTTAATAAATCTTAAAATTTGCATTGATTAAAATTGTCAAATAACTTTTCTCATATTGAAGGTGGTGAGCCAATCCTGACCATCTTTTAAATAAGTAAAGGATAAAATGCATTTTAAAAGTTTAGTTTTAATTTTTAGCATTTTTTAATATATCTTTTTAACTGCTATATAACAAAATTTGGTTTATGTTAGCATGTTCACATTGTTCAGGTTCTTATAATATATAGAAGGTCACAGAAACCACCAGCTTAATTAAGCATATAAAAGTACCATTCAAACTGGAAGGTCTTTCATAATATGAATCTATTAATTCCTTATCCTTACACATATGTTTAACGCTTGCTTCTGCTCTACTGTTTGTGTATAAACGGGGTAAGAAAATAAAACAAGGTCTAAATCCAGCTTAGTTTTAAAATCAAAATTAGGAATGAGTATATATGATTTTAGACTTTCTGAGTCATAAAGATGTTTATAAGCCTTCTAAGATTTAGAGTAAAGGTATTCCTGATGGTGGGATTTTGTAATGTAATGACTAAGCCACTTCTCACATGAGGCCACAGTGATAATTATAGTGTTCATTTTCTATCATATGGAATTGCTATTATCTCCCCTTCTGCTAGGGCTTTCAAATCTTTGCCTTCAGGTTTGTCTTAAAGATATATTTGCGCCACCACTCCACCTCTTAGATAACAGGGTAAAACAGATGTTGTATACTACTAAGTGGTCTTCTAATTTAATATATTTAGTTTGGAAAGCATAGGGTCTTGCACCTTTTATGGATGTGATATCCCGCGAGGCTCCCCTTTAATAAAACCTCAAATTATATATATAAGATATATAATCAGATAGATCATAAATAGTAAAGTTTCTATATGGTACTTATCTACAAAAGAGAAGTTTTTACCTTGCCTTGAAAGGCAAATATGCTTAAAGAAATCACAGTGTATATGAAGAAGGCTTCATTTAGAACCTAATGTTACAAGAAAGAAAAATAAATTGGGGGCTCAATGTTTTGGATTATCTTTATGAAGATATAAACTCAATAAATGGTAAGGGAAATCTGGATGTTCTAACTATCAAGGGTATGTAACTAGCACATTTTCAGAGATATTAGTTGTCAGCACTGTAACTCATAAAGAACCAAGTGAGGGAAAGGCTTTTGTACTCAGAGTTGTATGCTATTGATTAATAATAAAGAAAGGAAGCCAGATCTATCAGTATGGTTTATGCTTGCTAAATACCCTCAAATATATTCCCTAAGATAGTAAACATGAACTAGTCATATTAATAAATCCTTGCTTTTTTAAAAGCATTTGACATTTAAATGAGGTAGTTTCATGTCTTAGGAGGCCACTAAGGAACTGACGATTAGTATTTTCCATTTTTTCATGGTGTTATAGAGAATGAGATGACTTACTTTTGTCAATTTTTTACTTTATGATTTTTAAGAGCAATCCTTTTGAATTCTTCATTCCTTTTATGTAAGCTATATCTTCACTTTAACCTCTGCTTTTCAAGTTAACGCTCTTGTGGAGTTGTCATAAATGATTAATGTATCCAATGTAGATTAGTGTTGACTTAAGTTTATTTGACTTATCCTCATATAACATTTGCATATTAACAATGGCCCCATTAAGAACATGTCAGGGCGGTACATAGGTTTGTAAAAATCACTCATGTACTTGGTTGACCGCCATTCCTTGGGTAACATCAACAATTTAATATTCTGACTCTTAATTATGCATAACCTTATAAGGCTCAGAAAAGGAAGTATTGAGCTTTAAAAATTCTTCCCATATGTTAATGACAATATAACATTAATAATTTCCCTGGGCGGTATATAAGAAGGTATGGTCATCATAGGATGCTCAATTAGTATCATTAGTGGCGGTATGGACTATTACATCCATATCTAAGAATTGTAATTAAATAAATTTCATCATCTAAAGCTTAAAGTGTTATCTTGGAGCTTTAGGTGTGGTAGTAGATATAATATGTAGCAGAATAATTGGTAGAGTGGATTCCCTACCTAAATTGCCTCAAATGGGTTCATTTTTACCAATTGATGGTAACCATCTTGGTATGCAAATAATGCACTTAGTAAAAAAAAAAAGTCCACCATGGTGGTTATTAGATGCCGATTTTCTAATATTAATAAACTTGTCATTAACTCTTTCAACAGCCCCATTTGTGGATGGACTATAGGGAATGAGAAGGTTAATACCTATTGTATAAGGCAGTCAATCCTTGTAACACCTCAGAAGTGAATTTAATCTTTTGTCCCATATAAATACCTTTGGATTGTCATGGTGCATATATATGTTTCAATAAGGAATAAGCAGTATATTAGGCGGTGGCCATAGAGACTGCTACAGCATCAATCCATTTGGTTAGGTGGTCCTCAGATATTATTATATATTGATGCCTATGTACTAGTGCAGCTATTGGGCTTATATTATTGATACTTACAGTGTTACTGAGGACTTAAGGAGCAGCTATCTGGTGTTGAGACCTCTGGTTGGGCTTATCATAGTGTCATCATGTGATATAGGCGTATAATATTTCTTAAATGAGATCTAGATTTTTCATCCTAAAAGTACTAAAGCTTAAAACATTACTAGTTTCTAGGTACTGCATGTGAACGGTGCTATTGTGACCTTCCAAATTTACTTCTGTCTAATTGGAGGGCTAGCCATAGGTAAGCCATTTCTTCTGTAAAAATTTTTGTAACATACCATTGGATATTTTCTTGGAGGTTGCCTTTTGTTTAGCCTCATTATTTATTTCTGGAGATTATATAGTCACAAATTTGATTGATAGAGTAGAGCTAAAAATTGGTCCTATTTACAGTTAGTATTGTTAAGGATGGCACCTCTAAGAGGTCATGGCATTTAGGTGCACTGCGCTAGGCAATAATGGTCAAAAAAACATAATCTAAGTATCAACAAGGCTCATTGAGATAATTGTTATCAGGTTCATTTATCTGCTGTATCCAGAAAAGGGAAGCGTAATTGGTTTCAAAGTAAAGTACGTTCTATATAAAAAAGGGATAAAAATGCTTGATGATGAATATCACAGCCAGAAACTCTCTTCAGTGATGCCTTAATTTCTTTTGACTTTGGATAACATCATAATAAATAGATGATTTAGTGTTCCACTTGACTTTTTATGGTGATCTGAAATCACGCTAAATGCAACATTGCTTGCATTGGTGTTGAAAAGAGAAGGATTATTGTACTTGCTATAGATTAATATGGGAGTCTTGGTTATAATGCCTTAAGGAGTCAAAAGGTGTTGAAGTGATAACTCCCATTAGTAGTTACAATTCTTTGAACTAATTGGACCAAGGACTCAGAAAGATTGAATGAAATGTGTATTTACTAGTGGTAGTACCATATCATTACTAAGAAAAACCTGTGTTTCTTTCAAATCTTTGGAAGTACATCCTGTGTATTTCAGTAAATCTATCTCAGAGCAATATGGTTCAATCTTTGGTCACTTTATGACCTAAAAGTATATCTCTCTTCAGAAAAAAACACTTTTGGAATATTGGGTTTTAAGAAAGCTTTTTGAATTTTTTAAAACTTTTTGTAAATGATCAAAGTGAGAACTAAATGTCTGGGAAGGGAGAATGTATCGTCTTTTTATACAATAAAGCAGGTAACCTTTTTAGACGCCTAGGATGCCATCCATGGATTGCTGGAAAGTAGCAGGGGCGTTAAATAGCCCCTATGGCATTTGTGTGAGTTTGAACAATCTCTCTAAAGAAATTAGCACACAATCAGCTTGGTCTTCAGAATCATTCTATCTTCCAGTATCTGATGTCCAAATCCATTACTGGAAAAAGCGTGAGCTGACCTTCATAGTGACAGACATCAACTTCCAATGACTGCTGAGCATTGTTTTCTAACTGGGATAAAGTCATAGCCCCAAACATAATACAGCACCATGTTTTAAATTACATGTCTGTTGACTACACTGTCATCTTTTAAGGAACAGCACTATCAAAGAGAGCCCCAATTAGATATGCATATTTTGTTTTATTCTGAAGGTTCAGCAGCACATAAGTGATACACTGTTATAGCTCTAGGGTGTTCTCCATGACGTCTCAGACTCCAGATTTCAAGTTTTGAAAAATTTTGATTATGATGTTCTTAAGGATTCTTTCAAATTTTATATACTTTATTAGGGTATTTTTAGAAGATAAAGTTAATTTTAGCATCTTCGCCTGCTTATATATAGTTTAATAAGAGGAACATGGGTAACATGATTGAGGAGGTTCCCACTAAGTCCAAGGATAGCTTGGCCTTTGGTGGGCTTAATTTAAGAATCTCAAGCTCTAAACTTCTTGTATTCACCCGTTCTAGAAGGCCAATAGGATACCTTGGCTGTTACAAGTTTTTTTAATTAAATTATCAGAAAAATATTATCAGCCCTTTAGATATTCATAAATCTACTAGTTTTTGGTCAAATACTACTATCTTTGGAATAGTGTCATTTATGCGATTTTTTTTTTTTTTTATAATACTTAAAGGGCTGAGGCCCTCATAACCTCTCATGTTTATCCTTAGTATACCCCTAATGGAAACTAAGGCTATGTGAGAGTCAAGGCTATGTCTGACCGTCACAAGAAGTTGTGTAGTTATATGATTATAGGTAATATGTAACTATCTTACAGGGTAAATGATTTTTCTTAATAATCTATCATTACCCTATGGGTCCCATATGTTTATTACCATGTGCAAAGGCAAGTCTACGGGGTTTTTTTTACATGTTTTAGTAGGCCAGAGTCAAAGAGCTGCTTTAACTCCACCTCTAACTGTAAATCTTCCATCTTTGACTACGGTAAGGCTTAGTTTGTATGAGGAAAGCATTTCTGGTGTCTACTGTGTAGATCATAAGATTCACCTTACCAAAGTTGTACACCCTAGAGGAGATGTCATAAAGTATCCAGTAATCTAAAACATCTAGTTTTGTGGCAGTATGATCAGTTAAAAATTTGCGTTTGACAGTGGTTATAGTAAAGGGATTGTATAGTCTAATACCCATAAGATAATAACCTTGTGAAAAATAAGCAACTACTCAACAAGCAACAGGCAAACATTACCTTTGGGGGAATTTCCTTAAAACTTTCCTCTGAGGGTTTAGATTCTCTAGTCAAACTGATATAATAACCAAATTATCTGGGTCCAATATGCCTTGGCAGGGAAGAATCTCTTTGACTAAGGGATTCTCCACACCACAAATTAAATATTTGTCACAGTGAAGTGTAACTAGACCTGTGCTAATAATGGTCAGTTGTTACTGGGCAACTTCTAATATTAATACTAAGCATACATGAGCATTCTTTTTTTTAGTACTAGATGGTCCCAACCCGAGGGGCATACATGAGCATTCTTTACTTTATGTAAGCAGCTGTAGGGAAACTTTACTTGAGATCCTACAACGTGGTTCTCTATAAGGTAGGTGATTTTTTCATCCTACTTGATGAATGTCCTCTTCATGGGTTTGTATTTTTGCTGATAGGGGCTTGATTGATAAATTGTACGCGGTATCCATTAGAGAAAGATATATCTAAAATAAGTTTGTAATCTCTAATTATAAAAACAAAAACCGAGTTCTGCATATCACATATGTGGCCCTTTCTCTTAGGGGTACTGATGAAAAGGGCTGAGCCACTTGCAATAAGGTCATTTTATTGATCATAGGATGTATCACAAGGCAATTCAGAGACTATGGTTCTTAGGTGCATAGAAAATTTTATCATGGTTTTAAGCATGTTAACCAAAGTATAGCCTTAAAAATCCTTTACCAAATCTGTTCCTAAGCACATCAAAGCTCCTTATAGCCTCTTCTGACAACAGTAAGGTTGAGTCCAAACCTTTAACAGTAATTTTTATACCCAGCATTATTAGCATCAAATAAAAACAACAATAAAGGCACATTCTGAACATGTAGTTATTTTATTAATAGGTTTTAAGAGTAGATATGGTGCTTGAAGGATTTGAAGTATTTTTTTGAAGTTTTGAGTTACATTTCAAAATGGTCAAGTATATTCTCAAAGGTACTACGGTAAAATCTCAAGAAATAATAGAATCAAATAAAATAATAATAAATATTGGCTCACGGTAAGGCTAAACTCATTAATGAAAGGATCTAATATTTATAGGTTTTGTGTTGGTTTGTTTCCAAACAGAACTTTTTAATTTACAAGAGATTAGATTTTCTATGAATGAACAGGATATGCTTGATCATTCATAGATGATTTGATAAGATCAGATTTAATAATTTTCCCCTCAGCACCCAGTTGTAGAATTTTCGGAGTAAAAGAATTGGAAATGGATGAACTAGGCTAAATTCTGACACTTCCCCCAAGATTTGGTTGAGGAGAAGGATGAGTTTGAAAAAAGCTAAGATGAACATGATTTACCACTATAACTGTATCAGCATGTACGATGGATTATTCAAGTCCTCTACAGAATATAACTCTATAGTGCCCAAACCAGTCAGACTCTAATTTTTCTGTTTGGCCTCCAGGGCAAGAGTGATAATACATAACATAATCGCCAAAACTGAAATTCAGGCAATGAATGTTTATTCTGGTTACTTCATTGAGTCTCCTTTTTGGTGGTAGAAGAATAAGGCAGTAGCCTTTTTGGAGTGAGTAGCAATTGATATGGCCCTAACCCATTTAGTTAGATGGTTGCTATCCATAATAATATATTGATGTCCATGTAAGACTAATAGAAAGGTCCTACAACATCAATACTTACCACTTCAAAAGCTCTAGTAGGTGGGATAACATGATGGTGTTAAATAGGGTTGGAGGCACTATGGTTCTTACAAACAAAACAAGCATCAATAGCCTCCTTGATGGTAGCAACCATCATATTGCAATAGAATCGATTTATTAACCACACATGGGTCTTTTTTAGGCCCCTGTGACCAACTTGGTTATTTCCTTCCATAATGGCGTCAAATTGAGAGTAGGGATGTAGAAAGGGTAACTATTTGAGATCTACATTCTTATATAAAGACCCATACTGTATCATGGTGTCCCTAGTAATGGTATTGAGAAAGGTTTGATCTTCTTCATACTCTTTATCCTATAGTTCAGGCCTTCCAAATAAATTATTCAATCACTCTTTTTCTTGAAGTCCAAGGTTAACACAGGAAAATAAGATAAACCATCGGCGTTTTAATGTTTGGAGCCTGATTTATGGATAATAGAAAAGTCATAATTATGCAATTGTAAAATCCCATAGAGGTAGCCTTCCATCAGGATAATTTATATTCTGAAACCATATCAGGGAAGAATGGTTTGTAATGATGAGAAAATGATTGCCATAAAGGAAGGGTCAATAGTGCTTAACTGTCATAATTAAAGCCAGACACTATTATTCTGTTACGCTCTAATACTGCACATCCTTGGACAAGGTTTTACTGTAATAAGCCATGGGATGGTCAACTTGGTACTCATCATATATTTGATAAAATAGCTCCAATGGCTACATTACTAGAATTGATTTGTAATATAAAATGGTTATCAAATTGAGGGTGAATTAACATAGGCGCTTTGGTTAAAGCCTTTTGAGAATATTGAAGGTGTAAATAAGTAAAGCCCCATTTGAATGGTACATTTTTTGCAATAGATGAGGTAAAGGTTCATTCAGATCAAATCTTTAGGTATAAAATGCCAATAATACAACTATACCTAAGAAGGCTTGAATATCACGCAGAGTGTTAAGGACATTTGATTAATGGCCTTGATTTTTTCTAAAAAAGGTTTAATCTCTTTGACAGAGACCTTATGACAATAAACTCCATTTCCTCGTGAATAAAATGAGCATTTGGAAGGTTTGAGCTTTAGGAGGAGCACCAAACCCGCTTGAAAACCTTTTGTAATCGGTCTAAATGTTTATAAAAGTTTTGAAAACACCGTAATATTGTCTAGGTATACCAAGACGTAGGTCAACTTTAAATCTTAGTTGCATCCCATCCATAGCGCGCTGGAAAGTAGCGGGCATTGCTTAACCCTTGAGGCATATAAGTAAGTTCAAAAATGCCCTCACTGAAAATTAAAGCACATTTGGCACGATTTCAAGGCTTTGCTCTTTTGCCAGTACCCACTGACTAAATTCATATCATAAAAATACGTAGAACCAGCAAGCAACCAGATAAAATCAAAAATCCTGGGTAGAGGGTAGCTGTCTCTTCAGGTTATGGCATTTAGCCTTTAGTAATCTATGACCACCCTATGAGAGCCATCCTTCTTTTTTACCAGAAGTATAGGGGATGCCCAAGGGTTTCTAGAAGGTTTTAACAATCTGGATTGCAACAGTTGGTGTAACTCTTTAGTAACTTGCTCTTCCTCAAATTTTGATTTATGATAAGGTTTAGTGCAAATAGGATGATGTTTCCAAGTGTTGGCAGTATGCGTTACCCCAGAATCTTACCAAAATCATAAAAATATATCAAGATAATATTGGAATATTCCTCAAATAATTGGTGGTGGAATAATATTTCTTGTTTTTTAGTAAGATGCTTCCCAATTGCGAGGCCCACAATAAGAATTTAATTATAAGGTTCCAATCCAAATTATTGTAAGCTTCTAAAGAATTTAACATCATAGACCCAGGATAGAAGTAGCAGCTTAACATAGGATATAGGTTCTTATTATTAACAGTTTGTGGATTATCAGTAAGATTACTAGCAATTCGAGTAGCGCTCCCATATAAGCATAGTCCAATACCCCAGGACAGTAAAAACTTCTTAAGAAAGATTTGGAACACCCTAAATCTGCAATAAATATTCCTTAGTAATAGAAAAATGTAGAAAGGTGTTAATAATAACTTGGGATTTTGTAGGATTTACAACGTAAATTGAGTAAAAAATGGGTAATAACTTCTTCAATGTCAGTTGTCTTGGGTTATAGAATAGTCTGAGGTCCTTCCACATGTATTAAATAGAATAAAACTTCTTTGAACATTCCAACAGACAAACCCAACGTTTGGTATGTTGAATCTGAGCACGTTCATCAAATAGTAAGGGAACTCAATAACTTAAAAGATAAAAAGGAATTAGGATGATTGATAATCCCATCAAATTCCAATATATTGGGTATCCATAAGTAAATCATAACTTAGATTATCTAAGACAATGAGTGGAACTGTAAAAGCTAACTTCTTAATCTTCAAAAGAAGAGACAAAAAAGCTCCAATTGACCGCATGCTCTGGGGTCCTGCGGTATGATATTCCTCAAAATGAAAAGTCTGGCTAAGTTAAATTTGCTTTACTAGTTTCAGTGGAGCATACATCCACTAGAGAGCCAGTATCAATAATAGCTTTAACCTTAACTCAACTCAATTGGAGCACAATCCAAGTGATCACACTCCCAAACTGATTAGGTAGTGCCAACAAGGAAGGAAAGGCATAGAAAGAATTTTCATCTTTATTAAAATTGGCAGGACCTTGGACATTTTTACTCATACCCAAATATCTATCATGATGATAGTCTTTCATAGTTTTGTCTTCTTTTTTCTTTATATAAGCTTTATTATTACAACGATCTTCTGTATGGAAATACTGATAGTAATAATTGAATTGGACAGTCAGAGCATTTAGAAACACAATATAGACTTTAGGACGAGGAGACATTGGATCTTTATAGGTTCAGGCTCATTCATATAACTAATGTGGTAATTCCAACAAGGCTTTCTTGATATATATGATACTTCAGGAGTTTTTTACACTGATAAGATATACTCACAACTGAATTCTTGACGAGAAAGTGGACATGACAGCTGTAATGACATCATTGAGATTTAACTAGCCTCAGGCTACCAAAGTATGATCCTTCCAATAAAATTAGTGAGCAAAGTACTTGTTAGTTTTGTTCTTAAGGGGCTGATCCACATAACGACTTGTTTAAGGAAAGACAAACTTTTTTCAAATCCAAATTCCTCTAACAAAGATTCTTGGCTTGGGAACAAGTGGAACAAGTCATCAAATGGGGAACCATGTTATCCTGTGCTAAATGGGTAGGACAATCAGGCAAAATTTATCAATTGATGGTCTGTATTTTTCACAGGCGCCTTTTTGTATAAGTAAAGAAAAGAGATTATACTCCTTTCCCCAAGAAAATATGTATCCTTAAATACCGGCTAAAACTCATAAGAGCATTAGCTGATAAGACTTGAACCCCAGGCTGTTCCAGTTGGGGACAAAGGTAAGAGTTAGAGTTGGAGGCTTGGAAGAAATATTGTGGGTGAAAGTCAACAATTTCAGTGAGAATTTCATTATCCAATGATTTGCCTTAGAATGACCCACTTTAGCATCCAATCTTTGGGTTAATTTAATGAATTTTCTCCTGTTGCATATGGTAATTAAGTCCCAAAGATTATTATTGTTTAGATCATATTCCGCTTGGATTCACACGCCTGTACCAAGATTTCAGTGCCAGTAGTTCATTTTCTCAGTGT
This sequence comes from Massospora cicadina, assembly GCA_022478985.1. Lineage (NCBI taxonomy): Eukaryota > Fungi > Entomophthoromycota > Entomophthoromycetes > Entomophthorales > Entomophthoraceae > Massospora > Massospora cicadina. The sequence goes on from JAKSZP010001382.1 coordinate 158,935, forward strand.
AAATAATTCTTTGGATAGGAACTGAGGCTACAAAAGGGGGTCAATAGGTGTCCCATTTGAAGTCAGTTTCACATCTTGGCGACTATATGAAATTTACTTCTAACTGTTCAGCCATGTTGGAGATTAAACTAGGATTAGGCTCAGACGGACAATCATAGCCTATGGTGCTGGTGGTTGAAGGGGTCCTGTAGGCCCAAGATGCCTGTGAAGCCCAAAAGCACCAGGGGATCCAGGAGGTTCAGGCGGCCCTACTGGTCCAGGAGGTCCACGTGGGCCTGGTGGCCCGGCTAATCCAGAAGGTCCAGCTGGCTCTCTAGGTCCCATAGGCCCATAGGGCCCTTTAGGTCCTGGGGGACCCACTAGACTGGGAGGACCTTGAATCCTGGGTGGACCCACAATCCTGGGTTTCTCCACTTTCTTGAAACAAATTTGAAATTTGGAGCGTAGTTGCTCCAAATTGGAAGAGAAGATTTTTTATCTCCTCTTCCAACAACTGAATTTGATTGGAAAGGCAGGTAAGGTTATATCTCCACTCAACTTGAATTTCCCAAACTCATTACACCAACTGAGTGTTTATGAAGCTAGATATTCCATGGTCAAGTTGATAAAAATGTTTCTGCGCAATACTAAGAAGATTACAGTTACTACTGTTGCATCACGATTATCCTGACTAAACTTTGCGTCAGAATTTAAAGAACTCAGAGACATAATTGTTCAGATATTGAAGTCCTTCTAATAGTGTGAATATCCCCTGATGATGTATTCTTTATAAACAATAAGTAGTACAACGCAGGATGAACAAACTGACATAAGTATGGCCTAATCAAATACTGGGAATTGAGAGGTTTGATATAAGTCCCTCATTGTAGAGGGAACAGCACAGGCCCTGGACTGAGTATAACGGATTCAGATAAGGACTCCATTGAGTATTTGCTGGATGGTGTCTTGTAAACTTCAGGCTGCATTTAAAAAATTTGTAATGATACTTAATTTGGGACCATTAAGCTCTAAATTGGCATGGAAATCCAACTGGATGGTGCCCTTGGAATTTTGGTCCTAGTAGAAAAAACCCAGAGCAAAATAATACCCTGCTTATGGTCCTGAGACAGTTTTGGGCGAAAAAGGAGAATCCATCTTAGTGATTGACGTTTTCACAAGTGCATAACTCAGAGCGCACGGTTGGTTAGCCTGGCAGGGTAATTTCTGCTTCCACTCTAATGCAGGTTTTGTTCAAAGCACGTTCAAAACCTGTACTGGATATAAAAAATCTCAGCGTGGTATATTTGTCCCATGGTTGATACACCTTGATTACTTTAACTCATAGTGCACCTGTAGTGAGTGCCACTTTCTAAAAAGTTTTGGATTACACCTCAAAATGGACATACATCTTCTTGAAGCTACTTCAGTGAATCTCCAGAATTTCAAAAATGAATAAAAAATAATAATATATTGGCTCTTGGAAAGCCTAACTATATTAATGAAAAGACTTAATATTTATAGGTTTCACGGTGGTTCATTTCTGCTATGATATTATAGAATCTTTAAGAGATTGAATCTTCTATGATTTTATGATTTGGATATGCCTGATCATATATAGATGACTTGATAAGATCAGGATCACTAATTCACCCTCAGCATTCAACGCGGAATTTTTGGAGTAGTAGAATTGGAGATGGACGAACTAGGCAAAATTTTGACAGGGTGATTAAAGTAGTACTAGATTCTTTACATGTTAATTTTATTTCTCATAAGGCTGTTTAGCAATTATAAATCAGTATTAGTGTCGTTGGAGTTTTATTCCCTGATTCTCTTTAGTCTAATTGTTTTCTTCCACAGGTTATATTGTGGATCACTTGCTGGTTTATAATGAGTGGCTGCTTTTCTGATCCTAACAATGGCTCATTTTGTTCTCATGACACTTATGGCGCTTGCAGCTGCATGGGTATTTTAGTTAAATCAATTGAAAAAAGATTTAAAAAAACTGTTAGCTTTTTCCGTTATATTTTCATTTTTTGGAGTAATATGAATGGAAAATATCTTTGAATAAGTTTAATTAGTTCTTATAACTGTCTGTTGAACCAAAAAGTATAAAAGGGGTTCCTTGAGGGCATCTATTACAACGTCATGAACATACTTTTTTGGCCAATATTTATTATAATGTTTTCTCTAAAGGCATGTTGATTGGCTGTCAAATTGTTGTGGCGGTCAATAGTATTTAAAGACATCAGTCAGAAGTAATTTTCGGCCAAAAAATGCCTATACAAGATGTTTTTAATTAAATCCTTTAGAGCTTTTTTCTCAACACCCCATTTATAAATTATAACTTAGGTTTTGTAAAACCACTTCTGAAAAGATAGAGGAAGTTTCCCAAAATATATGGAAAGTTTAGAATAATCACCAAGCAGCTTAGGTCAATAGATCAAAGCTAGTTTAAATTTAATAAAACAATGGAAGTTTGGTGTGATTTTAACTCATCTAAGCAACATAAAATGAGTTAACATTTAAATTGAAGCTATACTAACAGTTATATGGACTTTTAACTTAAAACCCCAATATCAACTTTGTCAACAGAGTATGTAAATTTATTGTAATCTAAAGAGGAATCTGTGGGAGTACAGAAAGATCAAGAAAATTTTAAATCAAAGACTTTGTTTTTGACATTTTTTTTCTATTAATTAATTTGTTTAAAAAATTAGATATCAATACTTGGGAAAGATGGTGAGGTGTAGTCTGGTTGTTAACATGAAGAGCTACTTGCTCCTCTTAATGGCGATTTACCCTCCTCATCAGCAATTCTTTTATATCATTACTTAGCTAAGTGACAATGACTTATACAATAAGTGTACGAGAGGTTCTTTTAATTACTCCCATCCAAAGAGTGTGAACCTATGATGTCCAATTATAGAGTACTTCAGTTTAAACAATTGATGAAGGTAGCTGGCTGAAATCTTGACATGGCCTTTATATAGTCCAGGATGCATGTGAATTTTTTCTTAATGTAAAGTGAAGCTGTAATTTTGCTTTTCTTCCCCAAGCATTCACTAACTGCAACTGAATTGATTAAAGACAGTTAAAGTTTGATAATCTGCATGGGGAGATGATTACACGTCCAATGCCAGGTAAGGGTTTGACAAGCATAGTGAAAGGTGCAGGATTGATGTTCGCACTGCCAAAAGTTAGAAAACGCCTTGGAGACACCAGTGGCCCTGACAAAAATAAAAACCAAAGTGAGTATTTCGCCAGAAATTTTGGAATAGCAAACAAAGTGCAAATAGTACACCAAAACTCTGCACTCTCAGCCATTATTGCAAGTTGTATTTTGGGTCTGAGTTTTTATGGATATAAGTTTAACAACTCTTTGGGAGAAGTTCTGCAGTGATGCATGCATCCACTTCCCAGAAGTTGTGTATGTAGCACCACACTTGATGACCTGCAGATGGTTGGACCTTGGGTTTAGCTAGCACATGTGGCAGTGCTGCTGAACAGGTACGCGCAGTTGTCAATCTCCTGGATGGTCAATGGGTGGTCAAAACCAAGCGCATGCGCTAAAAAAATAAAACCAAGTCTTTGTCACTTTTTATATTTCTTCCCATGACCATTAACCATATAGACCTTGTGAGCCATCTTCAATCAGGACTTCAAAGCTATGGGGAAATTTGCTCCTTTAAAATACAAAAAATCTTGCTTATGCCTGAACTTAGCAAGGCAAGGCTATCGTGGTGATCACCCTATTCTCAGGGGTAGCTGAAGATTTGACTCAGATTCCACACACTGCTACTGTCATCATTAATGGGCAATAAACTAAACTGTTCCTTGTTACAGTTGACATCACACCACCCATCTGCACTCATTGTTGTGCGTTTAGCCACAAGTTACACACTTGCCCCATCAGATATGAAATTATTCCAAATGAAGCTTACTCTGAAGCAATGGGAGCTGGCCACTGTGAGCCCACATCTGACTCTAATATCGCCTTCTCATGGGGCGACCAAGGGTGTTATATCCAGGTAAAACCTATGTCCCCACAAGAATGCAAAAAACCAAACAGCAACGCTGAACACAAGCTAAGGCAGCAGCCACGGCGGCATCCGCCATTACCCCTGCTCAGACTCAGGCTACCAGGCTTAATTTTCCACTTTAATGGAATCCTAAATTATCACCAATCATATTGGGGAACCCAGCCCTCACAACAACAAAATGCTCTTGAAACATTTGCAGAATTCCTGCGCACCAAATACAAGCAAATATTTCAACCTGGAATTAGGCAAGTTTTAAGAGAAGAATTGTTGGATAATCTCAATGGTGCACTGAAAATCCCCAGTAAGTTGAAATTGGAAAGATAAAAAATCCATACAAAAAACCAAAACCACAGCTAAAGCCGCCCTCAAAGATGGTGCCTATACGCCTGGCAATACTCCCTCCTTTAACACTCACCTACAAAAAGTGAAGGCTGAGATCATGTGGCAATATGGGATGGCAGGGCCTGAGGGGCCTTCCACTTAATCCCAAGGTTTTGGGGGTATCCTTCACAATAGGGATGCTGAACATTGCCGAACTCATGGCCTCTTAATCCCAGGATAAAAACTGAGTTATCTTAGAAATTTACCTGTGGACATCCTGGCAATTCAGGAAACCCACTGTCTGCAAGGTTCTGAGGACACATGTGCTACCATGCTCCTCCCCTCCCAATCTTTTTGGTCACCGCATTATGGGGTACTTATACATCTAAACTGTAATTTTTAAATTTTTAGAAAAAACAACATTTATTGACAGAAGTGTGCTGGTCATGTCCTTTTCAAGAGACGACGAAGTGCACACAATAGCTAATATCTTCACCCCACCTGTGCGCGGTTTCACTGGGAATTTCTCTCACCTGAGGCTTCTCTTCCCCTCCCCTCCAATTCCTTTGTGGTTTATAACCTGAACTGTTGGGACAGCCCAACAATTAACTGCTGGCCTCCTGCGCCTGCCCCACCGCAGGGGCAAATCAAAGCTTTGGGTTATGAAAGCCATCTTGGGCCTTTTTGATACCTCCCAAAGCAAGCACCATTACTACTCAACATTTCACGTCCCCATGTGCACAAAGGGCAGCTGATAACTTTGTCCTGCATAGATTTTATTCTTGCCCAACTGATTTTCACCCCCAGATCTTGCATTTCACTATGACGAAAATAGATTCTCTGACTACAGGATGGTTTTGGTGTCATTTACTCTGTTGAGCCTGGCGCCACAGGCGCCTAAATGGATTAAACTTCACCCTAAAATGTTACACCACCTGAATTTTCAAGTTGAATGGACACCATCACTTCAACACAGGAGTTTGAAACTTCTTTCTGTGCTGTTCCCTTGTCAACCTGGTCATCCTTCAAAGCAGCCACATTCTTTCAAGCAACCACACTTTGTCGCAGTGCTCTCAGGCTGCCTCAAAATCATTAAATGCACCCTGGCAGAGGTGGACCACTAGGAAAATAATGTCCTCAGGGCAGGGTACAGCCCTTCTTGGGGTCATAATGGGCCAAAGTATTTCTCATATTAACGTGCTAATTAGACAAAACAAACACCAAGTTTTTGTCCAGTACGAGGCAAAGAATATCACCATGGGCGAAAAGGGTTCAGCCTACTTTTTACGCCAGTTTTCCGCCCTACGCCAAGACTTGATCTTAAACAAAGGTGAGGCGCCCAGACAATTCCATTGCAGAAATGCTGACAGAAGTATCTACTGAAGTTCAAAACTATTACTGTAAAGAGAGTGTCTATAACTCTCCTATTCCCAGCATGCTAGTGCATAATGCACAGGGCCTGCTCCAGGGAAGTAGTTTTTAGTACTAAAAGTTACTAGAGCCCAGCAGAGGGTGCTTGAGCTATAATAAATAAGGTTGAGGATGGATATCATTAGTTGAAATAACCAAAATGGAACCCTGAGATGCTCAGAGTGGGAGTGTATAGGCGCCTCAGGTTGGAGGGAACCAGGGCGGCCCAAAAGTGCACAAGCAGATAGATTTACAGTAGATAAAATTAAATGGTTAACGTTGTGTGAGACCTCCTTGAAGAGGTCTAAAAACAGGATTGTCCATGATAACATTACTATAAAAAGGTGTACTAGCGAAGGGGTTTATTATTAGGGAAGTGACCAACAAGAGAGATTGGTCTCAAGAAATGTAACTTAATGTAATTCAAGAAAATAATCTTTCAAGGGAAGTGGGTCTAAGCTGAGGTGCACCAATAAATGCACACTTTCATTGGGCAATAAACCATAGTTGGTAATCACCCAAACTCGGGTTATTAATTGTAGGAGAGGCCTACCCAAGCTTGAAATTCTAAAATTCAAACGGGTTTTGAGACCCTATTCACCTAGAAACTGAAGAAAGCTATTTTTATTTAATGCAAAGCTGGTTCAACTTAACGCACCTGCTGTTATAAAGCCGAACTTCTCTTGCATCCCTAGGACCAACCTGAGCATACCTCGCCTTCTCAAAAAACGCTGATCCAAGGTATTTTTGAGGTCAGGGAGGCCAGTCAACTTCATCTTCTTGGCCTCCTGACATGAAGCTTTGTCCCTGGTATTTTTCTTTATGATTAAGTCATTTTCCAGCCATAGCATTACCCTATCCTCCTTTTGGGGTTCCACCCCTCCCCAGGGGCTTGAGCCAGTGAAATGTTCTTTTGGGATGGGTCCAACTTCATAGCAGCAATGGTTTGCTTTGACTGAGATCTGGCAGCCTGGGGAAAACGCTTGTGGATAATGTCAATCAGGTCTTAAGCATGTGTGAAGTCGTGCGCTGGTAGCCAACTTTTTTCTGCTGCATTAAATACCTTCCAGAATACCAGGTAATCAAGTTTTTTTACACGGTGGTAGGTTACTTTTTCCTCCACTTCCCATTCTGGCGCCCCATCCATGAGATAAGACTTGGGAGTTTCTGGTGGGGGGCCCTCAATAATGTCAATTTGCTCTCATGAAAAACAGAAAATATCTGAAATGAAGAGGGAAGATCTAAATGGTATGAGGCGTATCCCACCTTTCTAACAACGCTGTAAGGGAAATCCTCTTAGGTATCGCTTTTAGCATGGCTGCTTGATAGGGATGTTTCAAGCATCAAGAATCACAAAATCCCCTTCTTTGTACGCTGGACCCACTCATCTCTTACTATCAACGTTCTCTTTATATGCTTGAATTGCCGCCTCCAAACTTGTAGAAACCCCCCTGTTATAATTTCTTGATAGTTTTAGCACAGTCCACCACCGCTTCAACTTTAATCCCCAGTTGGGCTCCATTTTGAAGGCGGGATTAAACCCATAGTTGGCGAAAAATGGGGAACAACTGATAGACGCATTTAACGTGTTGTATAACTAAATTGGGCCATAGGAAGGTGAGAAACCCAATATGAATGATCCGCGGCAGTGTAACACCACAGAAAAGAACTATGCACTGGATTACTCGTTCAGTCTGCCCATCTGATTGGGGTGATATGCAGTTGAACAGCAGGGGCGAATCTGAAGAGTCTTACACAACTCTTCCCAAAAGACTGAGATAAACTGGGTCCCTGATCATTAATAATTTCTTGGGGACCCCATGAAGCGCAAACACATGGGTGACGAAGAGCCTAGCCATCTCAGCTGCAGTTAATGTAGTTCTGCTTTGAGTAAAGTGGGAAAACTTCTTAAAACGGTCCACCACTACCATGATGGCTTTATAACCATCTGATACTGTAATTACACAATGAAATCTACTGATAGGGAAGTCCAAGGCCCTTCAGACTTTTGAACTGGTTCAACAATCCCAATAGTGGTTGTCAACTTGGTTTCATTTGATTTCAGATCAAGCACTCTTTATAGTATCTGCTCACCTGAGTGGATAAGCTCTTCCAATTGTATGTGCATCAAATTAGCTCCAAAGTCTTTGATTTCCCAGGATGACCAATGGTGATTCCATCATGATAGTCCTTGGTGACTTCCAGGTGAAGTGGCCCAGCAGGAACCCATAGGCGCCCCTGAAACCACACCATCTCATCCTTTATGTGATAACCCCTGGTTAGATCCACCTGATTCAGTGTGCTCTTAGCAAGGGTCTTTGTATATTCAGCTAATAACAGCTGATAAAGGACTATCTTTCTGTACATACTGTATTCCTCCACATTTTCCAGAGGAGTGAGCGAGGGCCTGTTGGCCAGGGGAGAGGGAAGTTGATACACAAAGTTTACCTGGCGGAATCATCAACTGGGTACTATGAACCTCTACCTCCTTTGGATTTTGAGCCAATGCAGGATTGCAGCTCAAAGCATCCGCCAACCCATTATCCTTGCCTTAGTAAACTCATAAGAAAATGCAAATTGGGCAAGGGTCTCATGCCAATGGGTCTGCTGTTGAGTTAGGACATGAGGTGCGCGGTAGCACAGTAAGGCATGGTGATCTGTGCATATTTGGAAAGGTTGGTAAGAGCCATAAAAGTGATGGCGCCAATAAGCCAACACCTCCTTTACTACTAATAGCTCTTTGTCTTAGACGGCGTAGTTTAACTCAGGCAAAGAAATCTTCCTGGAAGAAATCCTACCAGATGCTCTATACCATCTTTACCTACTTGTAATAAGGAAGACGCTATGGTGAAGTTGGAGGCATCAGTAGACACAGTGAACTCCTTTTCATGATCTAGATGGCGAAGGACAGACGTGGACAACAGGGTGCACTTTATTGCTTGGAAAGTAGTCGCCAAAAATGAATACCACTGAAGCACTTTTTCACCACTTGCCTTATACAAGGGCGCCGCCACCTCAGAAAGGTTTTATTATAAACTTCTTAATGAACGTACACGTCCCCAAAAAACTCCCCAAATTCTTGACTAAGGTTGGGTAGGCCACTCACGAATCACCTTCTTCTTATCTGGAGTTATCATGTGTCCTTGGTCAAACACGACGTTGCTCAGAAAGGTGACCTGGGACTTAAAAAATTCACACTTGCTGATCTTCAGAATAAGGCTGGCTGCCTTTAACCTCTCCACCACTTGCTAAAGGTGTACTGCATGGGACTCATGATCAGGGGAAAATCCCAGAATATCATCCATGTAGGCAACCGCGCATACCTTGAAGGTCCCCCAAAGCTGCATCAATGCGGCGTTGGAAGATAGCAGGGGCATTCTAAAGCCCAAAGGGCGTGAGCTGAAACTGGAAAATCCTTATTCTGGTACGGAATGCAGTTAACCACTCCTGTCCCTTCTTAATCTGGATCTGATTGAAAGCATTTAGGAAATCCAGTTTTCAGAAGACTTTAGCCTTCTCCACATAGCGCGCAATCTGTGAAACAAAAATGATGGGATGGAGATCTGGTACAGTAACATTGTTTAAGTTCCCATAATCTACGCAAGGGCGTAAAGTTCCATAAGCTTTCACCACAAAGAGAAGTGGGGAGCATACAGGGGAGGTACGCTGAAAAATCTCGCCTTTGGCTAACTGCTCCTTAACCCACACGTCTGGTTCTTCTTCCTACTGTACAGTCAAAGGACAGATTGGGAAGATATACGCACCAAATCAATTAGGAGCTTGAACTCACAATTGAATTCTGAATGATCAGGTAACCCATTGTCTGAAGCTGCATCAAACGAAGATTCCAGACCCTCCAAAAAATAAGGTAAAGGTACCTCCAGTGAGGGATTTGACAACGGAGCGAGATTGAGGGTGTGGATATTGGGCCAGTGGGGCAAATCGCCTGGAAATTAGCCTCAGACAAAGGAACAATTAATATACGAACATTCTTTAATGCTAGAGATAGGGTATTATCTCTCAAGTTGGTCCTAACGTCAAATTTTAGCCACCATTCCACACCCAGAATAATGGAGTATAAAAGGTTTTTTGTTGCTTGAAAACAGCCCGTCAAAAGATACTTGCTCACTTGATAATCCACTAACCTTAGTACCTTCAGGGTGGGAATAATTTGAGAAGCCCCTCCCCTAACCTTAACACCTGGCAAATAACTAAGCTCAAGGTATTCGGCTAGTTCTTGGTCAATGAAATTCTCAGAGACTCCAGTATCCACCAAGATAGTAATGTTAATTTTACCTAAAGGGGATGAAAGGGTAGCAATTAACAAAAAAATCCTGAATGATCTTTATTCATAGCATACAACGCCAACGCTTTTCCACCAAACTCTTCTTCAGGTTCTAACTTAACCTCAGGGTACATTTCTGCTTTAAAGAATGGAGAGGGATATTTGGCCACTCTTACTACTAAAGCCACATATCCCACCATATCTTCAGCAACTGCATAAACGATTTTATATTAGAATCATAACTCCTTCTCCACATCCTGAGTTCTGCGAATCATTGTGATGGTCAAACGCGGGTTCTCTGGGATAATTTGATACACAGAAATGGGTTCCATACATGAGCAAAAGAGAGTAAATATGGTTCAGTTGTATTATGACATTGCCATTATAAGATGCATTTTTGGTTGCAAATGACCCTATTCCCAGTTTTGGCAATGGGATGTATGACGTTATCTAAGGCCATCACCCCCAGGCCCACCGTTGAGGATACCGCCTGCACCATCAAAATGTGATGCTGAGGAAAATAAAGTTTGTTGAATTGATTTTACTATTTTTGGTGGAAAGTTGGGAAATCTTGGCTCTCAGACTGCAAAGCATCCATATCCACTGGGTACAAGTAAGAATGGTGGTTACTTTCCAGTTGGAGGCAGCAAAAATAACGCCAAGATGCTCAAACCTTTGAGTAAAAGAGTAAACAGTGGTGAGCCCCACTGCAGCCATGACCAACAGCTGGTGCACACCATTTGCACTTTGTGAAAGTCCCACATGGAAAAAGTTCATGCCATAAAGTAAAGTGTTTGGTCAACTAATGTAAGGAGAGTGTCTATAACTCTCCTGTTCTTAGCGTGGTAGTGCATGGTGCACAGGGCCAGCGCCAGAGCACTAGTTGTTAGTACTAAAGTTACTAGAGCCCAGCAGAGGGTTCTTGAGCTATAATAACTTAGGTCAAGGATGGTTATCATTAGAGGGAACAACCAAAATGGAACCCTGAGGTGCTCAGAGTGGAAGTTTATATGCGCCTCAGGTTGGAGGGAATCAGGGCGGCCCAACAGTGCATGGGTGGATAGATTTACAGTAGTTAAAATTAAATGGTTAACATTGCGTGAGAACTCCTTGAAGAGTCCCGTGCACTGGTTTGTTTAAGATAATATATATATATATAAAGGTGTACTAGAGAAGGGTTTTATTATGAGGAAAGTTGACCAATGAGAGATATTGATCTCAAGGAAAAGGATTTAAGTGAAATTGGGGGAACAATCAATCGAGGGAAGTGGGTCTAAGCCAAGGTGCACTAATAGGCGCACGCTTCCATTGGGCAATAAACTGTACTTGGCAATTGACTGAACTCAGGTTATTGATTGTAGGAGAGGCTGACCAAAGTTGGAAATTTTTATACCAAATGGGTTTTGAGACCCCATTCACCTAGAAACTGAAGCAAATTATTTTTATTTAATGCAAAGCTGGTTTGTTTTAACGCACCTGCTGTTATAAAGGGCTGAACTTCTCCTGCGTTTCTAGGACAAACCTGAGCATACCTCGCCTTCTCCCAGCGCTGATCCAAGGTATTCTTGAGGTCAGGAAGGCCAGTCAACTTCACCTTCTTGGCCTCCAGACATGCAGATTTGTCCCTGGTATTTGTCCACATGATTATGTAGTTTTCCAGCCATGACAATTACTCTGAGTTATACAGGGCTGACCCAGTCAATCCTACTGAAATTGATAATTTTCTACCAGCTCACACATCTTCACTGTTTCTTAATATCTGAAGCTCATGAATTTTTTAACCTGCGAAGAACTCTGGTATGCATTTTGTGGTGCACCGCACAGGAAGAGCCCAAGTACAGATGGAATTCCCTATGAGTTCTACAAAAATAATTTAATTATTTATCCCCCCTAATGCTAGCCTTGATGAACAAATGTCTTTTAGAGACATGCCTCCTTCCTGGGGGCCAAGAGGCTTACATGGTAACGTTGTTTAAAAAAAAGGGGGATAAGCTAGACTTGGTAAACTGGTGCTCTATTTCCCTCATTAGCACCAATACTAAGTTATCAACTAAAATAATGGCTAACCGCTTAGGGAAGTTGCCTCTGAGGTAATCTCCCCTGAGCAATTTGACTTTATCCCTAAGAAGTCGATCTGGGACAATATTCACACCATGGCTAATGTCTGACAATCTTTAGCTACTGGGGATCTTGTGTTCTTAGTCCAACAAAAATCCTACTAGGAGGGGGAGGATACCCCAGTGGTAGAGTATGACCCTCTGCCCCTGCCTCCCCAAGTTTGATCTTGGTAGTGAACTTTGGGTAGGGGATGATTATGACTGTGTTGCGTTGTGCACCAATGCCCCAAACTGAGATAGCGAATAGCAAAGGCGGTCCATGGAGTTCCTGGCATATCACACACTGCGCATGGAGGTTTTCCAGGTTTTATCCTCCTTTCCCATTTTTATTCACTTTCCCTTATTGGTGTGGTATCATCTCTAGGTCAGCCCACCTCTAATAAAAAAAATCATATGATAGGGTCAACTGGGACTACCTTAGGGCCTGCCACCACCGATTCCACCTCACCCCAAAGTTCATCAGCTGGACAATGTTGCTCAACAAATAGGCCAGGGTGTCAGCGTGTGGATTAGGTTTCCTCACTTATTTGGTTCTCCTTTAAAGGGGTTCCATCAAGGGAACCCTTTGAGCCCACTTTTACACAACTTCAGCCTAGACCGCTTCTCTGCAGTGTTAATGCAAGCCTTTCTGGTGTTCAGGTGAATGGCCTTACACTGGTTAGGATGTTTGGTTTTTCTGACAATTGTGTGCTTGTAGTGTTTAACAACCATGATTCATGCGCATTGGAGCCCATTATCTGGAAGTTTTCAAGCGTCAGTAACGCTGCCCTCAACGCACATAAATAGAAATCATACTCCTTGTTAGATACTAAGCCTGCTGGTCTCAGGGATCCCTCAAACAGAGTCATCAAGCTGCTTAGTCTTTTCTCAGTTTACTCAGAAGGTCACCCCAATTACTCCTTTTGTGCTCCTTTTGTGTCCAGTTACACTGATGGTCCAGTGCGCCACCTGGGAGTATGGCTGAAGGCGGGTGGATACATCACTTTAGAAATGGAGCACCACATATTAGTCAACATTACAAAGCGCATTTCATCTCTACGGGATCATCAGACCAGCCTGACAGGTAAAATAGTGCTTTCCAACGCTCTGCTCCTGTCAAAGGTATGGTTTGCAGCCCATGCCATCGCCTTTCCCCCTACTTTGCTTCTTTATATGCCTTTATACAAGGGTGGCTTTGGCTAGGTCGCCCTCTAACCGTGCGACTGAAGGTCCGCTTTGGCATGGGCCAAAGTGGTGGTATGGGCCTGCTTAACTACGTGGCCCATGGTTCCAGGATCCTGGGAACAGGGATTGCTTCTTTAAACAACACCACACTCCTGGCCCGGCATTGGCCACGTGCAGCACACTCCAACTTTGCCTGCACCTTTTGTCTTCCACAACCTCACCACCCTAATTCTCTTTTTACCTATATGGCCTCTCACCCATCTGCCGCAGGCCCACATGGGATCCCTGTCCACTTTAAAAGGATCCTCCTTAATATTCAGAGCGCAGAATAAAAGATAAGCATCAATGATCATACTTCAAAGAGGGGTCTCCTTAATCCTCATTTCAAACAGGAAGTCCATGGGCAAGCCGATCTGAACAATTTGATACTTAGTTTTTCCCTACAATGGCCCATGTGGAATACCTTGACATTCTGGACATTCATTACTCCCTGGAAACCCAGAAAGACATCTTGATGTACCACCGCTCTTTTATAGCCAAGAGTTGTTCCCATTTGTGGCGCTACCTGAAGCGGGTATACCGCATTGTGGAGTGGTCCAATTCTTCTCATTATTTGTGTGTTATGTGTGACCAACATGGGACTTTGGTTTACCATTTGAAAGATTGCCCGCCTTCAAAAGTGATCTAGCATGAGGTTCAGCGTCTCATCTGCCAGGAGAAAAAGCAGGCTATCAGACTGTTTAAAGACATCTTCGCCTTTTTCTTGACTTTCCCCATCCACCCTTCCCTCCGCGCCTTAGTTGTGGCAATTGCTTTGTGGACAATACACATTGTTATCCTTTACATCAATTCTGGATTTACTACCACCCTCTGAGAAGCTGTGCGTCTCTCCATTCACACCTTATGGACACTTCCAAGCCTGGTTGTTTGGTTATTTGCCATCCCGCCAATGACAGTTGGTTTCATCCTGGTTTCCTGTATGGTTCCTCACCTTGGACCCTTTCCTTCATATGTGCTCAGTAGTAGTGCTTGCCTAATCTCACAATAAACTTCTTCCTTCCATTAGCATCCCCGCTGGCAACTGGAGGTTTCTTTAGCTCCTCAGGGTGCCTCTCACATATCTTGGTACTCATTTTTTGTTACTTATTGGAAGTGTCCGACCCATGGTTAGCCTTCCTCATATAAATCTAAATATGAATCTGGTGATCTGGGCGAGAAATAAGGCTGATATAGCAGCATTGCATGGTAAATGAATTGTGGTCACAGGCCACCATGGTTTAGGCTTCCAAGTAAGATGTTTAAATACAGTCAATGAATATCCCCTCAGATGAAGATCCTTTTAAAGACTTTTTTCTGAGGTAATAAGGTCTGGTTTACCATAAATTCTTTCATTAAAGTAATAAACCAGCTTCAAGTTTGATTATCTTTTAATGGAAACCATGATAGCCTTAGCGATGCAACTAAAGTGGGTCAGAAGCTGTTTTACTTTTTGTCTACTAATAGCCTCTTCTTTGGCACTCTCATAGACATACAAGAAGAAAGCAATTCTACCATCACTGTTGACATTTTTTTAAAAGAAGGTAAAAGTTAGTAGCGACCAGGGTAGAAAGAACTTTGTTACTGTCACAACGTTTGGGATGGAACCTGAAAACACGCCATCAGAGTATTCACTAGGACACATTTAATCTATCTAGGTTCTTAAGTCGTTCACATCATTTTTGCAAATTGAAAATTGGCTCATTACTGCGGTGGCAAATCTCTTCTAGGCGAGCTGTTCTTTGCCTTCCATTAATTTGATATTGAGCAACTATAAGTTTAGTTAGTTGCTCAGCTTGGATAGTTCAACCTGATGGGCAAGTTAAACTTTCAGATTTTAGGGAAAAAGCATTCCAAGAGCATACTGGCCTGTGAATGAGGATGTCTCAGAAGCTTTCAGTATCAGACAAAACATACTTAACGGCCAGCCTAGAGAAGTTAAATAAGGGGAAGGAGAAAAAGGGTTGTAGATTTACTACACAAGCGAGCGTAGAAATGAGGAGTTCATAGTGTTGTTAAACCAATATTTTCATAAATTTGGGCAGAGGTCCCCCACAAGATCCTCACTCAACTAGGGCTACCAGTGGTAATTTACTCCATAATTTTTTTAACAATAAAGTAACCGTAATTAGAAATAAAAGAAAACTCCAAGTGTTTTATACTCTTTTTTATGGGATTAGAGCAATGGAAATAATAAAATAGTTAAACCCAACACCCTACCATTAGTGGGGTGCTTGGTTTTAGTGTCACCAGGAGGAGGTGGTCTTAGACAATAAACAAAGTCCAAATTGAAAATTATTATTCTCAAATGCACTAAACAAGATTTCAAACGTCAAGATTTCAATGATATAGCTGAACAATAAAATTTGTTCAACTGCATTAATTTAAAAAGGTTTTAGTTCTCTTCTGAATGTCAAGTTTCACTTTTACACCGTGCAAACTTGATATATGAATTGACTTCCTTAGCGTACAATTTCCATTTTGACTTAGGACTTATCAGAAACGTTTTGTAAAGTATTTTTACCTGGGTTTCTCAAAATAATCATTAATTGAGGGCGCCCCTAATTAGTCTTTTTTGGAGAGGTTTTTGTCTAATTATACAGCTTTTTAGAATTTATTTAATATATTCATAATTAACATATTTTTTGCATATTTTTATGATGTTCCAGAAATACTAAACTTATTCTTGAGATTGTTTTAGAGGGTTGGGTGATTATACAGGGAGGAATTTCTGATAATAATCTCTCATATAGGGTGTTTCATTTATCCAAGTATTGTTGAATCAGCATTAGGATTGGTAAATCATAAGTTCTGAATGGGTGTAAGGTCCTAACCAAATTAATACTGGGTCTGGAACATTACATTGATCAACAATTTGGCCCATTTTGATGCCATATAGTCACGAAAAACTGATAATGTTGGTAAGCCTTTCTACTAAGCTTTAATGTTATAGTTAGGAAAATTTGTTGAAGAAACAAATTCTGCTCCACAACTGCGTACAACAACAATATCATGAGTTTAAAAGTGTTGAAATGTGCTTAGATGTCATTTTAGAAATACCTGGGGTGTTTTTATCTTGTAGTTCTAATACAGCAGGACCAGGGGCCAGGGGCTAAGGAGGCCTATGAGGGACAGATGGCACATTATCTTCTTTTTGACCATGAGGACCAGTTGATATGGGGCACCATGAGTCCAGATTTCCCTATTGATACATGTATTCCAGAGGTCCCCAGGGCCCAGGAGGTCCTTGTATCTGGGAGGTTCTTTCCAAGACAGCAAGGCCTAGAATCTCATGTTGTGTTTGTCTTAAGGCTTCCTCAAACCTTATAAGTCACCATCCCTTTTAGCCTTAAAGCCTGAAATGCAATCCAGGAAAAATGACGTAGTTTATCTAATTTTGATGAGCTTCAGACACATCATTATCTACCTTATTAGTGAGTTGATTTTAGCAGTTAAGTGATAATCCCCTCATCCAGCTGTGATTTTTGGTAAAAGACTTAATTCTTCAAAAACTATTTTTTGAGCATTGCACTTTAATTATTTTATACAAAAGAGGCGGATTGGTAGCTGCCTAAAAGTTCTTTGAAGTGATTTTATTAGATTTAGTTGTCTCAGAACTTTCTTACTAAGTAATCCTAAATATTGCATAACATGATAAATGATGAGTGTACAAATTATTGTAGATATTGATTGAACCTAATGACAACTTCAGTGGATGGCAAACTAGAGGCCAAGTATAGACCCCATAATTAAAGAGATAGCAGAAGCTCTACTCCAACTGGAACATTCTTGAGGCATGATCATACCATCAAGTAGTTGTTGAACATTTGGTCCTAGGTTGCAATTTTTTAATATTTGTTTTGGTTTTATTGGGTATGTATACTTTATACTAAGCAATAAATTTGAGCTCAGCTGGGATAAGACTTCCACTATAAAGCAACGATTGCTTATCTGATGGGTAATGCTACAATTCCCTTTATCTTGAAATTTTTTTAGGTTAGGACTATTGCATATATATTTTATTTATGCACTCTTTTTAGAAATTCAGAAGACTTGGTATTGAAATCTGCGCTTGGACGTCATATTATAATTGCACAGGTCATAAAAACACAAAAATACAAGCTACCTTTGAGGACAGTGACCAAGAAAAACTCACAAATGAAAACTTATCAATGTAAATAGGGTTTTATTGTTAATAATCTTATGCACACTTTAGTATTTAATAATTCCAGTGGATCAGAATCTCGCTAGATGTATATTCATAGTAGGGTGGGTTCAGATATATTAGAAAAGATTCTTATTCATAGGACAATCATGCTCAGATTTGCTCTTTTCATTCACTAGGCTCTTACTAGTCCAAATATGACTACCAAGAAGCACTTATGATTGGTAATCTAGAGGCATAATATCTATATTAGGCCTGGAAATTAACGGCTTAGGACTCAGGCCAATTGTATAAGAATAGCAATATGTGAATTACTATCAATATACAAGTGGATGGCTAAAATTATAATAAAACCTTTTTATCAATTGTCATAAGCCGTTGTGAGGCAAGGCAGGATATTAGGATTAAAATAAAATACAGGGTGATATGACAACAGAGGCTACTGGATTAGTAATCATTAATATCAGGAAGTAAAAGTTGCATTGTTAGAGATTAAAGATTTAATCTACTATTGTAGTACTATTGAATGAAGGCTTTGTTTATTTTTCCAAAAAGTAATGAAATGCAACTTTAGCGACTACTTAAAGTCAGGGGCCTCTTGCGAGAAAAATTAGATAGACAATAAAACCCAATATCATTAGCAAAGTACTAATTTAAGAAGGTAAATATAGCATATGACTGATAGTTGGTTTAACCAATCACAACTTTTCTCAACTATATTAAATATTAGATAACAAAGATGAGTGAGTCACCTAAAATTATTTAGAGCTAAAGGCTGGTAGAGAAAACGCTGATGACTTATCTTCTAGAACTATGCATGAACCAGTTGATAAGGTGCTCTTTAACAAGATTTTTAAGAGTGTAGCATCTGTAGATGTCTTCTCAACGTTATTAAAAAGCCCTTTTCATATGTTCTCCATCTTGCTTGTCAATCAAAACCATGGTTGTCATAATACAAAACCAACTTCTCACCAACTAAGTGTGGTAAGGGTCATCAGTCTTTCTTATTCCATTTCTGAGGCTTTACTTTTTGAGCTAGCACATTAGAATATTCTCCGCTCTGTAGTTGAATATACTCTGCTTAGAATTCTCAAATTATTGTGGCACTCACATCCCTTTATTGGCGTAATAATATAAAGTTATGGGAAGCGCCATTTGCTTCTCATAAAGTAAGGAAAATGGGCAGTGCCTTATGGCCATGTGTAAAAAAGTTATTATTGGCAAAAATTGTGGAAGGCAAGAAAAAGTTACAGATGTAAGACTTGGCCATATTCATCTTATGTAAAAATACAATTTGAGTACTGTTTACTTATTCCATGATATTATTAGTTCTCAGGGTAATATATTGTAGCCAATATCCCACATATGCCCATCAAGTCATTGATCTTAGAGATAATCCGGGATGTAAAGTTAGTCCCTTTATCTGCTAGATTAAATTGAGCGGCTTCCATGCCAATTAACATTATTATTCAGAATAAACTTAGCGGTGTTCTTCGCGCCCAGGTATCAAACTTCTTAGGCCTTTACCTACTTAGTGAGGTGATCAATGGCCACAATTATATACTAAAATTGACTAGAAGTATTGACCAGAGGGACCATAACATCAATAGATATAGTGTGCAAAGCAAAGTTAGGTTTAATTAATTGATAAAGGGTGGCTTTTTGTTAAGGACCATTCACACGGCTTTCCTTATAACAGTAGAGAGTCTTGTGAATTTCATATTGCATTGATTCCCAATTATGGTGTTATTTTAACAGCTCAAGCATTTTCTTGAAGCCCCTTGGCTATTACCTGCATCCCTTATATTGGTTTTCTCTGTTGGCTAATATATCCAAAATTGCTAATCATTGTTGATTTTATAAAAAAACCACATTTGACAACAGCGTTATTTGTTGAATTATCTAAGGAGTGCTGTATTTGCGCTGGTTCATTGTCATAGTTTCAGATTAGCATTATATTAAATAAAATTATAAGCCACATCAGCTGGTAAGGTCACCTTGGGTAGTCAACTAACTCATTGTATTGAAAGCTTATGTCAGGATTATGGTAAATTACATAATTGTAAGCCTGTAAAATTCATAGCTCATCATGCCACCCGCCCTACAAGCTCTTTAAGATTCTGTAAACAACGTTGGGAGGGAGTATTTGATACTACAGTAAATTGCGATTATGGATGTAAACCTCAAAGTGTTTACATGCGTAGATAACTTTCAGTCACTCCTTCTCAGTTACTAAATAATTTTGTTCATGAACATCCAATTGTAACGGATGGGGCTCCCAAGGCCCAGCCCGCCACCAGCCCTAAACCACCACCCCCATATGTGGTCGTACCAACTCCGTATGGTCCTGTCCAAATGGATGGCCTTGCTGGGCATCTGGGATGAGGTGCGGTGCACCAGCCTCTGTCACTTTGGGCCCCCAGGCCAAGGTGCATCCATATGGCCTCTGTCACCTCGGGCTACTCTGGCTCCTTCCTCTCTCACCAGGGCAAGGCCACTCTCTAGATGATTCCAGCATGTCCACCCCCTTCCTCTCCGCCTCATCGCACTGCCATCTGCATCCCTGACCTCCTTGCTTAAATAAATAAATTAAATAAACAAATCCAGCGAATAGCAACCTTTATTAGGAGTAGACTTGAAGTCATAATAGAATTCCAAAGTGAGGTCCAATGGGCTGACCTCGCTTTGATATACTTTCTTAAAAAGGCTAAATGAATTGTAGGTATTGAGGGGCGCAAAAGCCTCCAGAATTGATGGCATCCAGGCAACTCAATGGAGAAATGGAGGGGAACCTCAGAACGAACAACCAATCAAATAAATAATTTTTTTAATTTTATTCCGTTATTGACCCAAATAGGAAAATCCTACTCAGAATAATGGAAATGCAACTATTGACGCACACAAATCTCCTAATCCTCAACTTTATGAGATTCATGTACAATCGTTGATTGTTACACCAATGTTCTGCTTCAGCAAGTTATTAGTTTTTAATCCCTTAGAATCAAGTTGAGATAACACTACCAATAAGGAGATTAAAGAAGCGTCCAAGTGTCACACACTTTTTTCAAAAATAGAGTGCATCAGCAGCGGCGCTTGGGTAAAGTAGAACCTTAGTTTATCAAAGGCCATCTAACATTCCCTGTCCTCTCAAATGGCACTTCATTCTTGGATAGATGAAATAGCAGTTCACCTACCTTTCTAAAATTTTCTACAAACTAGCAATAATAGCCAATCATTATCAGAAACACTTGAACGTCGTGCTTGCTACTCATCTGTGCCATAAATTCATTGGCATCAAACTTTTCGGTGGGGCTGCAAGCCAGCTTATTAATGATGAACCCTAGAGTTCCAACTGCTCAAGGAAAGTTACACTCAAGTAGCTTGATCAAAAAATCAGCATCAACTTTGGAAGAAAACATCTTCTATGTGATTCAGACAATCAGTATACTTCCTGATAAACATGAAATTATCATCTTAGTAAACTAGAGCACATGAAATTTTTATACCAAGGATATTATCCATAGCCCACTAGAAGGCCGCAGAAGCATTGCACAGCCCCTGCAGCATTCTAGTAGGTTGATAGAGGCTCTGTGCAATAAAACTAGCAATTTTCTCCTTCTTTTCTTTAGGCAGCTCTATTTGCCAGTAAACAGATTTTAAATTAATGGGTTGAAAAAATTGTGCACCAACTGAGCAGTCTGGTATATTGTCAATCAGCGGTAAAAGATAAGAATCCTTCTTAGTAATAACAAGATTTTAAGGTTATTACCACGAGATTTGAACTGTCCTTTTTCTTAGTAATTAAACCCAGGAAGGCCCAAAGACCTTAGAGGGAAAAAACATCCCATATTGAAATAGCTGAGTAGTTTCTTTATTAATGACTCCACCACCCACCTTTAAATGTCTAATTGGATGGAGGAAAATTGGTGGATAATCATCATTACTAATATGGTGTAGCACATCAAGTGCACAACCCAGCTCACAGTAATTGTTTTTAAATAATCAACGCTTTACTTTCTTAAATGGGCTAAGTTTTGTCCTTCATATTCTCAATTAAACCTGAGAGGAGTTCTCAAGCTATTCAAAGAAAACATATTGAATAAATATTTATTAAGTTCTAGTTCAAAAAACGAATATAATCAGCAAAATACTGTACCTCCCTGATTGGTAACAGAAGAATAAAAGTGCCAATATGATGCCGCTTTATATTAATAGAGTATGCATAGAGATTAGCTATTAGTATCTGAATTTTGTTATGGCTGGTAAATATAATACAGGCGCAGTTTAGGTTCTAAATTGATTTGACAAAAATGCGCAACTATTTCACTGTAAATTTTAAAGAATTCACACTATTTTGTTCCCATTATAAGTTGATGGCCCGCTGGTTTGGTAAGGTTACAATTACCACGTAGAGGATACCAAAAGATACCATAATCTTGATATATAACCACCTTATACATCCGCACATCCGCTGGTAACAAAATAGCACTATGTCATATTTTAATGTGAGGTTAACAAACCTCTGGTTTTGAGGATCTGGGGCCTCTCCTTTCAGATTTAAGATATCAGAAGATAAGGTTTAAGTATAAAAGTAGTTTCTTCAAAATAGCCTTTGATTCCAAAACTTACTCAAAATGATGTCCCAAAAACCAATCTGATTGAGAAAAATGATGGACAGAGTGTATATTACCAGAGAGCCAAATTGCAGCATCAACATACTGTAAGCTTTTTATGAGGTTATGGTCTGAGGACTCGCTGTACTATAGATTTTCTATAATCACTGCTTGGTTTGAGGAACTGTTATTCTCAAGTCTAATGGACATGATAATTATGCCCCACTGTTAGAAATTGCTCTGGCTTTAAGTTTATCAATATAATATCAATATAGGTGCATTCAGAGAAAAAAATCATATTTAGAATTTAATGTGTGGACATCCAAAGTGTCCGCTTGCCTTAAATAATTCTGAATATCTTCGCTTAGTTGAGTGCTAATTTCTTTAAAAATTATCTTGGGTATTGTCACTTAGACTATATCTATTTTTGAGGATATCTCCAGAGGTAACTGAAAGCTTCTTATATTTTTAGCTGTAGATTGTAAGGCAACAATAATTCTTTATCAACTCATCTATGCAGTCCTTCTGCAAGCGATTAGTAATCACTACCATATAAAGTGTGGCACCTTGTTGGAATGGTAGAGACAGAAAAACTTGGCGCCCCATGGCTTAATGGAAAGTAATCTTATAATTTTTCTTATCAAGGATTTTTTTCTAGATGTTGGAGAAAAATTACTAGTTCTACTCAGCCCTGACTTTTCCCAAGTCTTCCTCATTCACAGGGTTCAATGAACCCTAGGTTTACTATTTAAATTAGGGCAATGATTTGGGTAATGCCCAGTGTTTTAATGATAAATGTTGATTCAATTAGTATCTAAATTATCAGAATGATGGCCATTAGGCCGAGTAATTTTTCTTGGAAATAGCTCAGTTATGGTTGTTGAAAAGCTCCCAAGGACTTTTGTTAGGCGCACTAAAAGTAACAAATCATCAACAAAGAAAATTCACCATATGTTTTATGTCATGAGCCTCTTTCAGATGGGTATCAGAACTTAATATGACCTGTAAAGCTCTTAAGAATGATAGAATACATCTGAGCATCAAGATTATTTATAACACTAACCACAGATAGCGTCTGCGCCTTAAAAGTGAAATGTTCAACAAACACTTGAGTAGAATTATTTCTTCTAAAGAATATACTAAGTAATTCCATATTCTGAGTGTTTTTTCATTCTTCACCGCCAAACTCCTTGGTAAGATCTTTGGCATTAAGGCAGTACACGCTGGTCATCTTAAGTTTTGACATAACATACTTTTGTTTTTGAGTCCATTAACTTCATTACCACCATCAATTTAGCAGTGTTGGACGCTCTAACCATATTAATCTCAAAATATCAAGCATTAGTACATTTAGCTTCTTTTCAAACTTTGGTAAAGTGACAAGTTTTACCAACAATTGAGTTTCATGTCTGCTTGGCTGAAGGGCCTGCACCGTCCATATATAACCTTCCAGGCTAACAAGATGAAGAATGGGAGAAAACTGGCTTGAAGCTGCCATAACGCTGGAATGTAAAGATACTCCACTTACCAGAAAGGTGTAAACCATCAAGCAAGTTAAAAGTAACAAGTGCCTCATCCTATTCACTATCATGTTCTAATTTAAGGGTTTTCAGAGCAACATGACTGTCAAAATCCGAGTATTGCTCGCTTGAATATTTAAATCCTGCATGGTAAATTGTGCTGAAGTTCAGCTGGTGGATCCTCAATTTATCCAGTTGCTTACAGTTTTAGAACTGTTCAGAAATGCACTAAGCGTACAAAAATGGCTCTGACTTTTCTGTATGACTTTGAGTTTGATTTTCCCTTCATAATTAGGAACTTCAGCTGAGGTAGGCAAAGTTGTAAGCTGGGGATCCTGAGATCCCATCTTGCAGACACTCTCCAAAGGTGATTTTAAATACAAATTAAATAAATATATAATAAAATAGACTTTATTTAAGACTAGATTATTTGATGATCTGTCATTAGGCCAGGCACCAGTATTTATACCTCTAGGGAATCTTCTGGCCACACCAGAGTACAAAATTGCAACAGATATTTTATACTCTCAGTTCAGCCCTTGAACTGATATGACTATCCCTTTTCTTAGGTTTGTTGGTGTCAAAATACTTTCAAAATCAGGAGGATTTCAGGTATAAAAATTGTGATAAAAGCATGCAAAATTGACCTAGGATCTTATTGATTAGAGTTTCGTCATAATGCTGACAAAATACACCTTATGTGAAATTCTTGCCTCAATTGAAGTAGACAACGTACCACTAATCAGGACTTCAGCAGGTCTCTCACTCAATAGCACTAGGTACTCCCTTTTGGGAGGTCCATGTGCAAGTGATATCATGCCAATTATGCGGATTGGCATATGAATTTCACCCTAGGGCGGAATATTTATTACACTGTTTGTTTATTTGATTTTCCATGGGACTTTTAAATGTTAGCTTCAGGTTGTCCCCAAATAATTTTATATAAAATTTCTTAATATTGGCCCCAATTAATCAGGACTAGTTGCTGAGGATTGGGGCAGAGATAATTGGCCAACTGTGCAAATGTATTTAGCCTGAGCGTGCTAATAAAATAATTAATTGAATTGACATTGAGCTGACCAACCCAACCAAGTAGTTGCAGAGAAGGTTACCTAAATGTGCGGAGATATTCAGCCCAAGCATTAGTAATATAATTAAATTCACAAAGCAATAATCAGCCCAAGCTGTATTATTGTAATAGGTTTTAATTAGATTACTAGTTTAAGCATTAGGTGGGAAAATTGGCCTGATCAGTAGGTTGTCATAGGGTTTATTTTTTAATCAACCACAGAATTTGACAATGACCCTGGTAGAACTTACAAAAAACCATATAGCATCTTCATATTTCATTTGTATATCATCTTCAAAAAATGAAAGTGTTCTGCATGCATCATGATTGCTGGGATTCGCCCTCTTATGGCTGAAGCCTCTTACTAGGGGTTCAAATCCTTGTTTTTAAGTTTAACAAAGAATGCCAATTTGTGCTCCTAATTAACTTGAGCTGACCTATCTCAAGGTATCAAGGATCATCTCCAATAATATTTATTAGTAATTCTAAATTATTTGTTGATCTAAATCTGTCTGGGGATTGATTCCAATAGCTATTTTTAAGTTCTGCGATTATGGCGATCTAATCCCAAGGATAATTAGATAAATTATTATTGTTGTCTATCTAAATTCACAATTTATTATTATTGGATATCTAAACTGAGAGCTTTGCTTATCTGGCCATACTTTTGCTATACCTCACTTTGATTCTTACTTATCTGCCTTTTACTTATTTCCTTTCACGTATCTATCTTCTGCCTAATTTGGATCCTCTCTCTTATCCCACTTTTAGCCTTGAAGCACTATAATTACTTCAGGGTTTTATCTAAATAAAATGATATTTCTCCTCTACTCTAGTTCCTATTGTAGGTTTTTTGGCCCTTTAGGCCTACTAACTCATCAGGCGCTTAGGGACCTTAAATCAACTAAGGGCCAATTAGGATTGGATTCCCCGCGTCCTAACAATGATTCTATTAAAAAAACCTTTTGGTTAGTAGGCAGAAAGTTCAATTTTAAGATAATGTTAACACTCACCGTAGATCTTAATTTTGTCTTTGAGTTTTAAGTTCCATATTTAGTTTTATAGTTCCTGATAAAAATCAGTGGTGGCCTGAACAGCTCCATGCATATCAGTATCAAGGCTGGTAAGGCAGCATTGAAGAGTCTCCATATCTTTTTATAATGTTTTTACTTGGCGATCATGTCCAATTTTTATTCTAGACAGTTGGCCAACAAGAGCGTCCAAAACAAATCATTTTTGAAAAATATCATTGGGAAGGCTTTTATGGGACCCCAGGGTCTTCCACTTCAGTTGCAGAAGGTTGTGCTACTTCTACAAGAATTTAATCGTCAACAATGTTAATGTAATCTCTACTTATTCAAAATGGACACAAAGTAAAAAGGTGTACTCATTTAGTGAGCATCTAATGGTGAAATCAGCACTGGGGCGTCATATTTAAAGTGCACATATAATAAGCACACAATAATATAAGGTACTGTTTAAGGACAATAAACTTAACAAATTTTAAAAGAACAACCTTTTTACTGTAAATAGGTTTTTTTGACAATAAAAACGGAAAAATATTATATTTACTGTTGTGGTTGCTCAGAGGCCCACAAAAGATCTTTAGTGTAGGTTGAGTTCAGCTGCATCAGAAAAAGACCCGCTCCAGATGACAGTGCCATTCAGATACTATCTCTTTGTCTCTCAAGTTCTTATTGGTCCAAATTCTGACTACCAAGAAGAAATTAAGACTGGTAAACTAGCGGCTCAATGTTCAAATTAGGCCAGAAAAGCAAACGCTTAGGATTTAGGGCATTTTCCATAAATTCTAGCGATAAGTCAATAGCTAATGAGATACTGGCAGATGGCGATGAAATTTGGGTCGTATTTCTGGTTATATTTGTTGGTGAAAGGAAAGGCAGTATGATGGGATTAGAATAAAAAGGGTGATATGACGACCAAGGCCATGGGCTTAAGTGATCAGTATTTAAGGAAGCAAAAATTGCATTGGTGTGGGATAAGGTATCAATCTGCCATCATGATACTATTGGAAAAAGGCCTCAGCAGATTAACCAAAAGTAATTTAATACAACTTTGGCAACTACTTAGTGTAACATGCCGTGAGTGGAGAGAATTAAATGATTATTCAACTCCTAATCTAATTATTAACTAAAATACAAAATTAGGTAGTTAATAATATTACATAAATGATGTTTGGTCAAAACATTTAAGCCATATGGCAGGGAGCACCAGTTTTCTAATGGTACTACGACTAAGACAAGGATAAACTGAGGTAAAATTAGTTGTAGATGCTTAGAGTTGGACTTGTTATTCTTAATAAATAAAATCATGAGATTAGAACTAACAGGATGACCAAAGCATGCTATATAACCTCAAAGTATTTATTAAATTAGTAAACTTATATTAGTAGCTTATAAATTTTTTTTAATTTTTTTTAAATTAAAATTTTTTATTTGAGGTGGGCTGACCTGAGGGATGATACCGCATCAATTAGGGAAGTGAAGAAAATAGGAAAGAAGGATAAAACCCAGAAAACCTCCATGCGTGGTGTATGATAGGCTAGGAACTCCATGGACCGCCTTTGCTATTTGCTATCTTGGTTTGGGGCATTGGCGCGCAAAACCAACACAGTCAAAATTGTCCCCTACCCAAAGTCCATTACCAGGATCAAACTCAGGAGGCAGTGGTAGAGGGTCATACTCTACCACTGGGGTATCCTCCCAGTAGCTTATAAATTGATCTTTACTTTAGTTTAAGCTTTTTATATCTATAAGAATTAATGGCATCATGTCACAGGAGGCCCCTTTAGGACTGGAGATTAGGAACTTAAATTTTTACAGGGTGTGATAGAGAATGTGATTAATTGATTTTTTAACCGTTGACTTCCTGAATTTACAAAGCAATCTTCTGACTTCTTAAATCCTTATGGCATAAAAGATATCTTCCTTCTGTCCTCTGTTTTTCAAGTCAGTCTTTGTGAATTTAGCATCGTTTATCAATGTGTATAATGGGAGATTGGTTTAAAAGTGACTTTATTTAACTCATTTCATTTGATGTTGCAGCCCAAATATATTGTATAACTTTCAAAGATTGTTCAGTATTTTCTACCCTGTCTGCATAAAATCCACCATTTTAAACTATAAAGGTTTTCTCAGGAGTAAACTTGAGACTAAGGTCAAGTTTTTGCTTGTAATTTAGTTTGAGGTTAGGGCGTTCAAGTTAGCAAATATTATTTAGCAATGCCATTCCTTATTCTGAAGCGGGTATCTTGGGTCTGTTAGTAAGTTTATTTGCAGTTGAGGCGTTCAAGATAACGAGGACATCCTCCAACAAGGCATTTTTGATACTGGGAGTTAACACCTGACTTGATTGTAACAGGCAATTTGTGAGTCTGAATGGGCTTTGGGCTGAAAAGAGATGCCTTTCTGCTTCACCTTCATTAATAGCAATGCGGAGCTATTAGCCATGTGAAAATCTGAGGATTGCTCACTTGTTTATTGTTATCCTGCACATCTATTTGGGTCAAAGTTCCAGTAATTGATCCTCGTATAGTGCCTGTAGTTTACAGTATTTGGACCGTTCAAAAAACCCACTAGGCCTATTATAATTGCCTCAACTCTTCTAGAAAATTTTGGGCATAAATTTTCCCTATGTGTTCAGAAACTTCTTTCAAGGCAGGTAGGTATACAAGCTGTGGATTAGGCGCATCAATCTTGTCAACACTTTCTCCCAAGAAAGGATTCAACGAGAAAACCAGGAAAGAGATGAAATAAATATAACTTATAATATAAGCTATTTATTAGATAAGGTCACTAGGCCAGGCGCCAGTATTTGTACCTCTAGGGCATCTCCTGGCCACATTTGAGCACAAAATTTCAACAGATATTTTACCACATCAGTTCAGCCCTTGAACTGATATGACTGAAACCTTTTCTTAGGTTTATTAGTGGCAAAATACTCTCAAAATTGGGAAAAATTCAGGTACAAAAATTGCGATAAAAGCATTTAAAATTGTCTTAGGATCTTCTTGATTTGAGTTTCATCATACTAAAGACAAAATACACCTTATGTGAAATTCTTGCCTCCATTGAAGTAGATGATGTACCCTAATTGGGATGTTGACAGGCCTCTCCTCAATAGCACTAGGTACTCCCTTTCATGCGGTCCATGTGCAAGTGCTATTGTGCAAATTATGCAGATTGACATACAAATTTCGCCCTAGGGCAGAAAATTGATCACGTTTTTCATTCGTCTAATATCCATGAAATTTTTAGACATTAACTTTGGGTCAGTCCTGAACAATTTTGTATACAAGTAAGTTGATTGTGTTCCCAATAATTGGGACCAATTGCTGATATTTGATGCATAGAAAATCAGCCATAATATGTGAGCATATTTAGCCTGAGCACTCTGATAAAATACTTGATCAAATTGACATTGAGATAATTGGCCCAAATTTTATGATTGCAATAGGCTTTGAGGTGAGAGTATAGGTATTAGATCAAGCGTTGAAAGGATAACTGACCCAATCTGATAATTGTTGAAAGGTTTATTTTCGAGTCAACCACCAGAATCTGACAAGCCACCACCTAAAGAACAGTGAGGAAGCCCTTAATCATGATCCTCATTGGTCTCCCTCCTTGGGTTCCTTTAGTGCCAAACTTGTAGAATGTTTTTGGAGTGGGACATCTTTAGGAGAGCTAGGACCAAATGGTCAAGGTCATCAGGAGTGGAAAGCCATAATTAAGAATTTTTATGGCTATAATTTAGTGTATTATGAAGAAGAGTTATCTTGATGATGTCAGCACAAATTAGGCCTTTGCACTTCCATTTTTTATATATTAGATATATAAAGTACGTTCATACTGACATAGTAGCAGAGTCATAGTATGCCTTTCTTGAGGTAAGATACTTTGGGTTGACATCTAGGTTCAGATCCATTTCTCTAGTCAAATCCCAAATTTTTTAGCAACAAAGTACCTCAGAGAAACAGATAATTAAAGTGGGTGACGCAAACATATTAATGCGGTGCCTAATGGGCAATTGTTGGACAACCACCAAGTGTAAGTTCAGAGGAACGTCCTCTTTATGTGGATAGGCGATTTTTCGTTTCCTAACAAAAAAACCAGAGAGGTCAGCTTTAACCCTCATCACACAGGGAAACCTCACCCATGTAGTAGAGGAGCGCTGTGTAACAGTGCTCTCGCTGAAGATTACTTCATATTCCCGCACTTGTCTCTATTGAGTTAGTTCACCAAATAGTGGAAAGCTTTGCTGAAATCATTATAAACATCATCCTCACAAGCTGGATGGACTCTATAAAGCTGATGGCGCTGGATCCTCAAAATCACAATTAAAATGTCTGAAATATATAGGATTAAAGCCCAATGGATGCACAACTCATAGCTGGAAGGGACAAATAATGAAATCTCAGTCAAAATCACCGATGATATCAAGCCTTCTAGCATAACAGTTGCCAACCCTAAATTCCTCTCAAAATTATCAGGATTTGTCCCTGACAGGCATGTATCATCATCAGGGATTGTTGCCAATAATTTCAAACTTTCGTTACAAAAATTGGGAATAACGTTCAAGAAATCCCACTTGCCCAAATGAACGCCCCAGCGACTGGGCATTAGTTGGTTAATCATCCCAAACCTGTCTCTGACCCATTGAAACCACCCCTATGTGGGGTAGCCCTGGGGGATCCCTGTTGCCCGTCAGGCCATACGCCATCTTGCTAACCATTGTAAACACAGTAAAGCCTCAGGTCAGGCATTCATGTATGAACTGATAGCAACTCAGTTACCACCAATTCTTTTGATGTCAGTTCAGATTGAAGTCAATATTTCTTCCTCCTTCAAAAATTAGCTGAGTTAAATTCAAAATTTGATGGCCCTAATCCTTGCTTTGACATGCTACCAAACTGAACACTATTTAATCAATTGCATCACATTGAGTAAATTGGTAGTCAATTTTTTATTTAACTTTTCCATAAAAATCACTCTACATAATTCCAGCTCTTTTGTTATGTCCAAATATAAACCACCCCTCCCGCTTATATTTCAACAACCCATGGGGCCCAAAGTTGTGTTCGCCTGGCTCTTTGCTAGGTTCTTATATACAAATATGGCTTATGGGCACTCAGTGAAGAAATTCCTTCCTGGCTTCATAACAGTCATGCAAGTAGTAGTGCCACTGGAATTTGGGTTTGTCATTTGGGTGCTTCAGCACTTCAATTGTCAGGTCAGTCTAAAAATAACTTACTATCTTCCTGACATAATTGACCAACCATTATTTTTAACCATTTCCACCCTTCTCGTTGAGATGGGCGTAGCAGTGGTCCTTTTTTTCAGCAGAGTAAGGTTGTGAAGGAGTTCTACTATGGCCAAAATAGCCTAGTACCTCTCAAATTGTCTAAGACTACCCTACAAAATGGGATCTTCATGCTATAGCCGTCGAGGTGGCCTTAGTGTATAATCCCTCCTTCAAATCATTGTCCAATTCAATCACAATAGCAGCCGTGGCTCATGTACCTATGTCAGTATATTGTGGCATTCTGATTTATGAAATAGCTACTCCTGTTGCAAACCTAGTGGCTCCCCCCAATCCTAGTACCATCTCTTCCTTTTCTACAGACTCAACTATAGCTGCCAATAAAGAGAATTTCGCCTACATTTTTATTGCCCATGAAAAAATGTATTGGAGCTCACCGCGTGACCTTTGAGGCCTTGGTGGACACTGGAGCAGCGGGTAATTTTATGAGTGTATAGCTAGCCCGTCAGTTGGAACTTTACTGGACTTGGGTCTTATGGTGATGATTACTTCATTGGCCTCCCAGCCCTCATACCTAGTTTGACGCCCAGTGCCTTTCTCTGTTAATCAGTTCAGCTTTTGTGATTGGTTCTCCACAATAAAAAACTTTCTGTTTCTGGTGGTCTTAGGGATGGGTTGGTGGCATTGACATCATGTTAGAATTCACATGGAGTCCGATATGTTGTCATTTGCTAGTGACCAGAAGGAGGGCGAGTTTTCTTTAATAGATATTCTTTATAAAAACTCAAGTCCAAAGTTCCATCACTTCCCTTGTTTCCCCTGCAGGCCTTCCATTGGATTTTCATAAGGCATTAATGGGATATCGAAGTATCATCAATTCTGGGAAGGCGAACTGTCTTCCCCCATACTAGATTCGATCTAGGGTTCAGAACAACAGTGCAGGTGTTAAATATAACTGCCCTTTGTACCTGCACACAGTGGAAAAGGCTGCTCTTAATGTATTGTTGGATGACTTGCTTAAGAAAGGGTGGTTGTTCAAAGAGACATCACCAGTTATAACTCCCATAGTTTTTGCCAAGAAGGCCGATGAAACCCTTCATCCCTGCATGGATTATGGTCACCTAAATAAAATCACAGTTCATGATACCTACCCTTTGCCACTGGAGAAAAAATTCAGTCAAGCAATTTCTAAGTCATGTGTGTTTTCAAAACTTGACCTTGTTAATCCATTTAACCAAATTTAATCGATGGAAGGTCAGGAATGGCTTACCGCTATCCAAATTAAGAGGGGTATTTTCCAATTTAGAGTAATGCCCTTCAGGTTGAAGAATGCACCAGCCACATATCAAAGAATGATTGATAGTGTGTTGGGTGATCTCCAATTCACCTGCGCGGTAGCTTATATTGACAATAACTTGGTACACCCCTGACTCCCAAATCATAAAAAAAGACTTGGAAGCAGTTGTGGCGGCCTTGCATAAGGCGGGCCTATTTGTTAAGCCTTCAAAATGAAAGTTATATCTGGCGGAAGTCACCTTTTTAGGCAATCTTGTCTTGAAAAATGGTACGCCATTACCCCTAAAAAGTTGGATGCCATCCGTAGGTGGCCCAAACCAACGACTCAAAAGCAATTAAGAAGCTTCTTGGGCACCATTTTTTTCTTAAAAACTCTCCCCTGCCTTATCCCAGTTAGCCTCCCCACTTCATCCACTTATGGGTAATAATATCCCCTTTCATTTGACTTCTGAATGCCAGCAGGCATTTGAGTCAATTAATGAGGTGTTTTTGGCTCCCCTATCCTAAAACATTCAGACCCCCCAAGCCCTATGTCATAGCCTGCAATGCATCATCTGTTGCGGTGGGGGCTGTATTGCTTCAGGAGCATGAGGTTTTAAAGCATCCTGAGCCTAATTTTCCCACACGTTCTCTCCAATGAAGCAGTCTTAGGCCATCTATGATAAGGAGATGGAAGCTGTGGCATGGACCCTGACCCACAGGCGGTATCTTTTGCAGGGTGCTCAACATGAATTAACAGTGAAAATGGATCATCAAGCCCTTCTCTAATTCCACAAACCACAGAAGTTGACACACAGTCAAGCTCAAACCTACCAGGAATTGTGTAGCTTTAACTTTAAATATAAGTTTGTGAAAGGAGCGCTGAATAATCTTCCCAGCTTGAGTTGTAACCTCGCACATTGCCCAGTAGATCCAAATGAGGTGTGATCTTAATACCGTTACCCTCCCATCCAAATCTTATACATCATCCCTCCCATGGTTTCATCAGTGGACTTGGCTCCCAATGCGCCTCTTATTTCATAGGTTTAGCAGCCCAAATGACATGTCCCAAAGAAGTGAAGCTTTTTGAACAAATGCCCCTCCCAGCTCATAAGCATTCCCTATATTCCTTGGCAGAGAGTCTTATTCATTTTTGGTCTCATGTGTGGGTTCCTCCACTTGTTAGATCTGAAGTGTTTCAAGCTCATTACAACCCCCCACATTTGGCCATCTTGGTAATAAAAATGTATTGACTTGATTAAGCGTATCTATAATTGGGCGAGCTTGTCAAAAGATGTACTGGCCTGGATCGCTAATTGTGTTACCTGTGCATGGGCCAAGTCAGATTGATCAGGACAGAATGGTCTCCTTCACCCGTTACAACAGGCCAAAGGTCCATGGACATCAGTGTTCGTGGATTTTATTTTCAAACTTACCTGTTCTAATGGGTTTACTGTGGTGATGGTGGTGGTTGATCAGTTTATAACATTTGCCCTATTTATAGCTTGCTCTTCCGCTATTTATTCAGAAGAAACTGCCCGTCTCTTCAGGCACCATGTATTTTCTATGTTTTGTCTCCCACAGGAGATTATCAGAAACTGTGGGCCCCTGTTTACAGCACGATTCTTGAATAAATTTTTATCAATTTTAAAAGTTACACCCTGTCAATCCACAGCATATCATCCTTAGTCTGATGGAAAAACTAAGCGGGTTAATAAGATCTTTGAACAGTACTTGCTCTGCTATGCTTTGGCCATGAAGGATACCTGGGCCAATGACCTTACTCTCGCTCAATTTGCTTATAATAATGGAATACATTCATCTACAGGGTTTTCCTCTTATGAAGCGACTTTAGGGTATAACCCCTCATTTTCAGTCAGTCCTTATCTGCAGTCAGAGGTCCCAGCTGCCATGGATCATGCAGAGCATATTTGGTCTACCCAGTCCTTGGTGCGGGAGCATTTCAATAAGGCTATCTGCGACTATATCCATTTTTCAGATTGTAAACAGCTTTCCAATAATGACATTGTGGTGGGTTCATATGTCATGCTTGAGATGCGCCATTTGCGGATGCAGGTACCCTCCAGGAAGTTTGCAAGCAAGCTTCAGGTCCTCATTTGGTATAGGAGGATCTAAGTAATAGTGCTTTCTGGTTAAATTTGCCATCTCATTGGAAACAACATCCAGAAATTCACACATATCAGCTGTCTCCGTTAAAGGGGACTATCCCTCAGAACCTGAGCCAATAGTGATTGAGGGTGTGCAGGAGGACAAAGTGGAGAGCAATTTAGCATCCTGAAGATCTCGGAGGTCAGTTCAGTATCTTGTTACATGGAAGGGTTATCCAGCCTAAAAAAACAACTGGGTAAAATCTTTTGATTGCACAAACTGCATGAAACTAGGTGAGGCTTTTCAGTGTCCCATCCTGATGCTTCCCATCCCCCGCAAAGGTTGCAGCTTTAATGGCGATCAAGTTGCCCAAAGCTCACAAAAATGAAGCCCTCACGCAGTTTCCCAGCGGTGGCGCCCCTCCTCTGACAAAAGGAAAGGGTAATGTAAGTCCAGGGGAACGTCCTCTCTGAGTGGATTGGGCGATTTCCCATTTCCTAACAAAAAGGGTCTGAAGAGGGCAGCTGTACCCCTCGTCACACAGGGCGACCCTGCCCATGTGGTAGATGGGTGCTGGGTAACAGCACTCCCTCTGAATATTCCTCCCCCAGTTCCCACACTTACCTCTTCTGAGTTAGTTCGCTGAATAGAGGAAATCTATGCCAAAATTGTCAGAAACCACCATCCCCACAAGCTGGATGTACTCTATAAAGCTGATAGCACAAATTCTCAATTTTGGAGTCAAAATATCTGAAATATATGGGATTAAAGCCCGATGGGTGCACAACTCATAGCCAGAAGGAGAAAAATAAGGAAACTCTCAGTCAAAATCACTGATGACATCAAGCCATCGAGAAGAACAGTTGCCAACCCTAAATTCCTCTCAAAATCTTCAGTATTTATCCCTGACAGGCATGTATCACCATTGGGGATTGTTGTCAATATTTCAAAATCTTCATTACAAAATCAGGATCATCACTTAAGGAATCCCTCTTTGCTGAACTAACGCCCCAGCAACTGGGCATGGTTGGTTAATCATCCCAAACCTGTTTCTGACCCGTTGGGACCACCCCTATGTGGGGTGGCCCTGGGGGATCCCTGTTGCTCATCAGGCCAAATACCGTTGTGCTAACTGCCATAAACGCAGTAAAGCCTCAGGTTTGGCATTCATGTATGAACTGATAGCAACTCAGCCCACCACCTATTCTTTTGATGTCAGTTCAGATTGAAGTCAATATATCTTCCTCCCTCAGAAATTCGCAAAGTTAGGTCGAAATTTGAGGGCCTCAATCCCTTCTTTGACAAGCTACCAAAATAAAACACTATATAATTATTTGCATCACACTGAGGAAATTGTTGGTCGATTTTCCTTATAAAACTTTTTAATAAAAATCCCTCTACCCAATTCCAGTCTTTTATTATGATCAAATCTAAAAAAGCACTTCCTGCCTATATTTCAACAACCCATGGGGCCCATGGCTGTGTTCACCTGGATCTTATCTAGGCTCCTATACACAACTATGGCTTATGGGAACTCAGTGACGAAATTTCTTCCTAGTTATATAACTAACACTCAAGTAGCATTGTAACTGGCATTTGGGTTTGGCATTTGGGTTTGTCATTTGGGTGCTTCAGCACCTCAATTGGCAGTTCAGTCTAAAATTAACTTGCTATCTTCCTGAAACCAAGTGGGCAAGTTGATTTCAGTTACATAGTGTCTAAAATATAAAAACAGAGGTAATTTCTAATTTCAGATTTTAAAAATGACGTTTCAGATCTTCTGAGGTTTAAAATAACGGATTATCTGTTGGGTGGGTAGATGAACTCAAAAAGGTTATGGCTAATAAGATAACAAGGCAGTGTCCCATCAGGCAAAATAAGAAACGGATTTAAGGTGCGTTGCTACAGTTACAAATCGCCGGTGACCTAGCTCATTAAAGGAAAAACATACTCACATAAGCTTGACAGGTGGGTTGTGCAAAATGTGACAAAAAGTTGGGAAGTACAAGCCATGTTACTGACCACATGACTGACAACCTTATTGATATCCACCCTGAACCCTCACGTCATTATGGAGTTCACAATGTATTCTCAGACTACAGTTCTTGGCGATGCTGCACACAAGCAGCAGCGTCTGACTCCATGTTGAGGCTGAGAATGAGGCCACCGCCTGGGCCAGCTCGCTGGTCAAGCTCATCTTTTCCAATTGGGTTTTAAATAATGATTTAAATAAAAGTTAAAATCAATTTAAGCTAGCAAATATTTTACTAGTTTTTATTATAATTTTCTTAGAAAACAAAACTGAATCATCAGTTATTATTTTCCCTTTTATAGCTTAGACAACCTTTTAAATAGGCTCATTTACACTAGGATTTTGAGCAATGACCAGATCATCATGAGCAACAACTCTTCATCCCATTAAATCATAATTTGGAAGATTTAGGACACCAGTCATGCAGTACACAGGATCAGCCCCCATTCCTGAATCCCCAAATCATTACCTATGACTCCAGTTTTGATCCATTCCTCATTCAGCAAAGAGTCTTTTAAATTGATCTTTGAGTTAATGGCAGGATACTGAATTTCATCAATTAGGTTGATGTGCAGATTAGGGTGAGCCTGATGTGTCACATCACCCCCTGTAAAGCCAAGATCTCCTGGATCTTCTCTGAGCAGTGCACAAATTTTTCTAGCATCTTCCAGGTCACTTACTCCACCAGATACCCTCACCACTTCACCAAAAAATAGCTGCCAGCCTCTCACTCATCAATCATTCAGGATCCGCTTAACCTTGTACTCCTGGTTATTCTCCTCCAGCATGCTCAATGGTACAGTCCTCTCCCTCGGAACCCCCAAAGTTGTGAACCATAGATGACTGGATGGGCCTTTGACCCTTCTGGAAGGTCTAATTCAAATGTGACTTATATAGACCCAAGAAATTTGTCCAAAGCTTCCAGATTTTCACCAGTATAGTTTATTTTTTGCAGCCACCAACACCCAATCTCCGGAGTGAACAACAGGTCTGGCGCTCTTTGTCAGTCTACATATTGCTTAGCCATGCCGTGGCACAATCCTTGTTCCATAATATTTTTTCCTGATGTCTGTCGTCTTGCAAAATAATCCGTCTACCCCTGGCATACTCCGCCACTCAAGCCATCATCCAACGCTAAAATAGATCCATGGTTTGCAGAGAGTGGGGTCATCCCCATCAACAACTGATGGTGGTTAATATAGGCAAACTGGACCAATATAACCCAAGTGATCTAATCATCTTGCCAGTCTGAAACATTGCATCAAAGGTATTGTTCTAATATCTGTTTAACCCTTTCCATTTGTCCATCAGATTTGGGATGGCACACAAAACCCCTACATGGGCAAAATTATATTCACAAGAAAATTTGACCAGAATTTCGATATGAATCGGGGTCTGCAATATATAAATAATCTCACCTTAGGCTATTTCAGGCAAATATCTTTGGTGATGAAAATCTTTGCGGTTTCTTTGGGCAAGAAAGTGGAGGTACAAGTTAAAAATTGATGTATTTATTCAGTTAACTGATGATAACCATTATTTCATTCTTCCCTTGGTTCCTAGAAAAAATATATTGAAATCTGGGCAAACTGACCCCCACAGCTGAATCAGCGTTTGGAGTGGAACTAACTTACCCATGAGCAGCTTCCTCAAAGGCTTCAATCGAGTGCAAACCAAGCATTCTGCTACATATTTAATGATATCCTTCCAAAGTCTGGCCCACAAATAGCTTCAACATATCAATTTGGCAATCTTTTCAACCATCATATGCCCCTCAATTGGGTGTTCATGCGGCGCCTGCAGCAACTCCCATTGCAGCATCAGATTTGTTACCCACACTCATAAGTCATGGTACAAAATTCAGTTTTTTTCCTGTACGTCCATACAATGACTGTGCTGTAGGCCTTTCACTGTTTCAACCCACAACAGACAACCAAATGCCGACCTCCTTTGCTTTTGCCAGATTTCCCCCCCAGTTCACTCTCCTCACTCACTATCATCTCAAAATGTCTGACCAGAACATTGTGGTCATGTTAAACGCATCCAACTCCATCTTCTCTTATGTCAGCCACGCGTCCTACCTCAAATAATCTGCTAAGGTGTTGACCCCCAAGTTGATACTCCACTCAGAAATCATATTGAACTAACATCACATGCCAACGGGCTAGACGGTGATTCATTTCCTGGGCTCACAGTACTACTCCTGTGCTCGATGTTCTGTTTGGACTATGAAGGGGTGTCAGGCATACAACAAGTGATGCTGCCACTCCTGCAACTGTCATGTTCACATGACATCATAGTGGGGAACAACCCCAAGGATAAGGCTGGGCGCTAGGAGGCCCAGAAGGTAAAATTACAGGCCCTCCCTGACCTTAGGCTTACCCTAGACCAATGCTGGATATGGTCAAAATATGCCCAAGTTGAGCTAGTGGGGTGCCAAATGTCCAGCCCCTTACGTCAGTCCAGGCATTAAAATGGACAGTCTATCAAATTAATGCAGACAGTTCCATTTGGTTTGTCAAGAAACAGGGTTTCAAAGCCATTCCATTTTATGAAACAACGGTTGGGTCAAATCCAACTTCAATTAATCACTCGAGTGTAGTTGGTTTCAGCATATTTGACCAATTTGGATGGTAGCATCGGCCTATTGGTGGGTTGGTGCTTGGGCCCACTGCAGCAAACCCCTTATTCCCCCAATGTTGTTTAATTTTATTTCCCATGACTAACACTCCTTGTTGGTTGACTTCTCAATTAAAAATTTCCCCATTTTTACCATTTTTTTAAAATGCTATTCCAAATGATCCTGTGCGCGGACCCCTTTGAGGAGTTCTCGCGCTACCTTTACCACAACATTCTATATACAATTAGGCTATTACCCAGTGCACCGTTGGTTCGCCCAGGTTCCCCTGCAGCCTGAAACGTTTCCCAATTCTTCCTAAGTGCATTGTGTTATTTTGGGTTAGGCTTTATCTTGATAATCGCTCACTTTTTCCTGAGTTGTTATTGCTCCAGCATACTCTGCTGGGAAATAATGACTTTTATTTTAATGGCTAGTTACCTGTTGTTGGCTTGGTGCACTGAGCACTACCACGCTGGGAACAGGAGAGTTACAGACACTCTCCTTACAGCAACGCTACAACCACTTCCATTAACTCATTGCCAAATATCAGAAAATTTGTTTCATCAGAATTATCTTGCAGCAGAATAGCACACTGGGTGCTCAATCCTATCCTCTCCCTTCTGTAATAGTACCGCCCACAGCAAAATCTGAGTCATCCATCTTGACCACAAAAGGTTTCTCATGATCTGGATGGGCGAGGACCAGTGCCAAAATGAGCTTTTCCTTCAGCTGATTTAATGCCTTTTCCTCCTCTCCCCCATATGAATGGCACATCCCGTCAAATGCATAAGTGACAAGGCCAACTGCAACAGATACTTTAAAAACAGCCCGATGAAATTAACTGGTCCCAAAACTTCTTATGCCCATTTGATCTATCTGGGCTTTCCACAAGCGCACCACTTATAGCTTTTATAGGATACCCCCAGTCCTTTTCTGAGTATGCCGTTTCTTAGGAATTTACCAATTGGTAATTTAACTCATACTTCAGAGGCTTTAGCTGCAATCCACCCTAAGACAGCACTTCCAGAACTCCCCATACATTGCGTACATGTGCTTCTCATTAATGGGAAGACATAAGGATGTCTTCAATTTAGCAATGCAACACCAGACGATTATCATACTTAGTAGTGGGTCAATTATGCTTTGGTACACCGCTGAGCATTGGACAGACCAAATAACAAAACTTGGTACTGAAACATACTAAGGTGGAATTTATATGCCATGTACTTCTGGTGCTCTGGCCTCACAGGTACCTGGTTAAAAGCATCCGCCATATTGAGCTTGAAGATGTGCACCCCATGACAATCAGGAGGATGTCTTCTAACTAATAGCAAGGGGTAAGGATCTGGCTCTGTAACTGCATTAAGCCTCAGGAAGTCCACGCACAGCCATATCTCCCCACTCACCTTGGGCACCACTACCACTGGGGACACCACATTGGACTTCAATGGTCTAATTAGCCTCTTGTTCAACATTAAATTCACATGCTCCTTAAATGCAGCTTTTTACAGTTTATTTAACAGTAGACTGGACATCTGTGGGGGAGCTTGAACCCCTCCTTGAATCAAAATGAAAAATTTGAATGGGCCTGTTGGAGAGATTGGCAAATCCTATTTTCAGTCCAAAAATTCCCACAAACTCTCAGTATTTTGCCAGCAACTCCTCCACCTTCATGGCCCCAGGCTCTTATATTTCTCCACCTTATTGTCTCCCACAAGCAGTCTCCACCTCATTGGTGGGCTTATCCTCAGATTCAGTGTCACAGTGATGGAAGGTAGATCAATATGGGCCCAGAACTGATGCCACCAACGCATCCCAGCACCACCATATGGGCAATATGTTCTATTGCATAAAAGTGTTCCCAAAAACCAAATGGATCCTGTCATACTTTTACCAAGGGGCTCACTCATCATGAGGATGCCCTCCCTTGTGGGATCCGCCAATGAATGCCACAAATAATTTATTAAAGTGAGTTATTTTACTTTATAATAAAAGTATAAATAACGCTTTTTAAAGTTTTTTATGTTTTTTATTATTATAAGTGGGGCAAAACCAGGAAAGGTCCCTTTGTCAATACTAGCTTTTCCTATTTAAACTAGTTCAAATTTTGAGACCATCAATGTTTGAGGCAAAAGAATGTAAAGCTCAGTTGTCTGATTAGGTAATATAGGCTTTCAGCCTATCAGATCGAAGATAAAATTTTTGAGGCAACACTGACCTGTGTGGTAATTATTTGATGAATTGTATCCAATCATCAGCGAGTAAAATCTTTTCACCTTGGTGGTGGTCAAACTCATGTGGTAATAATTGGTTAATTTTTACCCTATCCTCGTCAAGTAAAATCTTTGCACCTCAGTGATGGTCAGACTTGGATGGTAATGATTGGGTAATTTGGTGGCGGTCGGACTCAGATGGTAATGATTTTCTAATATTTACCCTATCATCATCAAGTAAAATCTTTGCACATCAGCAGTGGTTAGTCTCAAATAGTAATGATTGGTTAACTCGCACCCAATCATTGACAGGTAAAATCTTCTCACCTCACAGAGGTTCAGATTTGTGAGATATTAAACTCCTCAAATTTGGCTAAGAAGTCAGAGTAATCCTATTATTAGTATTTACCTTTTTAAGCCAATTTTTTGTTATAAATCGTATTTTTCCAATAGTTAAGATTCCACTAAGAGTCCACCAAGGTCTTTTCCCCATGGGCACTCATATCATTGAAATCCCCATTATTATTTGAAGATTGGGCAGGAGATGGGCCAATCATAATAGCAGATTTTAGAGCACTATTACCTCCAACATTCTTTTTCTTAAGTTGAGAAAGAGAATGTCCAACATTGCCCCCCTCAAGAATGTTGGAAGGGGTGTAGGGTCAAAGGAAGCAGCCATGTACTCAGATTATGATAATTCTGGTAGCTAAAGACTTTATAGAATACTCATCTCCTCTCTTATGTATGATGGTATATGGCCCCTCCCAATTTGATCCAAGTTTGCCACTTAGGGGAGTTGTGCAATTGCGGTAATATAGAACCCTATCTGACACTTTGTAAGAGGGCAGAGGAGCTCAGAGCTCATTGGAAGCTTGGTCTTTTTTAGTCACTGTTTTGGCTTGACTAGACTTTCTAACATATAAATTTTCATCCCTAGTGCGCAAAGGTTTAGACCGATATTTGCAAGGGGTAGCATCCTTGGAAGAACAATTCTCTTGAGCCTTGAGACGAGTAACGGCTGCCTCCGCGGCCTTAGAGGTAGACTTCTCTTTTTAGGCTGTACTTTGAAAGCCTAACTTTTCCTTTGCAGTTGGCCTTGCTTAAGAGATCAGAGGGATTTTGAGCTGGGACTTCTGTGTCAACCACTCGTTGTTCACCTGTCTTATTCACCACCTTATCTGCCACAATAATTGATATACCATCGCTAGCCTCCACTGAATTGTGAAATTTCTTAGTGTTGCACCCGGAGGTAACATAAGACAAAGCTGAAGAGGGGTGTTCAACTAGGCGGGTGTAGTCATTCTTGATGAGCTCTTCATTGGATAAGACTAATGGAACTTCATAGTTCATTAAGGATAAAGACCCTTGCTTCATGTTGAGAATGCCTTCATACTCAATCATAAACTGAGTACCTATCAGCATCTCATAATCGTTATTTTCCAAAGCCACTGCGGGGGTTAATAGAATAAGCTTCCCAATACAAATGGGAAGGGATGAATAAGCACCCAGCGCATGGGTGTTGTTAGGACCAGCAGTTCCAAAGTCTTGGGTGTACTCCAAGTCAGGTGCAAGTTGAATCTTTTTCATCAACTTGGAGAAGATTACATTCACCGGGGAGCCTGTATCTAGGATAGCCATCACCTGAACCTTTTGGATAACCACTTCGACCTTCATAAGTATCCCCTCAGAAGTGGGCGATAATGCTAAGACCTCCTTAAGATGGAAATGGGAGTTTAATTTGCACGCGGTCTCGGGGTAATTTTCCTGGATGGATTGCATGGTATGGCCATGCTGGATAGGACGAATAATGCAAGACAATACCTCATCGGCGTCACTGGCAGTATCAATATAAATGGGCTCCCCTAGAACTTGATGGAGGTAAGTATCCTCAAGTATGGTGGCTTCATCTACTCCTCCAGCGTTTAGGTGATAAGGGACCTCCACTTCCACGGGAGCTCCCAACAAGTAGTACCCAACGTTATTGTAACCCCTCTCAGAGTCAGCCTCAGGGATATTTTCAACCATGGGCAAGGTTGTAATTGAAATGGGGGAGACAGCCACGAGAGGTGAGGTAATTGCTTTGCTTTAACCAGCATTTTTTCAACCCCAGTAGTCCTGGAGGACATACCCTTAAAGCGCGCACCTATGGACTGAGCTGAAGGGGAAACCACAGGGAGGATCTCCATTTTTCATGATTGAGGAATGTCTATTTTAAGTCGCACTGAAGAAGCAGGTTTTGTGGGGAGGATAGGCACAGTTGGCCTCACCTCCATATGTTCAGCAGGCTCCAGCTCCTCTAAAGGAATATGGGCGACGTCTAACAAAGCCTCTTTTATGTTGCAGAAGGTTTTTAAGTGGCGTTTCACTGAGATGATATGCCTGGTGAGAGAGGGTTGTGAAGCTAACCCTGTTAAGATGGCGGCGATAGCGTCATCCAGGGTAAGCAGGTTAGACGTAGCCAACCTTTGAGAAGTGAGATAGAACCGCTCAGCAAAATTAAAGAGGGTTTCACCCTCGTACATGGCAAGGCGCATGAAAGCCTGTTTTTCCAAGTGTAAGCTCTGCTGGGACCCAAATTCAGCCAATAGGGCCTTCTTGACCTCTGGCCAGGTGTGCTGAGGATCCAGGTGAGGGACGATCAACTCTTGAGCTTGGCGGCTTAAACAGGGAAGAATGTACTGAACTTTTTGTTTGTCAGTAGCGCCATCCATCGCAGCTTCAAAAATATACAAGAAGGAGGCAACACTCCCTTCACCCGGGGTGTATCTGTCCTTTATTGGTAATTTGAACAGCCGCTGTTCTAGCTCTTTGAGATGAGAGAAAGAGCTGGCTAGTTGCTTCTTGAAAGAAACTAATTGCAAGTCAGGAGAGCTGCTCACATTGACAGTCTCCATTTTGTTAATACTTATTGAAGTATTCAGGGGGCTTGACCCCTGTAGTGAGCACCAATTTGTGGGATCTGCCAATGAATGCCACAAATAATTTATTAAAGTGAGTTATTTTACTTTATAATAAAAGTATAAATAACGCTTTTTATTGTTTTTTATGTTTTTTATTATTATAAGTGGGGCAAAACCAGGAAAGGTCCCTTTGTCAATACTAGCTTTTCCTATTTAAACTAGTTCAAATTTTGAGACCATCAATGTTTGAGGCAAAAGAATGTAAAGCTCAGTTGTCTAATTAGGTAATATAGGCTTTAGGCCTATCAGATCAAAGATAAAATTTTTGAGGCAACACTGACCCATGCGGTAACAATTTGATGAATTGTATCCAATCATCAGCGAGTAAAGTCTTTTCACCTCAGTGGTGGTCAA
This sequence comes from Massospora cicadina, assembly GCA_022478985.1. NCBI lineage: Eukaryota > Fungi > Entomophthoromycota > Entomophthoromycetes > Entomophthorales > Entomophthoraceae > Massospora > Massospora cicadina. The sequence continues at coordinate 203,496 of JAKSZP010001382.1, forward strand.
ACTCATGTGGTAATGACTGGTTAATTTTTACCCTATCCTCGTCAAGTAAAATCTTTGCACCTCAGTGATGGTCAGACTTGGATGGTAATGATTGGGTAATTTGGTGGCGGTCAGACTCAGATGGTAATGATTTTCTAATTTTTACCCTATCAAGTAAAATCTTTGCACCTCAGCAGTGGTTAGTCTCGAATAGTAATGATTGGTTAACTCGCACCCAATCATTGACAGGTAAAATCTTCTCACCTCACAGAGGTTCAGATTTGTGAGATATTGAACTCCTAAATTTGGCTAAGAAGTCAGAGTAATCCTATTATTAGTATTTACCTTTTTAAGCCGATTTTTGTGATAAATTGTATTTTTCTGATGGTTAGGATTCCACCAAGAGTCCGCCAAGGTCTTTTCCCTATGGGTACTCGTATCATTAAAATACCCATTATTATTTGAAGATTGGGCAGGAGATGGGCCAATCATAATAGCAGATTTGAGAGCACTATTACCTCCAACATTCTTTTTTTAAGTTGAGAAAGAGAATGTCTGACATCCCTGAAGCATCAGCAAACACCACCTTCATTCCTCTATAAACCTGCAACTTAAGTTGCTCTGCAAGTGAAAGCTCAACGTAGTTCTCTTCTGACCTAGTATCTATAAGGGCCAAACCCCTTCCATTCCGCCATCCATATGCAACTCCACTGGGATAAATAAATGTGGATTAAGTGAAAAAGGTGATCCATACTCTGAATGAATCATTAAATTACAAATTTGCAGATAATGAATATTTGGGCTATCTTCTTTCCTTGCCCATGGCTCACTGACTTACATGCTTCCTCCTCATTTCCATTGCACAATCCCCCTTTATGTTTCAAAAAATCCTTAGGGCTGGATGCCAGCCCCTTGACTATAACAGCCACTCATTGTGGATTGTCCTTTCCCTGGTGAAATTAATCCCTTGAGCCAGTCCCAGGCCAGAGCCAATTGTTTCTCAACTAGTACTACTAATGCCACCTCCTTTTCTTACATGCCCTGTACCTTTGTCGCTGCCAGAGCCACCAGCAAATCTTCCTGCAACCCCTGCCAGAACATACGTGAAGATTGGGAATCTGCTACCAGTGTTGAGTTAACCAGTGGATGAAAAATCTGTGCTTATTCCTCTATTGAACTCTGCCCTTAACTAACAATCTAGAGTGCCAACCATGCCTCATCATTTGCTCATCCAGACATGACACATGGTTGATCAATTCCATTAATTTCTCCATTGTATTTGGAAAAATCCTTGTTCCATGATTAGTTCCTGCAACCATCCTGCCAATTTTAAAAATAGTGCATCCATATTCTTGTCCGGTGGGAGCAAGGACAGAGATTTACCTTGTGTTACCTGTGCAATTGCGCCTGGAAGAAAATTAAAAGAAAAACCTGATGAATTTTGTTCAGTGCCTACATGGACAAAGCTATGTGACCGTTAGGTGAATTAGCTTTTACAGGGACTTCAACAGATTGTGGGGCTGCTGCTCCCCATAATTGTACCACCTTACAAAACTTAAATGCCAGTGAGAAACTCGCCATAACTAAGGTCAGAAAATGTTGGTTTCATTCTTCACTGCCAGCGAACACCAATCCTTCTCAGGGCCCCATAAAACGGAGAGAAAGGTAATTTGAGTTTCGTTTTATGTAATGGGCAGATTGTGCCAATATGTGATGAAGGAGTTGGAATGTACAAGCCATGTCACTGACCACAAGACTGAAAGCCTGGCTGATATCCACCCACAAAATTGCATGTCATTATAAAGTATAATATATTCTTGGACTACGCTTCTGGAAATGCTGCATGCAAACAGCAGCATCTGACTCCATTATTGGGCTGAGAATGAGGCCACCGCCTGGGCCAGCTCGCTGGTCAAGCTCATCTTTTCCAGTTTGGTTTTAAATAATGATTTAAATTAAAATTTTAATATAAATTTCTGCTAGAAAATTTTAAGCTTTTTGATAGTTTTCTTAGAGAACAAAAAAGAATTGCCAGTTTTTGTTTTCCCTTTTTATATCACAGCAAATCATACTTAATTTAGGCTCATTTACCCAAGGCAATTAAGTGATATCCAGATCTTCATGTGTGACATCTCTGCATCACATTGAATCATATTTTGGAGGATTTGGGTCACCAGTCATGCAGTACGCTAATTCAGCCCACAATTCCCAAATTCTTGAATCCTTACTATGAATCCAGTTATGATTCAATCCTCCATAGGCCCATAATCTTCTAATTCAACCTTCATATCTGTGGCAAATCAAAAGTTCATTTATTGGATCACTGTGTGGATCAGGCTGAGCCCGATCTGTCACAATAATGAAACCAAATTATGTTGAATAAGATTATTGGTTAATGTCAGAATATGTCCATAACTCTTTAATTCACATGAAAGTAGTATGGAATTACATACTAAATCACTAAGGTCATATTACAAAAGAATTATAGCTGCTTCCAACAAAGTATTTCAAAAACAACTTGATGGATATATAAGAAGAACAATAGTAGAGATATCATTACTTGGCTTGGTAAGAGTTACTGGATAAGAAATTTTTATAAAATCTTGCAAACAACTGGTGATTCTGGCTCCAAGTAACTCAATAATCTTAAACTAACCTATTAAGGCTTTCCAGGCCTAAGGTTAATAATTATATCTATGAAAACACAAATTGACCCAACCTATAAAAAATTTCCATGATTGATTCAGAATTTAGTGTTCTAAAAAACATAAAATTTTAACAGATGAGCAATTTTTAAGAATGAAGTTTATTAGTTAAGAAATTCATCCAAAGAGCTGATTGGCGGTGGACAACATATAGGAGGGCATCAAGAAAGTTATTAACTAACGATTCTTGGGGCATATCCCACGATTAACAGCTTCATTTTCTCAGCTTTTATGGATGCACTATATCTGTATTATGCCCAAACCTAATGCTTAAATTATAGATGAAGTGAACATCCCTTACCAATCCTGATTTCATTTTCTATATAAACTTTGATTTTATAGTAAAGTTTATTCATCCTCTTTTAACATATATTTTATACAATAAATGAGATTTGCCTGTATTAATGTGATCATTCTTATCCATAGTGATTTATCTTTATATATTGCTTTTCTTTTTGGTCAAGTATTTCCTGAGGCTAGTAATTTTATCTACAATTGTTAGCTTTAACTTATATTATACGCTTTATTCATCCAGTTTGTACCTAAAAATATGACATCATCATTAACATTATATCAGACCATTTGATATTTATCTGTTTTAACAAATATAATATTAACCCCCAAAAAATTAATAATACTTAATTAAGTTGAAAATTTTGCAACTGTGTCAATCCTTGTACCTAGTGTCTTTTAAAATCTAATTTCATCTTATCTCCTTTTTTATATAGACTTCATATTTATAATTATTTTGATTGAATTTACCTTAATAAAATTTTTGAAGAGTTGGAAAGTATTATAAGCTTTTTTCTAGTTACATGAGTTTCTTAAGTCTAGGTAGGGGCAACTGCTATCCAATGCTTATCTAAAGTATGCACATGTTATTGGTCTTTTCCAAAGGTGATCCTAGATATGGACCATATCTTGTCTTTAAAGTATTTATTTTTGTCAAGATGGTTGCACCAACTGTTTTAAAAGGTTCTTAATTTTCTTAGCCTACTTATGCATATCATTAATTATATAAAGCAGATACATGTTTTTTCTCCGCTAAACAAATAAAAACATGCGTTTAATACCCAGCCTTAGAGGAAAAAACAGTTTATGGATCATGTAAAAAACCAATACAACATATCTGATTTCTTTGTAAATTTATTCAAGTTATGCCAACCAGGGGATGGACATTACCAAAACAGGAACTCCAACAAACAAAACAAAATATAATTAACTTCCTGAAAGGAGCAGTAAGACACAAAAAGGAAAATGAGAAAAATAATCTACCAGGTGGCATAGCTACAAGCCTCTTATCCTATCATGGCGGAGGGAGAGGGGTGATCAGGTGGATCATCATCATCAGGCTCAGCATTAAAGAGGCGGATCAATCCTGAGAGCAAGGGATTTGGGGCATCCGTGGGATGAGGGTCAAGGTGAGATAGATAGCTGTTGAGTTTTTTACCAAAAATTTGGGCCTGGAACATAGCCTCTACAGGTTTGGCAGCCTGTTTTTGCTTGGATGCGGGCGTCAGGAAGCTAGGCAAATTTAGTAATGTTGGCTCTGGTGATGCGTGTATTCTGGGAAAAATCTGCCAGTTCAGCGACTTGTTTGACAGCAACGATGGCAGCATCATTGAGTCCTGTGATTTCTTATTTTGCAACCACAGGGAAATTGGGAGGGAACATGGGGATATTCAGCCCTTCTTTAAATTCAATGATAAAGGCTGCCATGGCTTTGTGGAGTTTGTGACTTTCAAGTGAAGCCACTGAAGACTCAGCTAGCTGATTGTCACTCAGGAAAGTGGTAGTGGTGGGTTTGAGGATAAATTGTTTGGGTGGGAGTGGGGCATCAAACTCTGAATTCAGATAAGGTTTGACATTAATTAGAAAATCTGGTGGTGGGACAATTTCACCAGATTCATTCATTTCATCCAATAAGTCCCAGGGATTTTTGTTGAGTATGATTGATTTGGTGAGACTTGGCTTGGGTTGGGTAAGTCTTGGAGTGGGAAGTTGGTTGGATTAAATTTGGGTCCAAATCTGCACCCAATTGGTTGTCATGGGTGTAAATTGACCAGCTTGGGCATGGGTTGCTAAATTTTGTAAAGGATTCAATGGGCGCATGGCCTGTTGGGGTGAGGGCAGTCAAAATTTCCACTTAAATGCAGTTGGTATGGTTTTGTAGGTGGGGTTGGCAGTTTTTGCAGGGTTTGAGTTGTATCAACATACCTTTTTGGTATGGTCCAATTCATGGCAAAGGGGTAAAACTGTGCAGTTTTTGTCAGTGCGGGACCAAAAGAAATGGTCAGGTGCAGATGAGATATAGGCCCATGGTGGGATATTCTGGGCCATGTTTAGCTGGTGGGGGTAATGGTGGCCATTGCCTGAGGTGCTGCTAGGCGCTCATCACCACTTGGGACAAGGAATTGGAAGATGGGGTTTGCGCCATAAGTGGACAGCCCTGACATCAACTCTGCATTTAGTGTTTGAGGGGGAAAGTGTGAGGGAAGGTTTGTAAAGGTCACAACAAGTGTGGTAGCATTGGGGAGACGTGTTTCAGTGGTGGTAATGGGTGTGTTTTTGTATACTAAGGGCGTTGCTGTAGAAGCAGCCGCATCCCCTCCAGTGGGGAATCCTATATCAAAATAGCCCTTATATGGAGAAAGTCATAAATCCTGCCAAGGCAAAGGTGGCCCTTACCAGCTCAATAGTTGCTTTGTCTGCAAATGGGAAGAGTCATCCATACTCAATGCAGAGGCAAAAGCATATATTGGATCAAGATAGGGCTAGGGGGTGGGGGTGGGTTGGGTGTACATGTGTGAGGTGCTGTGGTAAGTCCCTTAAAGGGACAAATTGGCCCAAAGTATTTGGCAGACTGGATGAGCCCATCTGATTGTGTTTGCCTATTGGGTGGTAAATGCTAGCGGGTGGAGCACTGCTGCCCTACACTGGGGCAGCAGATGGTGGATCTAAAGACATAAATGGGAAACTGATGCGGTAGAGGTGGCAGTGGAAAAATAACAGTTTTGTTTCAAAAATTGCTTGAGAGTGATGTCAAGCGGAAAGAAGTTTTTATCTAATTTCTTTGAATCCCCTAATAGTTTGATGCTAATCTATACTCTTGCAGTCTATTAAAAAAGTTCATAATATAAATTAGTGTAATATTATGTATTAACTATTTTTTAGTAAAAGTCTATAAATATCTGAAACATCAAGAATTTTATGTTCTCTTAAAGCTAAACAGTATAATATGTAACTTAACTACCAAGATACAGTTATATATTTATATATATAAGTAAGCTATTCTGTACTTAATAGCTATATTTTTATGAATGCTAGCTTTTTATGGAAACTATAAAATCTAGATATAGATGTAAAAAACTTTTTATATAAATTTTAACTTTTTATAAACTTCTTAGCCAAAATAAAATACACAGCAAATCTGAAAATTTGTTAAAGGACAGCAGCTTAACCAAAACTTTAGTAAATATGTGATTAGTTTAAAATTACATAAGAGACTTTTTTGATTTGCATAGATTTCTGAGAAATTTATCAAAGTAAAGGAAAATAAAACTTTGCTCTCCTGCCTCCAGGTCCAATATAAGTGTTTTGTATATACCTCCAGCTGCTCCAGTGTGAGGCAACACTAAAACACCCACAAAATTTTGTCTAGTAGGAAAACGCGCATGGACTGAACATTCAGACCACCCATTTTCTTAAGAAGATTTATTCCCCCCAAATTAATTTAACCTCTACCTCACCCAAACCTAGGTGTACCTCACAATCCAATTGTGCTCCCCTGGAGCAAGATTAGTTTTGACCTTTGAGTCTTATATGTTAAATTGTTCCCATAGACTGATCACCTAGTCACAAAATTGCTCAGGGGTGTTAGAATCTGCCATATTCATTGTCATCGCCCTTTTTTCTAGTATTTCAAATTTGTGATTCACTTGCGAAGCTGACACTGCCAATTTAGCAACTGTGCCCCTGGTATTCTTGGCTCCCCTATCCACACTGATTGTACCATCATACCAGTGGACACCACTATAGTGATACAGTTTGCAAGTTTTTCCACCCACTTTCCTTCCTCTCTTCTCTATAAGTAGCGATGGTTGGTTTTGCCACTCATGACTCTAACAATATCCTTCAGTTTGTGGTCCCATATGGGGCCATAAATTTAGCAGGGCCTTAATCATCTGCCCTGATACACCCTAGTTCTAACATAATTTCCTGTTGATTCCTGCTCACTTTGTTGTACCTTCTACCCCTGCACATCCACTCTGGGGCCATGTTGAGGTTGGAGGACGATCTGTTCATCCTTTTTTTGAGTTGGATCATTCAAACACAAATGCCCCCATCACACCTTATGTCAGATATGAGCCCACCTCCACTAAAGCCTAACTCGCCACTGCTCATAGGATGCTTTCTGTCTGTGGTATGATCCTTCCCCCTCTCCCAAAGCCTGCTGCCCCAGTGGCTCCTACGCTCGCCAATAAGGTTCCTCCTTAGCCCAAAACCACCCCAGCCAATAGGGATGAAGCTTGAAATAAGGTTCATTCACAAGCTTCCTCATATTTGCCAACCTAAACCCAATTCTATGCCAATGTTTTGATCCAGTTAAACCATAACCCTTAAAGCTTTTTGCTGAAGTTAATAATTAGGCATTTTAATTAACCCATCCAATCTCTACTGGAGCATTTCCTTAAATTGGGTTATGACACTTAATCTTCCCTTATTTCTACACCCTCCAGATCAATGTCACATTGTTTGAAAGTAACACCAGATTACCGTTGACACAGCTGCCACGCCCTAATGTTGTCCCCTCCACAAAGCTGTCACCAATTGAGTAGTTACGCTTTCTGGGGTAACCCTCCCCCTAAGAACCTTTATCAATTGACCTTAATGGCAAGCAGGACATTCTTAAATTCTCTAAAAAAAGCTAACAATGCCATCCAAAAAGTGGCAGAGATTTTGCAAATATCAAATCTATTATTATCTGAACAAATATTACCACTTTTACCAAACTCCCTGACACCCACATCCATGCTGAAAAGGCCTTTGCAAACTATATCTATAGTCTTATAAAAGCTGGAAATACCTATGAGTATCCACTAATTGGGTATATCAAATTGCACAATATCGATGCCCCTAGCCTTTTCTTTTCACCTTGGCATGTGATATGCTTTGGTATGAGGCTTACACCACTGAGGCTAAGCCCCCAATCCCCATCCTCTTCAACCATGGTCAAATAAACAATTCTTTATGTTCCCACCTGGGTTGTTGTGTTTTTGTTACTTTTCTTGTTTTGAAAAGCTCATATTTGGGTGTTTTGTTTTATTGTAGGGGGTTTTGGTTTTTAGCTTCTTAATCAATCAGCAAATTTTTCCACAGGTTGGTGTACCTCAAATAATCTGAGTAAAAATTGCTTATAATTAAGTTAATTAATTACTTAACATATGATACACTTGAATATCATTTGTTGTGATATTATTATCTCATGGCAATGTCTTATTATAACTTTTTCTAAGATCTATATTAATTGAAGATTTATTTCCATTTGAAATAACTCAGGTCCTAAATTGGTTACTATATCCTCTGGTACTAAGCTTAGATATCTAAATATATCAATTGTAACAACTCATTACCATTCCCTATTAACATGATTGATATACTAAATACTATATATATGCCTTGCTTTTAAGTATTTATTAATGGTTTAGATATATGACATAGTTTTAAATAAACATAACTTTTTAATTAAGAAGTTGAAATTAACTTTTTCATAAAATTGATAGATTTAAAATATTCTTCATAGAATTTTTTGTGAACCTTATATGTTACTAATATGTATAGTTTTTTATATGATCTAGTAGAAATATGATGTTGATAAGGGTAATCTTTACATCAAACAAGTAAGACAATTGTGATGCCATTTTTATCTCTATCAACTTAAGATAAGCTCTCCAAAAAGCTTCATACCCTCATTATATTTATAAAAATCAAGATACAATTTAACTATTTTTAATAGAGTTTGAAGAATCTTCCTTTTATAATTTAAATCTTTACTCTTTATAGATATAATAGTATGCTAAATTTCTTGATATGTGACATTAATTAGTTTTTAATAAGAATAACACTGTTTCTAGAGTGAAGGGTGGTTAGCCTGGCAGTATAATTCCTGCTTCCACTCTAGTGCAGGTTTTGTCAAACACAAGTTTGAAACCTGTATTGGCTAGAAAAATTCTTGGCATGGTATATTTATCCCAAGGTCAACCCATCTCAAATGCTCTAACCCTGTTTCTAAAGTCCTCCTATTCTAACTTTAATTATAGAATTTTGTGTAGATGCAAAATTATTAACATTTGATTTTACTCTAAACCTTTCTTAAATATTTAAGATAAAAAATGATATCAACCATTTTTTTAAATGTGAAACAATCAATTCATTAAAATTTATATAGCATTAAAATTCTATTTTGCCAAAAGTATCTAATTTACCTCCTAATTTTTATAACTCTATTTAGGTATGTAATTTTCAATGTATGGTTTAAAAACATAACTTTGAATATATATAATATAATTTGATTTAAAACCGCTCAGTGTAAAGTTTAGCATAATGCTAAAAACTTGGTATATAACTGTTATAAAGTCATTCTCCTAAAGTAACTTTATAGCAGGCCTTTGAATATATCAGCCTATTTTATAATCTAAAAAAATAAAAATATTCGAGGTGAGTCGACCTTGGGACAAATATACCACACCGAGAATATTTTATAGTCAGTACAGGTTTCGAACTCGAAACCTGCACTAGGGTGGAAGACCTATTTTATAATCTAAACTAGCGGAGTTACCCGTGCTTCGCTACGGTGTCTATAGAATTTCAGGTGATTCGAATTGATTAATTTAGATTTTATATATAATTAAGCAATAACTACTCGGCCAAATCTAATTGCTCAATCGAAGCAACCAAAAAGACCATCCACTCAGCTAAAACTAACTGAACTTATCAAATCAACCAATAACTAATCACCTCCAAAGCTAAATGTATCCTATCGATTCGACCAAAGACCATCAACCACTCGGCCAAATAAAATAAACTTATCAAATCAATCAGATTCTAAATTATTTTAGCTTTTATATTGGTAGACACCACTCAGCAAAAACAATTATTGAACTTACAAAACAGCCAAAAACTACCAACTAAATATCAAAGCCTATGAAACTATTGAATTAAATGAATATGAAAATACACAGCCAAATTGCTATATAATTACCATTAGAAATATACGTTCTAGATCTTATATAGAACTGATGTTTAAATTTATATGATTATATTAAACAATTACATATTAGCATTCCGTTCCCAAACTTTATAGAATACTTGTGCCAAGTTTGGTGATTTTTGGTTATTTGCTCGAGATAATGCATCTATATAAACAAATTAACATACTGATTCTTTTGTAAATAAAATTTAAGATTAATTCTTGTTGATACCCAGTTTAACACAGATTTGTTTGTGGGCTTAAAGTTCATCTGATAATCTCATAATTTTTATATTTGTAGATGGTTATCGATAAAATTAAGTAATCAAATTATACTGAATCAATATAAATTTACCAACCATTCAGCCATACCCAATTAAACCTATCGAATTAACTAAACCACTAAACCACTTAGCTAAAACCATTAGATTAAAAATCAAATAATCACCAACCGCTTCGTAAACCAAAACTAAATGTATCGAAACAACCAAAATCACAACTACTTACCAAAACCAATCAACTTTATTAAATCAACCAATCACTAACTTCAAGGTGCACACGGACCCCCTCCCGTCCACCTATAGCCAAATTTTCAAAGCTCTACATGCTCTAGTTTTGGCTGGGCATCGCGCACACACATATACACATTTGCTTTTATATATATAGATTACGCCAAGATTCGAACAACTGACCTTTTATAGAGTTGAAGTTTAGAGCCAAAAGCTGAGCCGATTATGCTAGAGGAGGTATTTTTAAAATCAATTGGACTTTTGATTCAAAGTTTTGATTTAGATAAACTTGTTAAATACCCGAATGACCACTAACCACTTAACAAAACCATTTAAAATATCAAATCAGCTGAATATCAAACTGCTCAGCTGTAACAATATAGCGAATACCATCGAAGTATATATAGGATTTTCACTTGTTACATATAAAACTTTTTATTTTACTATATTTTTTCCATGTTTTAATAGTTATTCTGCTATTCGGGGCGGAGACAAATCCAACAAAGCAAAGATCATAAAAATCGGTCCAGCCGTTCTTGAATTATAAATGGTATAACTAACACGACTTTGTTTTATATATATAATTCTTTTTATTTTATTTAAGCGAGGCAAGCCGACCAGGGGACAGGCATTACCGAAAGAAAGAAACGACATGAAACCTGAACAGGGTCAACTGTCGAAGAAAGTTTTTCCACCTCCGGATCGGGACTCAAATTTTTCTGGTTACGTCATGGGTAAGGTTTTCGTGTTATTAGACCTACTAACCGCCAATAGCTTCCTTTGGCTGGCACCCCGATCGATGTGCGAAGGGCGGGAATCGAACCCGCAACCTTCAGGTTGGTAGCCGTACGCCCTTATCGACTCGCCTTCCACCCCCTTTGTTTTATATATATAATTTAAATTTAAATTTATTGCGGGGAAGGCCGACCATGGGACGGACACTTCCGAATTGTTTTATATATATAGATTTATCATTTTCAAACATGTAAAGGTTAATAAAATCTGATTTTTCAAGCTTGCAAATTATACACAATATGTTATCTGGAAAAGATTATAAGATTTGATGTTTTCTGTAAGATTATTGATGGAATTTTAGTTGGTATTAAAAAGCTTTTATACTTTATCCAATACAGTATCAATCTCATAAATGTTTGTTAATAATGGTTTTATATTTATGCTATAGTATACTTTTTTTAGTACTAGATGGTCTGCTATAGTATACTTTGCTGATATTTTATAAGGTCAATTTAACTCACATAATAAAAAGATGCTGCAAAATATGCTTTCTAAACTTTTTATCAAAGAATTTAAATTTAGCAATTAAAATTAATTTAAATATAAGGTAGGTCATTCACATATTTATCAATACGGTAAATGTCTGATGCATGAATTTGTATTACATGGCGCAGAGTCGGATGATCCATAAATCTTAAGATCTAGCTATTCCTAGAGATATTTGCTTCCCTTCTAACATCTTAAATAAAGCCTAAATTAGTCTAAAAAGGTAAACTTAACAGTAAATATTATATTGTCAAATAAATTCAACTTAAACCTTAAAAAGCTAAAATTTTGTGATATAATATGTTTGTAGTCAGATAAGTTTTTAGGATATAAAATCTTACATCAAACAGTAATATATTAATTCTCATTATAAGCTCGTTATATGAGTAAAATTATATTTATCAATCAGGGTAAGACTAGGGGATGGAAATTATTGAGTGCTTAAAAAGCTTAAAAAATAAAAAAACCTCAAACTAATTAATCAAACTTCCCAAATTGAGTGAAACAAAAAGAACAAAATGGATATAAAACAACTGACTAGGTGGGAAAGTGGAGAACTGCTTATACAACCATGGCAGAAAAAGAATGGGGATCAGGGGGTTTGTCATGCCAGCGTCTTCCTAGTCCTAGAACAAAGCATGGGCTAAGGTGGAGAGCAAGGGAATAGGGCCATCAGTGGTATGGGATTAGATATACCCAACATTTGGGTGCTTATAAAATTACCCTTCTTTAATAAGGCTTAAATATGCCATAACTTCATTGGGAAGGAATGTTCTCATTAGGGAGCTTAAAGGAAGTTGAAATATTATTGAGGGTTATAATTATTTGGAATTTGTTTCCACAGCAACATTTTACTAGCATCATTGGTAAAAATAAACTACTTGTGAATTGGATGTTTACTGCCAGGACTATGCCTGAGGGGATAATAGGAGGAGGGATAGACCTTGCAGGCAGCACCACTGACTTGGTGGCATCTTTGTGGAGGGAACAATAGTCAGGCATAGCACCTGCTTATATATTGAACTGGTGGTCACTTTAAAATGGATCGTCATTTGTGTGGAAATGTAAAAATGGGGGTGAAACTGAGTATCATAAACCAGATTAAGAAAATGATCTAGGTTGAGTTAAATGGTATAATGAGTTCACTCTTTTGATCAACTTCAGCCAATAAGCCTTAATGGTTCTAATTAAAATAATTGGGCCTCAGCACAAAATTGGGTTTTGACTATCAAATGGGAGGAAGCTTGGGAGTGAATCTTGGTCCAGGTTAATTCCTTATTGGTTAAAGATTGTGGTTTTGGACTGAGAAGTAACATTTTAGCTGGTTCAGGAAGCGCTGCATCCACAGGCTTTGGTGGAGTAGGGGGAAGGATTATGCCTTAGACAGAAACCAGCATGGGGTCAGTTGTGGATGGACTCTGGCAGTTGTGGGCTCATAGCTGGCAGAAGTTGCAAGGGCGGGGCATTTGCGTTTTGAGTTATCAGTCTCAAAAAAAGGATGTACAGATAGTCTGTCCACCCTCAACGTGAGTCCAAAACTGATGGTCAGGGGTAGAAAGGTAATTGAGCAAGGGGGAAAATACTGTAAAAATATCAATACTTGGGATGATTGTGGAAAATGACTGAGGCCCTTTGAGATGTGTGGCCCCATTTGGACCACAGAATAAAAAGGATAGGCTTGGAGCAATAGGCAGATAAATTAACCATCAGCTCCTGATAACGCACTGTGGGGGAATGTGGGTATAAAAATAAATACTGAACCTCTATAGTGGTGTCTGCTAGGAGCTGTGTACACGTCATGTGTAGAGGGGTGCCCTGAATCACCTGGAGCACAGTTATCACAGTGGCGGCATCAGCCTCACATGTGAGTACTAAATTACAATAGACCTTATAGAGTCAGAAATTGATGAAGCTGAAAGTTTCCATTACCGCCTAAGAAAGTTTGCTTATAGATTTATCAGCATATGTGAAAAAGTTCTCATATTTAAGATAAAAAACTTATATGCAAGTTTTTTTTGTTAGAGCACCAGTAGCTATTAGAAACTTTCTGGAAACATGCAAGGTGGAAATCAAGACATTTTGTTGAAATAAAGCTGCCCAAGTACTTGTAGGAATGGACAAATCATATGAGTGTATTTTTCTGCCAGATGGAAAGGCTGGGGAGAATTTCGCCACTGCCCACACTGAAGCAACTGACAGGAGATCCTAAGAAATGGGAGAAGCACTGGCTGTGAGAAAGAGAAGTCAAGCTTACTTAAACTCAGTTAGATTTCGCTCAAAAAGTAACACCAGTGGAAAGGAGAGCCTATAGTTAAAAGTGTATTTTAAAAGAGTTTAATATAATAAAGAATTATTTAATAATCATACTTTAACTCAAATCTTTGAGCTCACATTATGTTAAATCTAATAAGAATCTATTACTATTAGGCCAAAAATAGGTATTAATTCCTGTAAAAAACTAAATAAGATCTATAATTACTTTAGGAAAAATTTTAGGCTTGTTTCATGAGTATTGAAAAATCAGGACAATTAAAAAAATACAATGTGAATAAAAATGTATTGAAAGTTTTTTGACTCATACTTATACAATAGTATTTTTAAGAGAAATGTTATAATGCATTCACCGTATTTGACAAGAAACATAAACCAAACACTATTTTGTTGCCTGCTTTACAAATAGAGCATGAGTGCATCCCAAAAGTTTGATATTAGATAACTAAATCTAGTAATTCTTTAAGGGGCAATAGGACTCACCTCTTGGAGATCTTAGTAATTTTCTGAGCTTCTCTCATCAACGTTAAGGGACATTAAAACTAGAAAAAATAGAATAGAAAAATACATTAAATAATATATTTTAAGTTAAAAGACTTTAAAGTCTTCATGAGAAATTATGATGATTTTATATTACCAATTATAAGGAATAACCAAAAATTACAAGCATACTTTCACAAAAATAATATATAATTCTGTAGCCTTTTAATATCACCACAAGCCATAAAGTCTTCTCTTATTTAGCTATATAACTAATGATTACTCTTTCTCCCTCACCAATTCATCTCATTAAACTACTTAAACTAATGATAACATCTTGCTTCTGCGTTGGTGTCAACTTATGTCATCAATAATGCAATCAAATAGCACTTTGCAAATGCGCTAACATCAAAATCACCATTAATGTTATTACTTTTATATCAATCTGTCATTCTAAAATGTTTTATCTATCCAATTTGAGATCTAATTAATATAACCTGTGGCAATAGCACTGTGGCCTTCAGAATAAAACATAATTACTTTGACATTAGAACTCAAATGTTTCCAAATTAGCATAATTTTGCTACTGCAGTCAAATTCTGGAATATTGAAGGCATCTAGAACCTTGCGGCAGTCCTTGATACTGCCATAGTACCCATATAGTATATAGCAAACTAAGGATAGCCTGGAATAGTGTTATAACAACTTTAAAGATTGAGTTCAGTGAGCCTTTATGACATAGTTGTTACAAACGTTCTATATACCAGACAGTATGACCAAGATTACAGGACAATTAGAGTACCACAAAGTTTTGGCATATTCCACAAACACTTACAGAGCAACTAAAATTGCAGTAAGCTTAAATTGTATATTAGTGATCTTATTATCATTAATATACATTATATTTTTTACTGTATCATTTCATCATACATAGGTACTAAGTGTAGTACACCTTAACCAGTGTCTTACTTGTATCTCTGATGCCAAGCCGCCAATTTTTAGAATATTATTGACCTATCCTTGGTATATAGAAAGTAACAACAATTTACTTAGTATCAACTTTTCACCTACGTCTAAAGACAATCCAAATGTTCTCTTAGAACTATAAAACTTAGTTACCAGGTTATGACCCAGCATACTATATATATGAATTTTCTCAATTTATTTGGCATAATCAGATATTAGCCATAATGAGGCAAACTATGCAAGGACTTCTATACACTATTAAATAATTGCCAACATTAACTATCCTGCTAACAAATGATTCTAAGGAATTCTTTTAAAGATAATTGAGCCACTAGCAACAAGGCCAATGGCCTGATATGCTCTTTTATTAAATACAAGTGGGACCAAACCCAGGAGGGGGCCACGCTTTTTTACCTGAAAATTCTATATAAATCTTTAGAATAAAATACCTCTCAATATGGTGTCTCATTAATATCCTAAGCAGCCATAATTTTTGTTAAAAGGGGTTTGAAAGAAGTTTTTCAGCATGGACATTGAGGGCATGTGAGAGTGTGGGCAGATTGGGTGTGGAAAATAAGCATATGGAGCAAAGGAAGTACCAAATTAGATTATACTTGTTCATGAGGCATGCCATATGCATCACTTCAACAACCTGGGCAAGGTTAAATTTGCACTTTTAATGAGTTCTGGCATGCATAAGAAAACAATATGAGGTTAGTCAGGTTTTTGGATAATTGGAATAAGAAAATTCAACTTGATGGCATTTAACATGAGCGGCCCATGGTAAACCTGAAATTTTTCAATTTTTTCCTAGCTTCCTCAGGGAGTCAGCAGGAAAATTTAGAGAGCAAATTCTGTTGATGAGTCTTATTGCCACGTGGAGAGCTCAGTAGAAGGAATGCTGGAAGAGACAGTGACCTTTTTGACAGCAAGCTGATGATGTGTTCATTACACTGGGTAATCTGTGCAAGAGCGGAAGAGGCACTGAGGATGGACTCAGGAGTATAAAAACATTTGGACAATCAAAATTAAAATTTTTTTCTTATGAGAATTTCTTTATCCACCAAATGAAAGTATCAGATGGATTAAATTTGGTTAAACATGTGTCATCCAAAGGAGCTTATTAACTGGGAGCAGAGATGGTTGTCACACAAACTGTTAAGTAAGGCAATATGACTGGGACAAACAACAGCCTTCTCTAGATTGTATAGGAAAATTGTGTGCAATTGGATGTTGCAGCAGGAGCTGCTTCTGCATAGTTGAGGGAGGTAGGGGTAGGATAAAACCAACTTGATAAATTAATGCAGTAAAATCTGGGGCAACACTAGAGGTAGATTGGGCAGAAGCCATTCCAGTGGCAAGGGCAATTGTGTTTTGAATGTTCCAACCCAATGCATAAAGTGCAGAGGGTGCAGCCATTCTCAATGAGGTCTAGAATGGGTGGTCAGGGGAAGATCAGATCATGGCATAAATGGGAATTGCCAGATGGGTATCCTAGTGTAAGGGCATATAGTCACAAATATAAATTGCACTATAAGGTTGCTGGCCCAGTTGTAACCACATAATTGGGGTATAAAGTTGGCACCATAAGTGTCCAGACCATCATAAAGCTATTGACAGAGATTGTTGGGAATATTAGAAGCCCCCAATAGCAAAGTGCCATCCATTAGCACTCAAGTGTGGATAGTGGGACGGTTTTTTCTTCTTAAAAACAGTATCAATGATGAAGTCATAGCTTAGTCTCTGCTCATGACTTTTAGGTCAGAGCACACCTTAAATGTGAAAATTGATTAATCCACTGAGTTTCTATACCACCTGTACCATCATAATGATGAAAACTTTGTGTACGGTATTAGTTTCCATACTCAAAACAAAGGATAAAGTTAAGATTGCTCCAGCAAAGCACCGCGGGCTGCTGTTCACCGCGTTGGAGTGCTTGAGTGTTGAAAAAGGTCCCAAGGGGGAATTAACCAATGGGATTGGTGAGGTAAGCAGGTTTAGCCTAAGCGCGCTTTAGCAATGACTGAGAAACACCAGGAGGCGGCGCTCCACAACCAAATGTATAAGCAGCAGGCGTCAAACCTGGAGACATATAAGGTTAGAGTTGGTGGAATGGCTTTGGTTATTTTATAAAAAGCTTACAAAGTCAGATTTGATTGGTTGAGTAATTGAACAGACAGATCCCAAAACTGGTACAGATAATCTTTATCATCATTTATACAACATAGAAAATGGAAAAAATAACAAACCTATAACTTCTAAAATATCTTAGCCATGTAAGAAGTATTATGTTAATTTCTAGATTAAAAATAAAAAGAATTTAATTAAAGATTAGAAAATTATTGTTATTGTTACAAAAACTTTTTAAAACTTCGGGTTATCACTATTTATCATAGCTCATTCCTTAATTAATTTGTTTAAGCTTCCAGGATCCTGTACTCCATCTTAAAGTGAGTACAATTTTTTACTTTAGGTTTACCAGGCCCTTTTTGAATTCAGCAACCTGTCAAAAGGAGTAATTAAAACGTTACGCTAAAAATTTCCTATTTTTATGTTAACTTTTTATAATTTGGCCAATTACACTAACTGGGCGCCCTTTTTAGGACCAATGCATTTTATAGACCTAGTTTAAATAAAATATGAACTAAAGTATTCAACTTTTTTATTATCTATAGACTAGTAGATTTCAGAGATTATAAAGCTTATACTTGTTTGGCCTTAACAGAAACATTTGCTAGCAAAGATAAAAGTCTATGAATTATCAGCTAGATTAGTCCCGCCCTTCGCACATCTATCGGGATGCCAGCCAAAGGAAGCTATTGGCGGTTAGTAGGTCTAATAACACGAAAACCTTACCCATGACGTAGCCAGAAAAATTTGAGTCCTGATCCGGAGGTGGAAAAACTTTCGACGGAGTTGACCCTGTTCAGTTCATTTCGTTTCTTTTTTTCGGTAATGCCTGTCCCCTGGTCGGCTTGCCTCAGTTAAATAAAAATATCAGCTAGATTAGTAGCGCAACGTTAAAAACTGTCTCTCAAAAGACAAGTCTGTAGAACATATCTGAAGTTCTGCGCATGACTGTGTGAAAAGAATTGTTAGTGTTATACTAGTTATTTTGTTGTTCCTATTTTCCAAGACAGTTGCTATTTAGTCCAAACAATCTCAATATACCTAGATATCTTAAGATAGTATTATATCTTTTATATATATTTAAATATGATAGCATGTCTTTAATTTGTTTTTCTGTCTGTATCTTTGAGATAGTTAACTCAATCTATTTAACATATTGCAGGTGCATTATGATAATGTAATCATATGATCCTTGGTGATAGATTTAGGGTAGGTTCATTTAGTCTACATTTATAATTTTACTAGTAGAGTTGGTTCTTCTTATCCGTAAAGCGCTTTGAGTAAATATAATCATATGACTAAGTGATAGTTTGAGTATATAGGCAAATTATGAAAAAGGAAACAACCTACTATATATCTGCTTATATTTTAGTACTTTTCTGAAGTACTTTTCTTTTGCCCTCTGAACAATTCATTCACTACATCTGATGATGGGTCTAAAGAAGTTATAAGATTTGTTTTTCAACCTATATCAGGTTCATAGTTCTTCTGTATTTTTTAAAAAGGTTTGTCACTGTCTAATAACAAAGTTAAAGTAAATTGCTTTAATGATTTCCAGATTATTAATGGAATTGGGCAGTCAAACAAAAAATGTTCTCTTATTAAAGCCTCAACCAATTTTGTGAAAAGTTCTATTGTTGCCTTTAAAACTTGATTTTAGTAAAATACTAGTAGTGTCTAATTATGTTTATACCACTTTACAGAAGAGTGAATTTAAAATTTTGCCCTTTTTTCATCCACCTGAGATAATTTTGACCCTATTCTGAACCTACACTAATAAATAAAAACTCATATGTTATCAGACAAAAGTGACTGATAAACACCCTCCATCACCCAAAGATTATTTTAAAGAACTATATTAATTAAACACTCACCCATAAACTCAGGGTTTTTTTATTAAACTAAACGCAGATATGGTGAAAGGTGAATGAATAAAGAGAGGCCTGAAATTATACCTTTGTTTTGAATTAAAAAGTGTTTACTTTATATTTTATCTAAACTTCTAGTGTCTAGGGCTTCATCAGCATCCTCTCTCCAGTCTAAAATTTTAAGATTGAATGGCATACTATCAAGGGTTCTATTCTTTTATATTATTTATTACTAAAATTCACTAGGGCTTACCACTAGTGACTTCTGGGTGCCCACTCCTTGCTTTTGCCAGCATGACATCATTGTTTATCTCTAAATCCTCTGTCTATTTTAATAATTCACAGAGTTTGCTGCCTTCAGGTACTTAAAAAAACTATTGTTTCACCATGGTCCTTCATTAGCTACCTGGTGAATTAATATTTTTCAATGAATGAGGAGATAGAGACCCTAATTTTGCCCTTCCTATAACTTTCAAGTGTTTAGTGGGTTAACTTTATTTAAATTATGATTTAAAGCAATCAATAGAATGTGAAGTTTCATGCTACTCCTAAGTTATAATCCATTCACCCAAAACTATGGTTCTACCAAATAAAGCACTCAAGTGATTCTTATACTATCAATATGCTAAAAGTAGATGTTTTGATTCCAGGAGACAAAACCCATTGTAGTCAAGGCTTCTAATTCCTGCCCCTCTGATAAATATAAAATCATCATCTGTTTTATCTAGCGTCAAAGTGGGTGTATAGTGTAAATTTGATATATATATATATCAATTTGTACATCCTATCATTCACCAAATTAGTGGAGCTTAACTAAATATTAATTAGGTGATAATGAGAATTTTTTTATCACAGATCTAGACTCCTATCTCTTAGATCTTTAAAAAACATTTACTAAGTCATTAGAGACAATCATAAGGCTATTCTAAAAGTGACAAAATATTATGGCTATACATTATCAACTATCTTAGCTAGATATAGGAGGTGCCATCTTCTTTTGCAAATTTTTTTTCAAGTACAGAGTCAACTTCACTTATCAGAAAAAGGCTACGTCAGTCTATATTAGCTTTTACCTTGGAATTAATGAAAAATTTCGAGCAGAATTAGTTTAAGTAAATCAGTTAGAATTTATAGAGCCAACTTGTACATACAACTACTTAGTTTCAATTATTTCAATTTCCTTTTAGCTAAAGTGTCTACAAGGGCCTAAAGGAATAATGGCTATATTGTCTTGATGGACGTAATTACTATAAATTTTTAGCCCAAAGAAGCAATGAACACCTGGAATGGAAGGACCTTCAACCTATGATGGAGATAGAGGCCTAAGGATTTGATAGCCTCTAGCCATCCTGGACCGCCTGGACATCCAGAAGACTTCTTAGCGCTTCCCTTCCTTCAGGAAGAGATCTCTTTAATAAATCAGACTAGTACATTGGATTGAGAAATAAGATCCATCACCAAAAGATGTTGGTCAAATTTAATTGCAGAACATAAAGTAAAAAGTTTTTTGGATGATGCCATTAAGGAAGAATTAGAAATAAAATTATTTTATGATTAGATAATTGGACTTAGATATCCAAAAAGATAAAGAAGCAAGATTGGTGCAAGACCAACTGGGCCTCCAAGTCTCTTTAATCTAAAAGTAACAATCTTTTTTGTTATTAAGACGTGAATTAATCTAAAGTTCTCTTACCAAATTCATGGTAGATCAGATTGATGCGCTTTAAGATAATAAAGATATTTTAGATAACAATTAATTAAGATTTAGTTCCATTACACTTATCAGCATCAGGTATCTCTGATGTTAATTAAACTCGTCCTATTGGTGCAAATGTTATTACTTCTAATGCAGTTTTTGTTCTAAGCTCATCTTTTAAGATAAAATCCCCTTTGAGCAATCAGTATTGCTTATTTTTTATATTCAAAAACGCTATAGAAGGCGCCCCTGATAATCAGACTGTTATATACTTACCATCTTGTTTTAGTTTTATTAGCCCAAGAAATATGTACCCATATTATGTGATGCACCACCTTCCTGAGGTTAAGACAGCTTTTATCAAAAAAGTAGTGACCTGATTCTCACCAGCCAGAATAATTGTACAAGTACCAGTTTTATGCAGAGAATCTTCCAATAAATTTGTTTCTAGTTATTCCTCTAAAAAACCAACCCTAGTGACTGATAACTGAATTTCTCTTGATGTCATAATAGTTGATGTTTTGTCAGCTTTATCCAATAAATTCTAACTTTAACTCTATATAAACATTTCTGAAATGTTCTTAACTTCTATGAAACTATATCAAGGATAACATTATCAAACTTTCCAGCCTCCCTTGTTAAGCTTCTCACCCATCTATCCCTGCTGCACATTCTCTGATCCATATAAGATATTTATAGTCCGGAAAAGTTTACTGATGAAACTTCATTAATTGTGGAATATGAATTCATGCCACTAAAGATTGTTTGGAAAAAATGAGATGGAATTGCAAATGAGGAATCAGCATAAGGCACTAGCCCCTTTGATGATAGCTGAATTGTGCCTCAAAAACAGTCTAGTCATATTGTTCTTCCAACAATAAGTGCTCTGGCATTCCTTATTAAGAGAGTTCTACAGAGGAGATGAATTTAACAATTCTATCGTTATTTCTCTTCTATTTAAAAAATTGACACCATGGCTATCTACTCTATACTATCTAATGTTGCACTACAGAACATGAATTGATGTTGTAGTTTACAAAGTCAAGGTAAAGGTACTTATGTTAATATAACCAAAAGGATTATCTACATATACTTAATAGGGAAGTTGAGCAAAACCTGGTCTTTATCAATCATTATAATATGGCACTTTGTGTACCTCTTAAACTTTCTCTATTAGCTACTCCCATTTGTTTTAAGATAGAAGTACTAAAACAAACTTCAGTAGCTCTATATAATAATGACTACAACTTTCTTTTGTAGAAACTCTTTTTTTGAAACATGCTGATTTTATTAACTAATAGATAACTCTTTTCTTTGCATGGCTGTCAAGTTCCTTTAATATTGAATGAACTTAATAGTAAAAAGAACTTAAGCTGCAAACTTGTCTAAATGAGTACCCTTACTCTGTTGCTAGGGTAAATTACTAGACCTTGGGTCTGAAAGATTAATTCCCCCTTTTATTGTGAAGCTGAGGAGAGGAGTGTCTCTAAATTGTCTAAAAACATTAAGATTACCATACAACCCCATGTGCCGGTGAAAAAAGGGATCATCTGGTTCCCTCTCCCATCTTTTACACAAATTTTCTGATTTAGATTTCCTTCCTTTTA
Source organism: Massospora cicadina (assembly GCA_022478985.1). Taxonomy (NCBI): domain Eukaryota; kingdom Fungi; phylum Entomophthoromycota; class Entomophthoromycetes; order Entomophthorales; family Entomophthoraceae; genus Massospora; species Massospora cicadina. Next base: position 226,237 of record JAKSZP010001382.1, read on the forward strand.
TGAAGTCCTCTTTACCCTGAAATATTAGATTTAGTTTAAAAAAGACAAAGAAGTTCTTTCAAAAAATTTACCTGATCTACAAAAAATTGAGGTAACTAACCTATTGCTTATGTTCTAAGTTTCCCATTCATAAGGTAACTAAAATAAATAGTAATGTGACGCTTTGAAACTTTGGCCAAGAAGAGTACCCCACAGTTACAGAAAATTTGTTAAAAACTTAGATCTTTCTTTTTAAAAAGTAAAATATTTCTGTCAAAAGTTTAATTAATAGAATTTTCTCAAATTTTTTACATCTAGCTCTCATGATTATGGGTATATGAAAGTTGTAAAAACAAAGTGAGACCAAGATCACATCAATCTTAGATCTTGATTTAACAAAATAACTAACAAAGGAATAAGATCAGGGGGCCCTTAATTAGAGCAACTACTTTTAGACAGAATTATTCTAATTTTCACAAATTTATGGAGTCCTTATACTAATTAATAATTAGTGAAAGCCATCAGGTATTTATGGACTACTAAAAAGCTAGTATGCATCACTTATAAAGATTGTTTCTCATTAATTTAATTTTGCTGATCATCTGAGGTCATTAGCTAGTTCCCTCTATTTTTCCACTAAATACCTAGTTAGCAGTTATTGTCAAATTAACCTTTCTGCTAAAGATCTCACCAGGTGTTCTTTTTTAAATAAAGGCTTGTTTTAGACCACTCAAAAGCTAAATGGGTTTACAATGACACTGCCTTAACAAACATTCCATGTACCTACTCTTAAGAGCTCATATGCTAACTGATGTAATTATATAACTTTACTAAGTTCTTGTTTTTTCTAGAACTTATATGGCCCATCTTGATAACCTTAAACTGGTCTTCAAACACTTGCAAGACAATTTGGTAAAATTAAAACCTAAAAATGCACTGTCATCTAATATAAAATATAGTTACTAAGGTAGAAAATGTCTAGAGATAGTATACTTTACTACCCAATAAAATGGAATTATTTGAACAAATGTTTATCTCTCCAAACTAATGTAATATCTATGTATTTCTAGGTATGATTGGATATTACTAAAATTTAGACCCCATGTTGCTGATCCATCTGAGCCCTTGGTAGACTTCTGCATGAATTTATAAAACTTTCTGGGTTTTAAGCAACAACATCAAAAGCTTTTTTTCTCATAACAATCACTTTAGTTACTATGATTCAATTTGAACAGCAAATTTTAACAATCACACACAGGAAAGATGGGTAACTTTTTTAATAAAAATAATACAACATGGGTGAGCGTTACAGCAAGCGGTGTGCTTAATGGTGCAACTAAGGGCAAGAAACGCCCTGGAGGGGGACCAGGAACCCAATCCGCAAAGAAATTGCAAACTCAGACACCGTCTGGGTTTATAGTATTCACTGTAAAGCATGCGCAATATATGTACATTCAGTTCAACCAACCCTTATCAAAGGTGGAACATGGGATCAGACTCTTCCTTGGGGATGAGTCACCGACCCTGTGGGAGAAAACATGTGAGGCACAGCCCTCACTTTTCCCTCACACGGTGTATGTAGCCACCAACAACATGGGCTGCGGCTGGATCGATATTGGTTTTGAAACAGCCAATGAAGCTGATACTGCAGCAAAATTCTGAATGGAAATTGCCCTCCCTTCCTAAAAAAAAATTGTGTGCACCACGTGCACCAGATGGAACAAAGTGAAAACTTTGTTCATCTCTTTTGACTCGCTCCCCACCAACCTTCCTCATAAGGTAATCAAGGAGGAGCTCCACAAAGGTCTTGTAGCCTATGGAGAAATTCAGCAACTCAAATTACAGCAATTTCGCCTGATGCCCAACCTGTGCATGGGCAAAGCTATTGCCATAATCAATCCCTTCCCAGAAGTGGAAGAGGACTTATCCAAAATTCCCCACACAGCAGAATTTCACTTCAAAGATGGGGCCAGTCAGCTGCATTCCAAGTTACACTGGAATGCGCATTGCCCATTTGCAACCACTGTGGCTCACTGGGCCACAAGGAACACGAATTTCCTGTGAAAGAGGGCTTAATGAAAAATGACTATTGTGAGGAAGCAATGGACAAAGATAATGAAAACTTCGCCAAAATGACTGACAGTCACCACCCATTCCGCTGGGGTGAAGATGGACTATACTCCATCGTGGACCCAGTTACAAGCAAACAATGTAAAGTGGCACAAAAAGCCTGCAAGCGAGCAGCAGCCAAAGCGGCAGCACACGCGGAGTCCACCATTAACCCCAGACAAATTTGGGAGGATATTTTGGAATTCACCAAACCAACCAATCAGAACAATATGCCCAGGTCGAAAATTTTCACAGTAACCTGACTGAGTCACAAAGTGACATCAGTCATGCACATATTAAGAAACAATGCAACTGCAATTTGGGTGAAAATGCGGTGCACAATTCACTAAAGTCAAACCTCAAAAAAATATAAAATCCAATCAACAATCTGCATCAAATCAACATGAGACCTGTGCAGGAAAAGTTGACGCAAATGCAAAAAACTACAATTCATTGAATCATTAGGTCAGATCAAGGGAACCAACAATGGCAGCAAAAGAGTTGGAGTACAGACGAGAGCATGGCCAAAATGAGCTGTGGTGGGATAGGGCCAGAGGGCCCTCCCCAGCCGCTCCTGAGGCGCCACAGGCACCTCAGTGTCAATAGGGACGCTAAAAATTGCAGAATCCAGGGCTCATACGTCCCAATCCAAAAAGCTGGAATTCCTGCAAAAACCTCTTGTAGACATCTTGGCCATCCAAGAAACCCACTGTCTACAAGGGGAAGAAGAATCCTGGTCAACCAGGGTCGCACCATCATAATCAGTATGGACGTCTCACTGTGGGGTGATCGTCCAAAACAACAAAAAATTTAAAATTACAAATTCGTCATCACACTTTCATGGTTGAGTCCTGGTAGCAACAATCACATGCCAAGAGGAAATAATTTTGATAGCATGTATATATGCACCATGCACTGCAACTGAGAGAAAACAATTTTTGAAAACATTCTTACTCTCACCCTCCCACCAGATACCATTATGTTAGGCGATTTCAACTGCTGGGATATCCTGATATGGATTGATGGCCTAATCCCAAGGGGATACCTACCTGGACACATTGAATTCCGCACAATGAAAGCATCTCTTTGCTTACAGGATGCTCTTCCCCCCAGTTCACCACTCCTTCCCCACATGACGTGGCCCAACATATGTGAGGGAGTGCTCATATTGATGAGTCGCATTGACCACATCCTCATCCCACAATCCCACCGCTTAAGAATCTCCATATTTATAACAAAAAAGATCAATTTTTCTGACCAATGATTAGTTATGGTGCAGTTAGTGCCAACCCAATCCCACACACAGGTGTCGCCTTGGAGAAAGTTTCACCTGGAAAATATAAAATTGCCTGAGATATCCAACTGGGTTGAAAACAAGGCTACAAACCCAGAATTCACAGCCCCATTCACTTCAGATCCCATTGGAACATGGTAAAATTTCAAAAAGGATTTAATTAACAAAACCCAACATATTGCATCATGTAAGTACACCGCAGACACGGCCACAATCAAGCGTACCTTGGCAGAACTAGACCACTTGGAAATAAATACTCCTAGATCTGGCTATAGCCCCAACTGGGGACACAAATGGGCAGAAATTTCTGCCCAACTTAACAATCTCATCTTCAAACACCAACACAGAATCAAAGTATTGAACAAAGGTAAGTTCATAAAGGAAGGCGAAACCTGTTTGACATACTTTTTCTGCCAATTCCACTCCTGTGGAAACCAGCCTGCATGCACACAGGTCCACAAGACCAACAGCACCGTGGCAACTGATCCTGAGGAGGTCAAGGCGGAGGTACACCGCTATTCACCAAATTATATCAAGAAACGCCAACATATTCATAAAAAATTAAAGGATTTATACAAACTGCTGAGATACAAAGTACACCACCTAATTACAATATACTATCCCTTATTACATGGGAGGAGCTTTGGGAGACAATTCGCAGTGCACCATGTAGGAAATGCCCAGGGCCTGATGGGATACCCTACGAATTTTACAAAAAATATTTTCAACAAATTGCCCCCCTCCTATTGGCGTCTATGAACCAGAGCTTGTTGGAAACACGACCATTACCAAGAGGCCATGAGTTTTATGTTATAACCTTGTATAAAAAGGGTGGCAGGTTGGACCTGGACAACAGGCGCCCAATTGCACTCTCCTACACTGACACAAAAATTCTAACAAAAATTCTAGCAGCTAGATTAGGCGCAATTGCATCTGACGTCCTATCACCCAACCAGTTTGGGTTTATACCAGGGCGTTCAATCTGGAACAACATTCACCCTGTTGCAAACATTTGCCAATACAAAGCAACTGGTGCCATGGTCTTCTTGGATCAAGAAAAGGCGTATGACCAATTTAGCTGGCCATACCTAAAAGAAATTCTACATGCCTTCAAACTCCCACCAAGATTCATAAAATGGGCGATGCTCCTAACAGAATCTGCAACCATGGCTGTATGTGGCCCTGGATTCCTAACAAACAAGATTAAACCACACAGAGGGCTCAAACAAGGGGATCCCCTCAGCCCACTGCTATACAATTTTAGCTTTGACCCACTCCTCCGAGTAACTGACTCACATCTCATGGGGATAACCGCACAAGGACAACCAACAGTCAAGATACTGGCCTTTGCAGATGACTGCGTAGCAGGTATAGCAAAAAATAAAGATGCCCGACAGCTGGAACATACTCTAGAGGAATACTCCAAGGTGAGCAATGCATTGCTCAACAAAAGAAAGACATAAATCATTCTCTTAGGCAAATACACAAACAATTGGGCCACAACATCAGAACCTCATACCAATACATGAAGAAAAAACCCAATCATTTTACCCTTTGCAACACCTCTCACTAACACTCCTGTCCAACACCTTGGAATCTGGCTAGAATCAGGGGGATATGCTAATGAGACAATGGAAAGTAACCTGTTACAACGGGTAACCAAACGCGTCGCCTCCCTCAAGGGAAGAACCCCAGGACTAACAGGACGAGTTACAGTTGCTAACTCGCTCATCCTCCCAATACTGTGGTACCAGGCCCACGCGATCACCTTCTCACCTACCTTTATAACCTCAATCCGCGCGCTTATCCAGGGATGGCTGTGGCCTGGCTCTCACCCTCCTATACGGATGGAAACACTATTTGGCCCACGCTCAAGCAGAGGCATGGGACTAATAGATTTTGAGAGCCACGCCAATCACATCCTAGGTACCTGGATAAAGGAAATCCTTGCTCCAAACCTCCCACAACAACATTGGTCCAGAGCAGCAAGGAATAACTTTGCACAGGCGCTCAAATTAACCAACCCACATAGTCCACCCAGACTACTTTCATACCTTGCCAAGCACCCTACTGCAACAGGTCCGCATGGAACCTCCCCTCATTTCAAACATATCCTCTGAACTATCCGCCATATGGGATGGACCATAGAGAACATGGGTACTATACATGGAAGAGGACGACCCAGCCCCCAATTCAAATTAAAAAACCCAGAAAACCACCCCCAGAGAGATATGCTCGCAACAACCCCAAGCATAGCTAGGATAGAATACCTAGATATGTTGAACATTCCCTATGATTTAACCACACAGAAGGCAATGTGGAAAATGACTCACTACCCACTCCTACAGCTAATTATAAGAGCAAACGCCTAGCGCTGTCTGAGAAGGACCTATAGGATGGCGGAACATTCCAACTCCCTCCACAAAACATGTGCAGTATGTGGAGGGGAGGGATTCCTACATCACCACCTAGAAACATGCCCCCCAACCAAAGCTATATGGCAGGAAGTCGCACGACTGCTTAAGATCCAAAATGATTAGGAATTCTTGATATCAAAGAGCATCTTTGCTCTTCAGATCGAGCCACCAACTCATCTACTCTCCACTCCCTAATAATACCCATTGCATTGTGGACAATCCACACAATTGCATTAGATGCGTTCAAGGGCACAGTCCCAACCATTCATGGGGTTATTAACAGATTCCATGTCCACTTACTGGAGCACTTCCAAGCCTGGCTCTATGGATATATGAGACCAAAGCAAAAAGCACTCATAGAATCATGGTTCCCACTCTGGTTCCTCCACACAGACCCTTTCCTTCACACCTGCTCCATAGCAGGGGAAACCCCCCAGAGTAGCACACCAACCCCCCATACCTGGCAGTCCCGCTGGCAACAGGGTAACTTGAGTACCTTGGGGTGCCCAATTTTATATTTGTCGGTTATTTCCTCAGCTTTATGTATATTCAGTAATGTCTGTCCCCTGGTCAGCTTACCTCAGTTAAATAAAATTTAAGCAACAACATCTATAAGTACTTAATGATTGGCTTCTTAACTGCACTTGTTTTAATATAATCCACCTAAAACTAACTATTGGCTTATTTGCGTACATGAACAATACACTGTTGAGCTATCTTGTCACAACTAAACACTAGTCAAATATATCATCTAGTCATGAATCTCAGAAAAGCATTATCTAAAAATGGTTAGAAATATACCCAGTTTTAAATGCAAATATCTTATTATTTTACTTGCAATCAGATTCTCCCTGTCATTATTATATGACAATCACTCTGCTGCAAGCACTGACCACTCTTCAATTTTTAATTTCGCCAGATAAAATATTCTAATAGGAGATAGCCATTTGGTGTTAAAATTACAAAATATACAGTTTCTCTAAAGTTTACAGAGTTTGTGTTGGACTTCCATTTTTGACCTCAATAGTGATGTGCCCAACATGTACCACAGTAAATACTTGAAGCAGTCTAAGGCTCATGATAAGTATATTATTTATTAAGGTGTCAAGTCACGCTCAGGTTCTTCCAACTAGTGTAAACTGTATTGTAAGTACATCAAAAGGGACTTATTGAAATCAAGTACCAAAAGGAGGTATAGAATTAAAGATTTAATTTTATATAGTATAGGATATGGTTTTATATGTTATATTTAACAATATCTGCCCAGTAAGTAAAAGTTAATGAAATTTAAAGAAGGGGAAATATAGATGAGAGGCTCTTGGTTAGGCGATGCATTCCAGATTTTATAATGCCTTTGTAGCATATTTTCTATAAGCAAAATGGTAGATTGAACGTTTAAGTTAATATGAATTAAAATTGCTTATATTATCGTTGTGAAAATTCTTGAATCTCACCCTTTTCAGGTTCATATTTTTTATTTCCTCATTTGCCACCTAGTGTATTATTCACCTGACATATTGATGATCCTCAATTTTTGATTAGGCAGGATTTTATCTTGGGGTATCTAGGGCTTGAGTTGGTCTGAGGGAATTTTACTAATATCAAATTGAACCTCATTAACTATTGATTTCTCCATATAGTTATTTGATGTGACTTGATTAATCCCATTCTTAGTCTAGGCGTCAATCCTCTCATGGGTTTAGAATGCTTGATAATTTCCCATCATGTAAAATGCCTGATACCTACATTTAGAGCCATACATTAAAATGAAGATGATCTGTCTCAGCACCCGTTTTGTGTAGCTGTACTCAAAGAGAATTGACCCTATTATTCCAACTTCTGGACTTTACTTGGTCACAAAAAAAACTTGATAATCAAGCTCAGGTAACGAAATCAGCTTCTATCACTAAAATTAAAAAAAGTGATTTTAGTAAAAAAGTATGTCCTATTCGCTCTTTATCTGACCCTCTATTTGTACCTAGACAGTTAGCAAAGCCCATAAAAATCTTGGACATTTAACCATAAAGTTTTTATGATTTTAAATGTTAAATGCTCTTGGAAATATGACCAAAGATGTCAACTATGTACTTAAGACTTGTTTGACAAGTTGTAATCAAGACCATATAAGCCATGAAATAAATTTATAACATAAGACCTAGAATGGTTTTTGTTACCAATAGTTTGATGTAGTCAACCCTCTGCCTGTGGAATTATGTAGATACTGATTTTGGACAATTTCAAGTCCTATATAGCAATAAGAGTGAATCAGTTTATAATAAGGATGAAATTGGCCAAAAGACCCTGGCCAATTCTCAATGGAACCCCTTGAATTGTGGAAATTCTATTCTATTCTATCCAACTCTCAGCCATATCTTCCAGCTCTTAGGAATTGGGTTGGGAAAGAACTGCAGCTAAATATGGAAAATTATGCTGAGGCTCCTCAATGGCCCCTCAACAATTCTGTTCAAACTATGAGGCGGAGACCACCCCTTTTATAGGGGTTGAGGGGGCCCCACAAGGTGAAGATATTTTCAAGCCCACTGATTGGGTTAAAAGTATTAAGTCTTTGCCAAACGGACTAGTTTCTACACAGTATCAACCCTCCATTAGTTGATACATTGAAGCAAAGCAAGACTCAGGAGCTCTGACAGGTTAAATCCCCATATTCCCTAATTTGGCAATTACTAAGCTAATCTGAACTTTGAGCCTTGATACCATTAATTACAAAACAAAGAAATTATCATGGGGTTCTTTTTTACCCCCTCGCCACAACTAATAAAAAATATAAAAAACAACCTTTTAGTATTTATTAGTGTTTTGTTATTTCTAATATAAATGGTGCAAAAATCCCTTGAATTAAATTGTTGGAATTTAGGTACAAAAGGCACCAGAAAGCATTTTTAGCGCTTAAAATTAACAACTATATACTATCTTAAATTGACCAATTAGGGGGTGGAAGGTGAGTTGGTAAGGGTGTATGGCTACCAACCTGAAGGTTGCGGGTTTGATTTCCGCCCTTTGCACATTGATTGGGGTGCCAGCCAAAGGAAGCTATTGGCAGTTAGTAGGTCTAATAACACGAAAACCTTACCCATGACGTAACCAGAAAAATTTGAGTCCCAATCCAGAGGTGGAAAAACTTTCTTCGATGGAGTTGACCCTGTTCAGGTTTCATGTCATTTCTTTCTTTTGGCAATGCCTGTCCCCTGGTCAGCTTGCCTTGGTTAAATAAATTAAATTGACCAATTATCTAAGCGTGTAGAAGCCATTATTCTACTTGATGCTCCTGCTTAAGCTACCATTTTATACTTATTTAAAATAGCTTTTCTAGGAATGACTGTCAATGAGTACTCATATCAGATAACTGAAATGATTTTCTATTTTTTAATTGTATAAGATTGACTAGATCTTTGGGAGTAATAAATATAAGTCACAGCGCATTATCCTGCAAAAAAACGCCACAGTAGAAGGAGCTGATGTCTCCTACGTCTACTTTATGAAGGTAAACTGCTTCTGTTCTATACACTTAAGATCATTCTTCCTAGTTTATTACTAGCCTATCAAGTCAGTTAGCATAGAATCACCCATATGTTCCCTTATAAAGCGCTTTATTTTTGTGAGCCTCTACTGACCTCCAGCCTTTACCCATAATTGAACCTGCCAAAGTTGATAATATAGAACTCATTTTACAATCACTGTTAGATGAAATTATACAGCTACAATCTATGGCTGATGAATTGATAAAAGCCACCATCTATTGAGAAGTCCATATGAAAAATAATATAAACCTTCACTACCTAAATACTATTTAAAGTATTAGTCTTATTTTACCATTGTCCTGGTGGTAGGAGTCATAAGATAGTCACAAAGTGGTTTAGTCCATTTTGACTAATATAATAACCAGGTTTTGCATATTCTAATGCCTTATTTAGTTTAATTCCTGTGGTAAATTGATTATATATTCATCTCCTTAGGAAGTATAATTATCATTGACAAAATCTTCTGGGGTATTGTTAAAATCTTAGCACTACTAGGTGGTCACTGGTATTGTTTCACAGGATTTCAACAATAGAGTAATAAAAGTAGTATTAAAACTCTTGGCAGCTCTATTAAATTTTATAGTTGTAATGATAACTACAAATATAATTGGTTTTTTTGATTTATAAAACTAAAAATCAGAAAAAGAAACTTATTTAAGTTAAAGCTCTTTGTATTTATGCTCCTAAGAGGCTAATAGTAAAAATAAATGAAAGTCAGGTTAGGCTGAGAGTATCTTAATTAGGCTATATGTAGATTTAGCTAATCAACTCTCACGAACCTTTTCAACTTTTAAAAGCTAGGTTTTAAGGAGAGTTGAATCAACCTTTGGGATGACGTAATTGTGGGGTAGCATTTTAGTATAATCCCACCAAACAGCCTTCTTTAACATATTGTTAGTTCAGCCGATTAATGAAGTTTCTAAGTGGTGATTTGTTGATCATATTTAACACCCCTGAACCCCCTTTAGATCTATAAAAGGGGTTGCTTCCCTTAGGAAGTTGTTTTAAATTTAATCTTGCATATGTGCAGACTTCCAGGTCAGTTTGCCTATTTCACCAGGGGTATAAAGCATTTCTTTCATCTAGAGGTGGATTCTTCAGCGTAGTATGTGGTGTAAAATCATTACTCTAGTTGAAAAAATTCCGCAGAGAATTGGAGTTGGTTTCAATATTAATTTAAAGTATTTTGTGCAAGGCATTCTTACTAGCTAGTTGTACCCCTTAGTTGTCTGACATTACCCCCACCACTAATATTGGGCATAATAGAGGCGTAGGAATAGGCCATGTACTCAGTTGATAGTTACTCTAGAATCAAAGGGATTTGATAGAATATTCATCAAATCTTATAGGTTATAACAAAAGGTCCTTCCCAGATGGACCTGAGCTTCTCACTTCTGGGGTGATACAATTATGATAATATAACTAAATCAGGTATTTTGAAAGAAGGTAATGGTGGTCTGATCTCATTAAGATCTAGCCCTCAATGGTGACAATTTTCACAAGATTAGTCATGGCATCAGTTTGTAATTATTTTATGTGTTGGTCCAACTTCTTCATGTCCTTGTCAGAGCATTTATCCTTTCAGAAAAGACATCTTTAGATAGAAAAGCAGATAACCCTGGCTCTCAATCAAATAATGTGGCTGGGTGACATCTTAAGGAATTGGTGCTAATTATTATGATAGGCAAAGAGCATTTGGCATAGACTGATCCCAGTGGAGAAGTTCTGATGTGGCCACTTTTTGTAGTATGGATACTAAAATTACATTTGCTCTTTCTGCGTTACCATTCAAAAAGGATTATAGGGGGCTGAAAATAGTTACTCCTCTCCTATGGTGGTAGCTAGGATTTTGACTAATATAGAGGCGAATTTCCTCACGTTGTCACAGATAAAGACCTGGGGGCAACCATGGTGGTGAAAATGGACTGATGGAACAAGGTAGCGGTAGCTTTAGCACTTTAGTATGGGAGAGCCACTGAACCAATCCATTTGTTAAAGTGATCAATTCTACTATTACATAGTGATTCCCACTGGTAGTCTGAGGTAGGCGAACCACCACATCTAAACTGATCTTTTAAGAAGGTTTGATGATGGGTAGTAGGCTGATTAATATCTAGTCTTGCGATTGGTTTTTTCAGGTTAATCAGGCATCCAGGACTTTGATAATAAATTTTATCATTCCCTCCCAGTAATAAAAATTTTCAATAGCCTTTTCAGGTTCTGGTGATTTATCTGAAGATAAACCTTTAACAATCATCAGATCAGGCTGATTATCCTTTCAATGCTTGATCTAATGCCTTAACTCTCACCTCAAAGCCTATTGAAATTACACAAATTGGGCTTAAAATCTCAACTTATATTCAATCAAGTCCTTTATCAATAAGCTCAGGCCAAAACACTCATACATTATGGCTGATTATCTATGCATCAAACCTGAGAAATTGGCCCCAATTATCAGGAACACAATCAACTAACTATTATACAAAATTGTTTGGGATTGACCTGAAGTTAACGTTTAAAAGTCACATGGGCTGACAGAAGAATGAAAAATTTAGTCAATTTCTGCCCTAGGGCAAAATTTGTATATTGATTGCATAATTGGCATGATAGCACTTGCACATGTACTTTCTAAAAGGAAGTACCTAGTGCTATCAAGAGAGAGGCCTGCCGACGTCCCAATTAGGGGTACATCATCTACTTTAATTGATGAATGAATTCCACAGAAGCTTTATTTCATCAGCAGTATCACGAAACTCAAATCAAGAAGATCCTAGGACATTTTGCATGTTTTTATCGCAATTTTTGTCCCTGAAATCCTCTCAATTTTGTGAGTATTTTGCCACCAATAAATCTAAGAATAGGTCCCAATCATATCAGTCCAAGGGCCAAACTGAGGTGGTAAAATGTTTGTTGAAATTGCATGCTCAAATGTGGCCAGGAGATGCCCTAGAGGTGTAAATACTGGAGCTTGGCCTAATGACTGATTATCAAATAAATATACGTTAAAAAATTTACTTTATTTTATCCTTTTCCTGGTTTTCTCATAGTCTTTCCTTTGGAGAATTGTTGACAAGCTGAAAGCAAAGCTTATATTAAAACTTGCCTTAAAAGAAGTTCTCAATTACGTTGGAATAAATTATGCCAAAAGTTGGCTAAAAGAGTTGGGGCTATTTTAATCTGCCTAGTGATTTTCTGAACGGTCAGAGTACCATAAGCAACTGGCAAAATTGAGGATCATTCTACAAAACTTCGTCCCAATTAAGCATGCAGGATCATAATTATCAAGCAAGCGATCCTCAGAGATTCACAACTGGTGCTCACTCAAAACTGGTGACTTTCTCCAAAATGGATTTCCATAACCAATTCCTGGCATATTTGGCCAGATGAGAAAGTGACAATGAGATGGAAACTAGCAATAAGGAAATCTCAGATTATTTTAATACCAGCTGCCAAGGCTCTGAAGCGGGTACCTTCTAGTCCCTGGATCTTATCTCAGTGGGGTGAGCTCATAAAGATACAACCAGCACGATTGATCTTACATCTTCAAGTGTAAAAGCTATGCTAGAAACCCTATATCAGGGTTTTAGGATTGGTACTTCACAAATCGATCCCTCCTTTGGCATGTTCTACTACCTTAAGGATCAGATGCTCAAGATGGAGATATATATGAGGTACCACGACGCAACCATGGCATCTCTTGCTAAACATATCACAGACAGTAAAGCAAATAACGAATTCCTGGTTAACTTTGTTCAATCCTCAATTAAGCATACCCAACGAATCGTTGCCAGACAAAATCTGGAAATCATGGAAATCTACTGGGTGCAAGTGGGGGAACAATCTTCCCAAAATGCCCTACTGGACAACTAAAGTCCAGTTTTGCTGAAGTCTGAAAGGCAATTGTGGATAATATGGGACTTGTCAATGAAGCTCATGGGAGATTGTCAGGATTTTGCCAAATTCTCTTATTTATGAAAATTCCACCCCATCAATTCCCTGGCATCATTAGAAGGAGTGAGCAATATATCTCAATCTATCAAGGTTTACAATCAATATCATCCCAATCAACTTATTTAAGATTCAATCGCCCAGAGATTAATTTGCTCTGTTAGATTGCGAACTGTTAAAAAGCCTATAAATATTCCCTCTTTTTAAAATAAAATTAGGTCAAATTATAACCTGTATTTTCATTTAAATTTATCAATTTTTGGAGAATATGCTCAGTGTAACTTTGTAAGAAAACCTTCCCCATTGGAAGTGTAATTCAAAACTTCCAGACTGGTGCTCACTACAGGGGCACTCTGAGTTATGCACCAGTGAAAACGTCTATCACTACCATGGATTCTCATTTTTCGCCTGAAGAAGCTCAAGACCATGAGCAAGGCCTCATAGGATGATGGGTTCAATTATCTGAAGCCCAAATCTCAAGATTACCTTCCACGTTGGAATTTCATGCCAACTTGGATTTTATGGTCATAACTTAAGTTTTACCTCAGACTTTCAAATACCGCCTGAGGCTTTACAAAATATTATTAATCAATTGCTTGAAGGGGCATTAATCCCTGGAATCCGTTCTACCTAATCTCAATCTCTTGCTGTAACTTCTATATTGCAGGATGTGCTGCAAACCTCTCAAATGCCAGGAATTGGCCCCAAGCAATATTTGCACCAAATCGTACATCCTACCTTATACCATTTATTACTTGTAGTTGGAATGCACCACCAAGGGATGTTCAATTAACTAGAAGTACTCCAATCCTTAAATAATAGTATTTCCGAATTTTTTTAAGTCAGCCTCTGAGTTTAGCCTAGATAATCATGATGCTATGATTAGTAACTGGGCCTTCCTCAACGAAGTACATCAGCAGCTCATTCAGCTCAATTATGGGATGTCTAATTTTGTTGATTTACAGTTCCCCCAAGAAAGTTCAGGAGATTCAGAGAGAATGGAGAGAGGGTATTTCCAACTCTCTGAGCATAGCCAATCAATGGAGGAGGAAATTAGAACCCATCTCTTCCAATTGGAACAAATGTACTCAGGAAATTAATTCTGAGTTAATGAAGTAGAGAAAGCCTCAGGAATTATGG
>JAKSZP010001383.1:0-239778 GCA_022478985.1 Massospora cicadina
GTATTTACACTCAGAATAAGAAGAATATTAACTGTTTAATACGTGAACATTTATAGGCTCTCTTTTCCCAAGGAAATTCATAATCCCCTTTCCAACTTGGGGGTATTCTCTGACAATGGCATCTACCGGAAGGGCGACGTTCACTCCTTTCAGAGTTGGCACAGCCCCAGTAGAATCAAGTTGGTCTGATGAAGCTTTCTCCAGCATTTGACGGGCATAGGGCTTTGGTTGTTTGAGGGACTCTTCTTCCATCGCCACCTTAGCTTGAGCTCAGGTTACTACATTTACTCCTCCAACTGGCTGCTGGTATAAAATTCTGTCATTGTACTGAGGAACTTTTGCAGGGTATACTACTATTGATTTGGGGACGTGTTGAGTGGGTATCGTAGGGAGGTAAAGGGTCCCATCACTACTCCGCACCATCTTTTCCCTGGTAGTATTGGTCTTGTTGTACATAATTCACACGGCGATTATAGCAGAATTTAGACAAATGACCAGGGCAACCACATTTGTAGCAGTTAACCCCGTAAGAACCACATCCTGGGTTATCATAAGCAGGTCCAGACTGGAAGGGTTGGGGTTGTTTGGTATACCCAGTTCCAGGATGGTAAGCCAATTGTTGATGGCTGGAATAATTGGGTCCAGGTTGATAACTAGGTTGCTGGCGGTTGTCATGGCCAGCCCATTGCCGCTGATCAAACTGTTGATTATAATTTGGCCGAGGATGAGGTTCAGAGTTATAGTAAGGCCAAGGATTACTAAATAGAGCTGGAGGCGGACAAAAGTATTCTCCAGAATAAGAGGTTGCCATGGCAGTGGTAGTCTTATGATCCAAATTTGGCGGCGAAAGGTTAGGGGATACCCAATGTAAAAACTGTACAATATTAAGCAGAGGTACATCATTATCCAGAAGCGGTAAAATAACATTAGAAAGTTTGCAATATGGCTTGACTGCAGCGGACATGGCAATGCACACGTTGGCTTCCATTAAGTACCCAGCTCCAATCAGTACATGGGCTTCCGTTGTGAATCAATCAGCGAACTCTATGAGAGTCTTATTTTGACAGAATCTAATTGTTAAGAATTCCGCTTTCTACTGCAATATTTTTGAGTTTCCCCCAAACAAGCAGAGTACGGTGTTCTTTACATCCTTATAGGAGACAGAACTACTTGGGAGGTAAAAGTGACCTGATCAGCGCTTCCTACATCCAGGGCAGATATTGGTAACTTAGCCTTCCATTTATTGCATGCTCCTTCTGCTGCGAACTCAAATCATTTAAAGAACCCATGGATGTTCCCATTGTGGTCAAACGGGGGTATCTTTTCAATATTAATTACTCCTTTCATTCGTGGGTGTTAGGCCTGTACTGAGGAATGGAATGAGACCCAAAAGCGGATTCTCAATGAGGAGTGGGATTAGCAGAAGTGGGATATTTGTTGCTTCAGGGGTATCATGACCATCAGTTGTAGGTGGTACAGCCATTACTGGAGGTAAGTGGTGCTCTGACTCATATGAATATCTGGTGCTATTATTGTGAGTGTTGTAGCTTTGACCAGCGCTGTTTTCTCCTACATAGGATGCTTCTTCTTAATAGTCATCATCCTCCCAGCAAGATGACTGAGAAGGAGTAGATAATCTTTGTTCTGCATATTGCAGCTGCTGGGTGGTATCATTCAGTCATTCAGCAAGTTCTTTGTTTTGTAGTCCCAAGATTTGCATTTGAATAAATGTACTATCAAGTTGGTGCATGACCGTGCTAGTTCTTGAGAAGTTCTTCCTGGTTTTTGAGTACCGCGTCCAAGGTAACTTTGAGTTCCTCATATCCAGCTGATGTAGGGTTCTGGGAAGACTCTCCGAATGACATGGCTTTAGTAAGGCATGGTTGGCGACTGGAGTTCCAGAGTGTTGGGTGGTTGATCAATGGGCCCCCTATAATGAGCACCAATGCTATAGTTTTGAATGGTACAGCTAGGATCCATCAGGCTATTCACACAGGTTGAGCCCTCTAAGCAACGGACAGATGATGTGTATAAGTCCTGGGGGAACGTCCCCTGGAAGTTGATCAGGCCATTTTTCCATTTCCAAGTAAGAAGGTACTGAAGAGGATGGCTGTACCCATTGTTACTCAGGACGATCTCGCTCACATGGTAGATGAGCGCTGGGTAACAGCCCTACCACTTCGGATACCACTCCCAATACCCACACTCTCCTTGGCAGAATTGCTACTAGGAATCAGGGAAATCTGCGCAGAGATTGCTGAAATGAAATTGATCATAACCATTTTGAGCGGTAATCAGCCCAATGCTCAGATTTTAAATGGTCAAAAAGGTATGAAGACTGAGCTATCAGCTGGAATGCCTGACAGTTGCAATTCGGTTAATGTGATTATTGAAAAAATCTCCCCTCTCCCAAATCTAGTGGGCATCACCCCTAATGGCAGGTAATAGCACCGGATACCATCATCAAGGTTTAAAAGCTTCCTGTTAACAAATTAGGTGTTGCGCCTGATGCAATGCTTCTAGATAAACAAATGGCCCAGCGACCAAGCGCGGGTGGGTTGGGTGTCTCAAACCCATTCCCAACCAAATGGGCCTGCCCCTATGGTGGGTGGCCTTGGGGGATTCCCACCGCTGTCAGGCTAAACGCCGTCACACCAACCATCAGAAATGTAGTAGAGCCTTGGTTTGGACGTTCAAGGTCAAACTGGCAGCAACTCAGCCCACCACCAAATTTTGTGATGTTGGTTCCCAAGGAACAAACCTGCCAATTCCTGAATAATTTGCTGGTTAGGCTGAATCTGCAGGACCTGATCCCAGCTTGGTTTCCCCAAATTGACTACTATTTAATCAGTTGCATCGCACTGAGAAAATTGTTGGTCACTTTTTCCTTCCTAAATTCCTATTAAAAAATCATTTCCCAAAAATTAGTTTTTATATGTTAAAAAATAAGCTGTCTTATCTGCTGAGATTCTCGTGCCCCTTGGGGTTAACGGCTGTGTGCATCAGGTACTTTATTTTGTGCCTATATGAAATTCTGGCTCACCAGCAGACATTGGTGGAACTCCTTTCTGGTTCCATATTCGTCATATCAGCAGCAGTTCCCCGGGCATTCTGGTTTGCTGTTCAGATGCTCTGGCATCTGGCTGGCAGGCCAGTCTAATTCTTACTTGCTGTTCACCTGACATAATTGACCAACCTTTATTCTTAGCCATTTCTGCATTTCGCACATGTGTAGGTGCCGCAATGGTTCCTGCTTTCTAACTGAGCCAAGTTGTAAAGAAGATTATCTCTGACCGCATTAGACCAGCCACACTTGAACCTCCAAAACCATACCCCATATTTGCCGCGGCTATTTGCCCATTGGTTTCCCTGGATCCCACCACCATCTCTTTGGTATTGCTGGATTCATCCACAACTACCAATAAGGAGAACTACGCTTACTTCTTAGTACCCATGAAGATTAGCGTTGGTTCTCATCACGTCTTATTTGAGGCCCTGGTGGATACTGGAGCCGCGGGAAATTTTATGAGCGTTGAATTGGCGCAACAATTAAAGCTGGAAATGGATGCAGGCTCCTCAGGGATGGTGGCCTTATCTGCTTATAAGCCCTCAAATGTCATTTGCTGACCGGTACCTTTCTCAATCCACCAGTTCAGCTTCTGCGATTGCTTTTTGGCTATGCCAGACTTGGTGTTTCTGGTGATCTTAGGTGTGGGGTGGTGGCATCGACAACATGTGAAGATTCATTTAGAGTCTAATATGTTGTCATTTATCAATTATCATTCAGAGGGAGAATTCCCTTTTATTGTCACCTTCAAGAAGGTACAAGGAACTAGCTCTATCACTACCCTACTCACTTCTGCGGGCGTTCCGGCTGATTTCCCCAAAAACTTAATGCGCTATTGGAGAATCTTTGATAAGGAAAAGGTGGATCGCCTGCCTAAACACACCAGGTACAATTGTGGGTTTTTAAACGACTGTGGAGTTGGTGAACATCAACCGTCCGTTGTATCCCCAAACAGTGGAGGAAAAAGTTGCACTCAATACCTGGTTGGACAATATGTTGAAAAAAGGTTGGCTGTTCAAGGAGACCTTACCCGTCGCCTTCCCCATCATCTTCGCCAAAAAAGCAGATGGTTCTCTCTGTCCCTGCATGGATTACAGCCATTTGCAAAAAATAAATAGTTACTAATCCCTACCCATTGCCTCTGGAGCAGACAATCAGTCAGTCAATCGCCAAATCTCGTGTGTTCTTTAAGCTGAATCTGGTGAACGCCTTCAACCAAATCTGGGTAATGGAAGGGCAGGAATGGTTAATAGCGATCTGGATGAAGCGCGGCATTTTGCATTTTCATTTAATGCCTTTTAGGCTGAAGAATGCTCCCGCTACATTTCAACGGATGATTGATAATGTACTGGGTGACCTCTGGTTCACCTGTGCTGTTGTATACATTGATGATATTCTGGTTCACTCCTCAACTCCTGAACAACACGCAATTGACTTGGAAGCAGTGGTGGTCACCTTGCATAAGAAAGAGTTGTTTCTCAAACCGTCCAAGTGTAAGTTTTATAAGGAGGAGGTTACTTTCCTCGATAATCTGGTTCTTAAAGATGGTGTCGCAATTCCTCCCAATAGTTGGATGCTATCCGGGAGTGGCCAGCCCCAATTACCCAGAAACAACTATGGAGCTTCTTGGGAACCATCATTTTCTTAAAAAGTTCTCCCCCACACTCTCTCAGCTCACCGCCCCACTCCACCCACTCACAGAGAAAAACTTACCTTTTCATTGGACAGACAAATGCCAACAGGCGTTTGATTTGATAAAAAATGTTTGTATCCCCTCCCATTTTAAAATACGCCGATCCCACTAAGCCATATATTGTTGCATGTGACGCGTTGTCAGTAGCTTTCAGAGCAGTGTTGCTCCAGGAGTATGATGGCTTGGAACACCCGGTTGTCTATTTTTCCTAAAAGTTTACCTCCACGGAGCAGTCTTGGGCTGTTTACAACAAGGAGTTGGCAGCTGTTGCATGGGCCCTAACTCACTGGAGGTACCTGTTACAGGGTGCCTGACATGAATTAACAGTTTGCATGAATCACCAGGCCTTGTTGTACTTTTGTAAACCCCAAAAATTGGCACACCAACAAGCCCAAACCTATTGGTAACTGTGCAGTTTCAACTTTAAATATGAATTTGTAAAAGGTGCACTAAATGTACTTCCCAATTTTCTCAGCTGCAGTCCCGCCCACTGTTCCTTGGACCTAGAGGAAGTGGATCTCGTTACTGTGATTCCTACCACCCAAATCTTGTCAATTGTTCCCCCTGTCATTTCTTCCATCACTCTGGCCCCCGATGCTCCATTAGTTGCTCAGGTCTTAGCCAGTCAAATGGCCTGCCCTGTGGGCGTGGAGTTGGTCGAGTAGTTATCCCACCAGAAGCCTAAACACTCCCTATACTCACTAAAGGAGGGTCTTATATATTTTAAATCTTGCGTTTGGGTTCCCCCCTCCTTCTGAACTGAGGTTTTTTGCACACATCACGATTCCCCCACAGTTGGTCAGCCAGGTTCTAAGAAATGCATCGATTTGATCAAATGGACCTACAATTGGGCAGGTTTGACAAAAGAAGTTCCAGCCTGGATCGCCAATTGTGTTACTTGCACTAGGGCCAATTCAGATCGTTCTGGCAAAAATGGCCTCCTGCACCCCTTACAACAGGCGGAGGGCCCATGGACATCAGTGTCAGTGAACTTTATCGTCAAGCTCCCCTGTTTAAACGGGTTCACAGCAGTGATGGTAGTGGTGGATCGCTTCACAAAACTTTCCCTTTTTATACCTTGCACTTTCACGATTACGTCTGAAGAAACTGCCCGCCTTTTTGTATGCCATGTGTTTTCAATGTTTGGTCTCCCCAGGAGATCATCAGTGACTGTGGCTCTCAGTTCACTGCGCGGTTTTGGAGTGAACTCCTATCAATCCTGAAAATATCCCCCTGTCGCTCCATGGCATATCATCCTCTGTCTGACGACCAGACCAAGTGAGTCAATCAAGTTCTTGAGCAGTGCTTGCGTTGCTATGCTGCAGCCACGCAGGATACTTGGGCTAATGACCTCCCTCTCGCCCAATTCGCGTATAATAACGGAACCCATTCATCCATGAGGTTTTCCCCCTATGAAGCAACGTTGGGTTATAATCCTTCATTTTTGGTTGGACCATGCTTGCGGCCAGAGGTTCAAGCTGCCGCGGACCAAGCTGCTCATATTATATTGACTCAAGCCTTAGTGCGGGAACACCTCACCAAAGCTATAGATGACTACAAGCAGTCCGCAGATCAAAAACGCCTTCCAGGTCACGAGTTTATGAAGGGTTCTTACATTATGCTCAACACCCATCATTTAAAAATTCAGGCCCCTTCCCACAAATTTTCCAGTAAATGCTCGGGTCCTCATCTGGTGGAGGAGGTATTAGATAATGGGGCGTTCCGTTTGAAGCTTCCCATGCATAAGAAGCAGCATCTCGTTTTCCATGTCTCCCAGCTGTCACCCTTCAAGGGTGCAATACCCACAGAACCGGAACTGATCATCATCAAAAATGAAGAGGAGGTTGAGGTAGATGCTATCCTGGCATCCCAGAAATCCTGACGTTCTGTACAATACCTCGTGGCTTGGAAACGGTATTTGGCTTATGAAAACAGTTGGGTCAAGGCATGCGATTGTGCAAATTGCATGGACCTGGTTGATGCGTTCCACATCTCCCACCCTGAAGCTCCCTGCCCTCCCCAAAAAGTCGCGTCTCTCAGGGCAATCAAGTTACCAAAGCGCACAAGAATGTGGCTCTTGTGCAGTTCCCTGGTGGTGGGATCCTTCCTTTAGGAAAGGAAAGGGTAATGTAAGTCCTGGGGAATGTCCCGTGTTGGTTGATTGGGCCATTTTTCCATTTCCAAGTAAGAAGGTACCGAAGAGGATGGCTGTACCCCTTGTTACTCAGAGCAATCTCGCTCACATGGTAAGTGAGCGCTGGGTAACAGCCCTCCCACTTCGGATACAACTCCCAATACCCACACTCTCCTCAGCAGAAATGCTAAGAGGAATCAGTGAAATCTGTGCAGAGATCACCAAAATGAAATTGATCGTAACCAATTTGAGTAGCAATCAGTCTGATGCTCAGATTTTAAATGGTCAAAAAGGTATGAAGACTGAGCTATTGGCTGGAATGCCTGATGGTTGTGATTTGGTTAACATGATGATTGAAAAAATCTCCTTTCTCCCAAATCTAGTGGGCATCACCCCTAATGGCAGGTAATAGCACCAAATACCATCAACGAGGTTAAAAGCTTCCTGTTATTAAATTAGGTGTTGCGCCTGATGCAATGCTTCTAGATAAACAAATGGCCCAGCGACCAAGCGCGGGTGGGTTGGGTGTCTCAAACCCATTCCCATCCAAATGGGCCCACCCCTATGGTGGGTGGCCTTGGGGGATTCCCACCGCTGTCAGGCTAAACGCCGTCACACCAACCATCAGAAATGTAGTAGAGCCTTGGTTTGGACGTTCGAGGTCAAACTGGCAGTGACTCAGCCCACCGCCAAATTTTGTGATGTCAGTTCCCAAGGAACAAACCCACCCATTCCTGAATAATTTGCTGGTTAGGCTGAATCTGCAGGACCTGATCCCAGCTTGGTTTCCCCAAATTGACTACTATTTAATCAGTTGCATCGCACTGAGAAAATTGTTGGTCAATTTTTCTTTCCTAAATTCCTATTAAGAAACCCTTTCCCAAAAATTAGTTTTTATATACTGAAATTTAAGCCGCCTTATCCACCAATATTCTTGTACCCCTCAGGGTTAATGGCCGTGTGCATCTGGTACTTTATTTTGTGCCTATATGAAATTCTGGCTCACCAGCAGACATTGGTGGAACTCCTTTCTAGTTCCATATTTGTCATATCAGCAGCAGTGCCCCAGGCATTCTGGTTTGTTTTCAGATGCTCTGGCATCTGGGCTGGCAAGCCAGTCTAATTCTTACTTGCTGTTCACCTGACAATATGGGGATCATTGATCCTTCAGATGCACTTGAAAATATACTTGAAAAAATAGGAGCAATTGCCCCAACCGGTTCTTTTTATTTATTTTTATTAATACAGCTACTTTTTGCTTTCCCCTCTCGTCTGCCCTCCAAAAAACCTACCTCTCTCAATTGCCTATTTCGCTTATATACATCAGCTTCAGGAGATACTATTTCTCATTGCTTGGGTTATTCTATTCCGCCAATTCTCCTCAAATTTGGCTTGTTATTCTTATCCTCTGTCGCCCTATTTGTAGGAAATTTACTTCATATTCGTCAAATATCAACATCGCCTTATATAGAGGTGATCCAATAAACTCATTACATCCAATAAAGACCCATTATATCCCAATATTGCCTCATCTCAAGGTACTTAAGTAATCATAACTGATACTATGTTTGGCGGATCCCGCCCAGCTGATCTAAGATTATTGTCTAGTCATATCAAAATCGCGACAAAGTTTTTCATCAATATTCATAGGACATAAATAAAGGTCATTACTGACCAAACCTCTCCCCAGTGATTACACAATCTATAGGAACCTGTCATGTATACAGGACATAATAGTGGGGACCAACCATAAAGATAATTCTGGGCGCCTGGAGGCCCAAAAGGTGAAGCTACAGGGCCTCCCAGACCTAAAACACACCCTAGACCAGCGCTGGGTAAGGGCAAGATATGCCCAGGTTGGTCCTAGTGGGGTGCCAAGTGCCCAGCCCTTGATGTCAGGCCAAGCGTTAAAATAAACTATCTACCAAATAAGGTGGATGGTGTGGTTGGTTAGTCAAGGAATGGGGATTCAAAAGCTGTTCTATCTATGAAATAATGAGCTTGGGTCGAATCCAACTTCAGTCAATCACTTGAGTGAAGTCAGTTTCAGCCTATTCCACTAACTTGGAAGGCAGTATTGCCCTATTGGTGAGTCGCTGCTTGGGCCCACTGCGGCATAACCCCAATTTCCCTGTCTAAGCTTAAATACATTTTCCCCAACCAACATTCCTTGTTGGTCAACTTCCCAAATAAACCTTTACCCCAGATATGTTATTTTAATTTTATGATATTCTGAATGCTCCTGTGCACAAACCTCTTTGAGGAGGTCTCGCACTAAATTACACTTTCCCTTGCAAGTACCATGCAGCTCTCCCCTTGTGCACCGTTTGTCCTCCCAGGATCCCTCCAACCTGGGCCGCTTAGCCCCATTCTATATGGGCACCGCGTCGCCCTTATAGGGTTTTTTATTATAAAATTCGCAATTGTATGCCTATGTAGTTATTGCTTCAGCAACCTCTGCTGGGCTCTAGACACGTTGGCACTAATGGCTAGTTCCCTGACGTTGGCCTGATGCACCGCGCACTGCCACACTGGGAACAGGAGAGTTATAGACACTCTCCTTACAAAACCTGAGAGGAGATTGTCTCAGTGGGACCTAAAAATTGCAGGCATATGATTTTGAAATTGAATATCGCGCTAAAAATAAGAAATTAAAAATCTGATGAGTTGTCAAGGTTACCAGAAGTTATTGCTGTGCAAGTTTAGGCTGATGACCTTTTAGGCCAAATGATTCAACTGGAGTTGAAGGATGATCCAGCAGAGATACAAATTGCGTTATGGATAGTCATTGGAAAACGGAACTTTTAAATGGCCAACTCTTTTTAAAATAACAATTGATAAAAGGATTTTGTTTCTGAAGTCCTCAGAGAAAATAGAGACTATATGTGCCACACATAAGTTGTTGGCCATGGTGGGATAAAGTAAACTTCGGAAAATTTTTGTCAATATTATTAAGAATCAGTGAATTATGACGTTGCTGATTTTATATCCTGTTGCATTGAGTGTCATTTTCACAAAATGCATAAGAATGTGACAGGATAAAGATTAGTAAAATGGTGTTTGCATGGCATAAAGTTTTTATAGATGTAATGGGACCTCTGAGCGTAAGTACTGGAGGATTACATTACTACATTGTCACAGTCAATCACCTTTCAAGGTGGGTCAAAACGAGAGCATTGAGTCGAGTAGACTCTATGAGCACTGTAAAGTTCATCCTGGAATAGGTGATTTACTGACATGGTTGTCTTCAAGTGATATTAAGTAACAATAAGACAAATTATGCATCTTTTGTTATTCCACATCCAATTGAGCTGATAGTATTAAAGGAATGGTATCTGTTTCTTATTGGCATGAAATGAATGGAGTCATTGAACAATTGAATAGTATGTTGGCTGCTACACTGAGGAAATTAATACTAGGTAAAGCGTCTTTGTGAGCGTCTTATCTGAGTTCAGTAAATTTTGCATACAGTATCAGCTTTCACTTGTCAACAGGAAAAACGCCGTTCAAGTTGTTATATGGATGATGGGCAGCGTTGCAACTGATCCTATATTCAGTGGTGGAGCCAATAACAATGATGAGAGCTAAAAAATATTTGTATCAGCTGGAAAACATCAAAGTAAATTACCAGTCTCAAGCTATAGTACAACAATTTGATGATAAATTCAAGCTAAGAAAACTGATGATAAGGTTTGACCTATCCTAAAAGAATTTTCTGTTAGAAAACATGCTGCTTATTATGATATCCGCGGGTTTGGTTGCCATAACAAGCATGGATGTATTATGGTTTGGTTAATTGAGATTATTACAAAATCAGCAACTGATGCATCTATGACCAAAAATGTTAGTGATGCTTTTGTATATAATCATGTACATAATAATTCTTTTTAGAAATGGTATTGAAAAAAGATATAGTTATAAGAAAAAAGATAATATAATAATAATAAAAGTTTTTTCCATTTATAAAAAAATTTAAATATTTTATTTGTTTTAACTTTATTATTCATGAATTTTAGTTTTTGAAGTTTAAGCCTGCCTTTGATGCCTCTGGGGGAGGTATATAAATTTGCATTTTATAAGTTGTTTAAGTCAATCTTTATAAAATGCTCACTTGAGTTAATCCAAAAGAATCAGGCTCTCTAGACATGAAAATTTTTTTGAGAAAGTGAAACTAGAGGAAGTGATACAGTAATGCTTTAATTTTTAAGTGAGATACCCCAGATCTAGAAAAACGTAGCAGTGAAGGAAAAGGAAATTTGTGAATAATGGCACAGTTAGTGACAATTACCTAGTGTAGAACACCCCAATAAAGCTAAGTCCAATATGTCCTTGGAGTCAAGGCTAAAACCCTTAAAGGTCAAGAATGACCTCTTCTAGTTCATTGACCAGAAATTTGTTCTGGCTTTGCCATCCAGGGATGAGGTAAAAGACACCCCAGAGGTTGAAAAATGGCAGAAATTGACCCAAAAATCTGGAAAATTGACTAATATGAAGTTATTGAATTAGGTTAAATTTGTAAACTTTTAATTTTTTTAAAAGGGAACTTTTTACAGCTTAGATAGGGTCTTGTTAATCATTTTGAAACCATTACAAATCTTCCCTTTAAATTCTAGGCCAAGCTGAGAACCTTTGCTTTTATCAGATAAGCAGTTAATTCAATAAAGTTTAGGGATTATTTGCTGAAGTTTTCCCATACTTTTCTGTTTTTTATCAAGAAAACACTGGTTGAAACCTTTGCGATGGCCAGACTTTGTTTTCTGGTCTGGTCTAACCCTAGCTTTGGCGTAAAGCTGCCCCTCATACCATGGCCTATTCAGCTGACTCTGCCATGTCTTATTTTGCCGCGTTCCAATGCAGTTCCTATGTTACCTACCTCAGCTCTCAGGAACTCTTGTCCCTGATGGTTGCCGTCAGTTCAGTGTGCATTTCATCTAAAAAATTTTTTTGTAAAAGTAACCAAGATATCTTAGGATGCTGCTTCTCCTTGCTTGCACTTTTCTTTGTTCAGAACCTTTTTCCTGGCGCTTTTTTCTTGTGACCTCCTGTGCTCAGTTTCCTGTTGCATCATCTGAGAAAAGCCTCGATTTTATTTTGAGTTTCTTCTCCTGTTGGGTGGCTAGATTCAACCCAACCCTCACAGAGTTGTCTCCTTTGAAGCGGCTCACTGGGCTGATACTGTTGTATTCCTCCTGGTCTTGGTTGTTACCTTATTCAAAGGGTGCGCTGAGAGTGTTGTGCGGCTCCCCTCTCTCAAGAAGCTCATATAGTATGCAGTACCTGCCACTACCAGCTTAACCTTCCCCACTCACGTGATATAAAATTCAAAAGATCTTCACCACGTTGTCCAACCTTAAGACCTGCCATAAGTATCAAGGCAAAGACTTAGCTGACGTTCCCCACTTCCAGCTGCTATCCCTTGAGATTTCAGAGGAAGCTACCAATGGTTACTCTTTGGTGGTAAAAATGATAGATCCCTCCTGGAATCCCTCCCAGAGTTGGAATCCTTTGTCAAGCCCCACAAGGTTTCACCTGCCACCTTTGAGGACTAAAACTCATTTGTCCACTTTGTCAAGGAGACCTCACTATGGCACAATACTTACGCTTGTTCCAAGAGAAGCATCAAGCTTTGAATCTATCAAACAGTTAAAAAGGGCCTCCTCCGCAAGTCCCCTATATAAAACTGGTGCTGCCCTTGGCATATGGGATAACCCTCCGCCCTCCTTATCTAGGATGTGCTCCATCCTTGCGTACATGTTGTCCAACAGCATCTGTGCTGCCAAGCCTAACTTTACCGCAGAACTTTAGATTTAGATCATGACAACTATATCTCTGTTGTGCACCATCAGAGCACCTATTTTAGTACACCTGACACCAGTCAAGTTTTAGAACCCGTTGTAACATATCAAGTTGAGGCCCTAGATGTCATGGACGCCTCCAAATGACCATAGAATATTCCCCCTCTGTATTCTCCCAGTACCGCTTAGAACCATCAGTGAGCTTACTGGAAGGTGATACTGAAACCTCCATCATAGGTGAGGGGTCTCCTCACTAATAGCCCTGTACCACTGCGCTCCACCTAGTATCCCTCGTTTATTTCAAAAGTAGAGGAGGTTAGTAAGTCTAACCCGTTTATTTCAGAGTATTCACTTCACTCTAGCCACATACCATCTGTTGTTGTTTTAGAACCTATAACTCCCATCCAACCTGTTGTCACAGTTGGCCATTTGAACAACTCTTCCCTATTACTCCAGAGTCACCTTTCTTGGAAGACCCTATCCATAAATGGGTAGATATCCATAAAAAGATGATTAAAGTGGAACCCTTCTTGGTTGACCCCTCCAAAAGCTTGACCGTCCTTACTGGTGTAGCTTCATATGATAAAAATCACCCTTTAGTCAAACATAGAATGTTAAGCTAATATAGTCAGTTAAAATCCCATTGACAACTCATGGGAATTGTGAAGTCATACGCTGTTGAGTTCTCAGGAAATCTTTCACCTATAATTCACCCTCTGGGCTTGGAGTCATCCTATCCTCCCTTGGATCCATAGAGAACAAGTCCTTCTCTGCATATTTCTTGTTCATAGCTGCCTTCTCCTCTATAGGAAAGAGGTTTAAGCGCTCACTTTGGTGGACACAGACGCTACTAAAATTTCCTCTGTCATGGGATGGCGGAGGCCCTGGATCTTCTCTTAAGTGTTGGTCAGTTTGTGAATGATGGGGAGTCTCAAACCATTCAAAAAACCGTGTATTACCACATGTTTACTTCGTTGTGAGCGGTGGGTACTTTGTGGAGAGCTTCTCCTTGATTAAAACCTCCTGTACAATGTTATTCTAAGTTGGCTGGTGGCGACGGTTTGACATCTTCACCAACCTCATGGACTCTACCATGCATTCAAAGCTCCCTGGAGAAGTCACGGTTACCACCTCTTGTTTGGATGAAAGTGCAATGGCGCTTCCAACAAGATAAGGCCCCTCTTCTAAGGTAGGTCTAGCCTCAGTTCAACCAGCTGTCACCCATTTCCGGCACCTATCATTCCTGAATGCATACATGGATTTGCAAACATGTTTGATTTCTCTAAGGCCCACCAACTCCCTGATCACACCAAGTTTGACTTTGAGTTCAAGTTGACCATTGACCTCGTCAAGTTATCCTCTCCACTTTACCCTTTTCCTTGATGGAAGAGGTATCCCTAAACATTTGGATTGATGACATGCTCTCCAAGAGCCAAATTTTCAAGTTTTCCTCGCTGGTGTGCTACCTCTCCTGTTTTTTAGAGAATTCTGATGGCTCCCTACATCCCTGCGTTGATTATGGAAATCTGAACAACGTGACAGTACCTGATCCCCATCCTCCCCCTTGGAGCAGCAGATTGCTCGCTACGTATAGGAGTCTAGGTGTTCAGAAATCTGGATTGCCTTAACATATTCAAACAGACCCATTTTTAAAAAAATGCTAGGAGTGGTTGACACTTTTTATAATCAGAAAAGCATCTGCCAGATTGGGGTAATGCCATTTGGTTTAAAGAACGCCCCCAGCTGCTTTCAAAGGTTCATTGATGCTGCTTTATGTGAATTATGGGAACCTGCGCGATAGCATACATGGATGACATACTGGTCTTCTCCCTGAATGCAGAATCTCACGCCCTCTACCTTGTATCAGTCATGGAGCAGCATGCACAGGCAAACCTTACTATCAAAGCTAGCTAGTGTGAGTTCTTCCAGCCCAAGGTTGAGCTCTTAGGAAACATTATCTTCTCCCACGGCCACATGATCTCCCAGATAAGGAAGCAGATATCCACGATTAGCCTACACTATCATTTCTCATAGAGTTACGCAGCTTCCTTGGGGCGTGTAACTTCCTCGTGAAGTTCACCCCCTAGCTCTCAGAAGTTGTTTCCCCTCTTTACACCGCATATGGGGTGAAGATTTTCAGTTGGACCACAGAATGCATAGCTGCGTTCCATGCTGTTAAGTGCATAATTTTGTCCAGCCCAATGCTAGCACATGCAGACCACAGCTGTCTCTTTATTGTTGCCACAGATTCTTCTAACTTTGCAGTAGAAGAAGCTCTGCTGCAGGAAGAGGATGAAGGATTGGAATGTCCTGTTTCTAAATATCAAAGAAGATGACCCTGGCGCAGCTCAAATATGCTATTTATGATAAGGAACCCATTGCGGTTGTTGAGGCAGTACAGCACTGGCTCCACCATCTGTATGATTCTAAGAGTCCATTTACTATCTGCACTGACCACAAGGCGTTGATGTACTACTGCGCCCCCCAGAAGCTGTCCCCTCGCCAGTCCCAGTGGTTTGTAAATCCTGTCAGTGTTTGATCTCCAATAATATCACTAAGGGTACAAAACCTGTTGCCAGATGCCCTATCCTGGAACCCTGAATTTGCCCCTGATCCAGCGCTAGTTTACGCCAATAATATCCATGTGTTAATCAAGCTGTAATAGGTGAAGGAGAGCCCAATGGCCAAGTCCCCTGCTCAGCTTTATGATGGAACATTTGGAAGGCGATACTGACACCCCTGCTTATGTTAGGCTGTCCCAACCCCTGTTGGCTGACTATGGAAAGATTAAGAAGGCCTGCAAGAGGTGTGACGAACCACTGGACAAAGATTACCAGTTGCTAGATGGGTTCACCCTCCATCAAGTCAAGTGGTGGGTACCACCTGGACCCCTGAGAGAGGAGGTGATTCGTGAAGCTCATGACACTCCAACTGATGGCCACCCTGACAAGGGCAAGACTCTTGAGTTTGTCCGCCACTCCTACAATTAGAAAGGCATCGCCACAGATTTGGCCAAATTCAAAAATTCCTGCTTGCTGTGTAACCAGTCAAAACCTAGTCGCCTGAAGAGCGCTGAGCTGCTTGCACCCCTCCAAGCTGCAAAAGGACCTTGTACTTCAGTGTCCATTAATTATATTGTGGAACTCCCCTTGTACCAAGATTCCAATGCAGTAATGGTGTGGGGGGACGCTTTACTAAGATAGCACATTTAATCCCTTGCATTACCACAATTACCTCTGTCCAGTCAGCCCTCCTCTTTGTGGACCACATCTTTACCCTACATGGCCTCCCCAAGGAGATTATCAGCGATTGTGGCTTACAATTCACTTTTCAGTTCTGGGAAGCCTTACTGTCACCTTAGACATCCTTTCCTACCTCTCCACAGCCTTTCATCATCAGTTGGATGAGCAGATAGAGAGGGTTGATCAAGGTATTAAGCAATTATTGCGTAGTTATTTCAACGCTAAACAGAACAATGGGGCTTTTATCCTCTGTTGGCGCAATTCGTCTATAATAACCTTACCCATATATTGGAATTTTGTTAGAAATTATGATAAGCAGGTGCTATGAAGGCTACAAAATTATAAGTTCCGTGGCTCTAGTGAAGATCGACACAATTGCAATAAAGTTGTTAGTTCCATTGCTATAGTTGATTCCAATCAGAAATACAGAATCCTGTATAAAAGAACAGAATTAGGCTATGTGAGACAAAAATAGAGGTACTTTATTTGTTAGAAATGAGTGATTTTATAGGGGTAGATTTAGTAGTTATTCACGAGGATTCTTGGGATGCACCTGAGGTAATATCTTTTTTATTAGATGACTGATATTTCTGATTATTAATACCATACTTGTGATGGCCACTCTGCTCAGCATAACTTTTAGAGCAAATTAAACAGTCAATTAAAAGCAAACACTTAATTGCACACTGAAGTTTTGCTCCAATGTCATCAGATCCCCCGACAACTGTCCCAGCATGGGGCAGCGGTGAAACTCCCCCTCTGTTTTCCATCTGACAGGAAAATGCACTCAGACTGGCTCACCCAGTCATTCCAAACCCTTGAGATGATTCATTCCTCCCAAGGATCTCGATGCCCATCTCACCCAAACTCAAGCGGTGCCCTGCTGCCCCCTGGTGCTCCCCCAGAGCAACATGCATTTCTGCCTTAGGGTTGAATATGAGAAATTCTTCCTCTACGATGACCAAGCCTTTATAAAAATGGCTCAGGTGGTGATGACGCCAGCCTGTTTCATTGACTTCCGCCCCTATAAGGGGTACTTTGATGTTGGCTTCCCCTGTGAAGCTGATGCAGCCACTGCGGCAACAGTGCTGCTAATATTCAATAATATTCCCCTTCCAACAACTCAGACCCAGCTCCCAACGGACACCACCTTGGTGGTACAGTTCTCTGGTTTGATCACCCACCTCCCCCCCCCAAAGTGCTCCACCAGGAGCTGATGGATGGTTTGGCAGCCTATGGCGCCAACCACATCTTGCAATTTGTGGTCCCAAATGGGGCCACACGCCTTGCTGGGCCTCAGGCATATGCCATGGTCAGCCCTGAATTTAGAAAATTTCTTTGGCATTCCTCCCTCATGCCACCAACCCATCTGCCCCTGACCATCCATTTTGGGCCCGCGTTGAGGGCGGACGGACGATTTGTCCATCCTGTTTTGAGTTAGACCACTCAAAATGCAAATGCCCACACTCAGAAACTTCCACCGATCTTAAAAGTTTGCCCAATGCCCACAAATCTGCCGCCCACCCCGCGCCAACTACTGGCATGAGGTATGATCCTAACTTCCCATCCTCCAATGCCTGATGCTGCACCTGCAGCCACCAATTAGTACCCACCTTGCCCCAATGCCATAAATAAAATTCTCCAATCAAACATTGGATTGGATCCCAGTTTGATCTTATGCATCCACAAATGAATCAAACAAACCTCAACTGTACGATGATTCCCCAATCCAATTCAACCAAAATCCATGGGAATTATTGGATGAAATCGAAGAATAAGGTAACGTCATTGAAGAACCATCGCTGCAAGTTGAGCAGCTCTGTAACGCAGAATGGGATGCAAAATTTCCGCCTCAAAAATATGTCCCACAACCTAACGCCAAACCGTTCTACAGCGACCACCAGCTTGCATTAGAAGCAGACGCCACACCAGATTGCCGTCCACTCCACAAAGCTGCCGCCAAATCTGTGGCTGCCCTCGCAGGAGGAATTCCACCTCCCATCATCCCACATAAATCTTACTGCACAAAGTTTGATCAACATGAAAACTTTACACAAAAATGTCACTGAAGCCATCTGGAACGTGGTAACAGTAGCATGGAATCCAAAAGCAAAAATAATCTGAACTAACATTGCCACATTCATTAAACTCCCAGACGCCCGCCTCAAAGCTGAAGACGCTTTGGCCAAATACATTGTTGGCATTATGATGGCTGGCAACTATTTGGGAAGTTCCAGTCATCAAGGATATTGAACCCCATGCTGTCAATGCCCCCACACCCTTACTATCTGCCTTAACACGCACCCTAATCTGGGATGAGATGGATGCGGATAAAGATGAGCCCCCAATCTCTCCCTCCCCATCTACCATGGAGGAATAGCAGTATTCGCCGCCCACCTGGTTGGATATTTTGTTAGGTATTATTCAATCAATCCATCCATTTTGGGAATTTTGTTTAAATCGTTATTTTTTATTATGATTTTTAGTTTTAGTTTGGTAATGTCCATCCCCTGGTCAGCTTACCTTGGTTAAATAAAAAAATATTGGATGGCCAGATCTGATAAGATTCTTATTTGATAAGACCGACCTTCTTATATGATTTTTGCCTCATCAGATAGCTTAACATCATCCATCAGAGAAGGTTGATAACTCTGAAGGTTGATCATCAGTCTATCCTAGAATCGTATATCTCCAATGTAGATTTTGCAATCTCATTAGAACGAGATTTTGAATATTGATCTTGAGTAATTTCAGTCATTGTAGTTGAATCCTCAACAATGCCTCCTCAAGGTCTTGCCTAGGGGGCACATACTTATGAAGAAATCTACTATGCACTCTATTGATAACAGTACCAGTATAAACAGCTGAAATGGAGTATTCAATACCCCAGTGATAAATGATATGGTAAGGACCTGCTCATAAAGGTGTTAAGTTTGTGAATCCTTCCTCCCGGCCTCTGGTGATAGAAGAGTATAAGATCCCTGACTTGATATTCTGGTAGCATAGGTCTACTAGAGTTGGTTCTTGTTCCTTTTTTAAGGAGGTAGCAGCAAGGGAACTTGAAGCTAAATATTGTACTAGGATGATTTCATCAGCTAGTCTCCTCATATCTAAATCAGTAGTTTGCGGGGTAGCCTCCTCAAGTATAGGTTGTACACTTGAGGGGAGAATAGGATCCCGACCATATAAAGCTTTAAAAGGAGACATTCTAATTATATGATGGTAGCTAACTCTATAGGCTAACATCGCGCTAGGCAAATAGAGATTCCATCTACTAGGGTCATTGGAAGCCATCTTTTAAAGAATGACTACAAGGGTACTATTTGCTCATTCAACAGCACCATTAGTAGAAGGATTTCTATGGGGATGTAAATGACTGATAGGTAGCCATTAATTTTAGTAAGCTCAGATACCACCTGAGAAATGAAGTTGGTCCCATTATCTGATAACAGGACTTTCCAGGCTACCATGCCTGGTGAAACTTAATTAAAAAGAAAGGACGCCGTAGCCTTAGCGGTGACTGTGGAGACTGAGATATCTTCAATCCATTTAGTAAAATGGTTGATAGCTAATATAATATATTGATGTTCATAAGTGGCAGTAGGGAGAGGACCCACCACATCGATACTCATAGTAGAGAAAGGTTTGGAAGGTCCCACAATTTTGTGTTGAAACATCAAACTTCCACCACGTTGTTGTTGGCAAGTGAGATAAGACTCCAACACATCGTGTACAGATTCCAGCATGTTATCCCAGTAACAATGATTTTTCAACCACTGTATGATCTTAGCGACAGCTCCATGCCCTACAGTCTGATGAGCCTCCATAATAGTATCAGTCCTCACAGAGAGCCAAATAAAGGTCAACCACTTAGATCCCAACTTCTTGTATAATAACCCTTCTTTAACCTGAGTATATTTGGTTAAGGATTGTAGCTTCAATATAACATCCTTAGTTGCCCGGTACCAGAGCTCAGGCCTACCAATCAAGTCATAGATGCAATCCTCCTCAGCAGAGAAATACGTTAGTATAGGCAATTGAGAAAGTTCATCAGCATTTTGATGAATAGCTCCAGCGTGATGTTGAATAGTAAAGTTATAATTCTGGAGCTTTAACGCTCATCTAGCTAAGCGCCCATCAGAATCCTTCATTTGTTGCAACCACTTCAAGAAAGCGTGATTCGTGATGATAGTAAAATCCTTGCCATAGAAGTAAGGGAGAGAATTCTTGATGGCAGACAAAAATGCAAGGCATTCTCTCTCAGTAACACTATAATTTTATTCAGCCTTAGAAAGGGTTTTGCTATAGTATGCAATGGGGTGATAAACCAGGTTGGTATCATTTTGAGTCAGAATGGCTCCAATAGCAATATCACTGGCATCGGTAAATAGTATAAAAAATTTGGAAAAATCAGGATGGGCTAATATTGGAGCACTCACTAAGGCTTGGTGCAATAGATCGAAAGCTTGCTGCTGTGATTCTTCCCATACAAAAGGGACTTTCTTTGTGCAAAAGGTAAACTAAAGGCTCCGCAATCTCCACAAAATGGGGGATGAATTTTCAGTAATAACCAACTATCCCTAAAAACACTTGAATAACGTGCAAGCTTTTAGAACAGGTATGTTCAAAATAGCTTGTATCTTATTATATAAGGGTAAAATCCCTTCATGATTAACTTTATGACCTAAGAATTCCATCTCAGTCTAAAAAAGCACACTTGGATGGTTTTAGCTTAAGCGAAGTGCAATGCATCTGACCAAATACTTCCTTTAGATGAGCCAAATGCTCGTTAAAATTGTGAGAAAACACAGTAACATTGTCTAAGTATACCAAAACACAAGAAAGTTTCAAATCCCCAAACAAGCCATACATGGCTCGTTGAAAAGTAGCAGGTGCATTACAAAGCCTCTGCGGCATATGAGAGGGCTCAAATAACCCTTCACTAGAGATTAAAGCACTTTTTTGACAATTTTCCGGAGCCAAGTCAATTTTCCAATAACACTCGCAAGATCTATAGCCAAGAAGTATTGTGACCCAGACAATAATCTCAATGAATCATCAATGCGAGGTAGAGGATAAGAATCCTTTTGGGTAACAGCATTGAGGTGATGATAGTCCATAACCACTCTATGGCTCCCAACTATTTTTTAATTAGTAGTATAGGAGAAGCCCGTGGAAACTTAGAAGGCGTTAACAGCCCCGCATCAAGGAGTTGTTTCAATTCCACTGAGACCTGAGCCTCCTCGACTTTAGATTTGCAGTATGGTTGAGCTCAAATAGGGGGAGTATCCCCAGTTTTCACCTGATGCTGCACATCTTTTATTAGTCCAAAATCTCCAGGACCTTGGTCATATATATCTTCATATTCTTCAATCAGAGCCTCAGCTTCATGCTGTTGTTCTGGAGTAATTGAATCCCCAAATTTGACGTCAATTCTAGCAACAATAGGGGTATCTTCCAGCCCAAATATATATAAATCTCCAAATCCCGAGATGGATAAGATTTCACTCACAGGAGTAGGCTGCACATAGGCGATGGGGTTATTGCAATTCAATCGCATAGGTCAAGAAGTGAGATTAGCTAGTAGAACTAAAACAGTCCCATTGTAGGCAGGATCAAGGATACCAGGGCAGGGTAAAGCCTCCAAATGAGAGGGATTTTGGTTACTGAAGTTTCTCTAACACATAATCAGTGGGTACAAATACTTGTACTCCTGTATCAATAATGACTTGAGCTTTTGGGGGAATGGAATTGGAGAGTTAGAATATAAAAGCATTCCCTCAGAGGCACAAGCTGATGGAGGTGGAAGTATAGTCCTTGGTCCCAAGATTTATAATTCAGGATGAGAGATAGAAGTTGGGTATTCCAATAAGCAAACATGTCGTCTGAGTTTGCCTTTGCTATTGGGAACATCTTTTAATATTAAAGGTACTTGGTACCCAATTAAAGAAAGTTAATTGTCCTTAAGGCTGATTATTGCATCAAAATCAATGAGAAATTTAGTTCCCAAGAGCAGGTCATAGCAGTTGTTGTCCAACACTACTGCAGGGGCCAACACAACCAACTTTCCAAAGAGCATTGGAAGATAGGAATAAGCTCCTATAGATTTAGTGTAGAAAAAACCAGCAGTTCCATAGTCTTGATAATGGTTTAAGTCTGGCGCCAATTTGATTTTTTTCATAAGCCTGGATGAGATTACATTGATGGGCGATTATGTATCAATAATAGCCAAAACTTTCACCTTATTCACAATGACTTCCACCCGGGTCACATCAGTGCCAAAGTTTGGTATTGAAAACACCGAGGGATTAATCAATTGAATTAAACCAGAAGAAGAATAAACAGACGCGTAAGCAGAAATAGTATCTTTGTTGGCTAATTCATCAGGGACATCAAGCTCACCAGGAGCGGATATCACATAACAGTCTGTAGAAGAGTTAAAAGGTTTTGAGGGAGGCACAGGAGGTAGGTCAGCACAAGGAGCCTCTTGCCCTATGCTGACTCCTCTTTTTTGACTCCTCCGCTTGTTTTTTTCCAGCATTGAGATACCACATTACCCACGAGACCACAATAAGTGCATGGTTCCTTCTTTGGTTTAGGTTTGGGTTTAGGTGGCATTGCATGGATATAAGAATGAGGGTTATGAGCAGAGGTCAGGTGTACCACACCATTAGGAATTTCCATGAGCGCTTCTTTGATGTTGATGATGGGTCTGAAATATTGTTTAAGTGATTCTAAATGTAGTAGCAACTGAGTGCAAGAAGTGAACGCACTCATTACAGCCAATATGGCATCATCTACCATAATCTGGTCGCAAGTAGCAAGAGTCTGGGCCTCATGGTTGAATTTTTTATCAAAATCTTGGATGGACTCTCCTCGTTTAATTTATAACTCATAAAGGCTTGCTTTTGGTTATAAAGGATTTGATCACTCCCAAATTCCTTAATAAGGGCAGTCTTCACTTGATCCCATGTATTGCAAACCTTCAGGTGAGGAACCATGATTTCTTGAGCAAACTGGCTTAGGCAAGAGGTAATATGCCGGACTTTCTGTTGATCTGTTTCCCCGTCCATTGCACGCTCATTGACAAAGAGAAACAAATGGATGTTACCTTCACCCAGCTCAAACTTATCCTTAAAGGTAGGTTTGAAGGTAGTGGGTTCATTTCTCAAAACATGTACACCCAATACCAAGACCAGATCAGCTTCAGAGAGTTTGAATTCTGGGATATGAGCTTGAGTGGAAATTCGATCAACTTGTTACCTTAAATGATTGAGGTCCTCCTGTAAATTATGAACCCATTGAGCAAGATGATCATTCGCAGGTTGTTTATTAAAGTTGGAAATTACAGTGATCATTTCTTCCTTCTTGGTTTCAAGTACTCCGCATCTATCAGATAACATTTTTAATGGAAGCAGCTAACCTTGTAAACTGGGTTTCTTTCATAGTTTGGTTAGCATCGCATAGTTGATGAGCATTATCCACGCCATCCAATAAGTTGGTTAAAGAGTGGTCTGGGACAGTCAGAAGCCATCCAAGGATAAGAAGCATCCTTGTGCTATGACTCAATTTGGGTTTCTAACGCCTGTACACTCGATACTAGTAGAATTGAAGGTTCAGAATCGTACATTGGATGCGAGGAGCCAGGGGGACCAGGTGGTCATGGGGGTCCTTATGACCCATCTCGACCTGCTGGCCTCGGTGGGCCTTGTTGACCCACCAAACTTGGAGGACCACGTTCACCAGGAGGTCCCAGGGTTACTGAAGGGGAACTAGGTGGTCTCAGCGGTCCAAGAGGACCAACAGGGCCGGGTCCACCTTCTCTGATAGTATCCACCATTTGGACAAGATGTTGGACTAGCCCGTCAAGCTCACCAAAGCGCTCCTCATGTTTGGCCCGCAATTGTCTCAGTTGTCTCATAATCTCATCCTCAAGGGTGGTGATACAGTAGTGAATAGGGTTAGTGACATTTGCTAACTTTCTGAGATACTTCTTGGCCAATGTATCCCACAACTCCATTATTGATTCTCACTAACTGGCTATGTATATCGTTGATTTCTCTTCTATTATTGAGTATGGCTTCCTGGTTATCCGTCCAAAGTTAGAAGCTATCTCATAAAATGAGGATAACTGAGAGTGAAATTGTTGCGCCAGGGTCAACTGGCGCTGGATCTCTAGATGATGCAACCCCAAAATCTGGAGTACATGGTGAATAGCGGGATGTACATAATGCTGGAGGTACTGCTTAGTTCTAGCTAAACCAACTTTGGTAGGTTGTAACACCGCTCAGTTGTATAAGGACATTATATTTTCAGCAACTTTAGATGCTTAGTTTTGATTAGGACGAGCACCAGGCTGGATAGCCACCCTTATCAAGCCTTTGACCATTTCTTCTACATTTGCGTCTTGAATCTGATAATTATTTTGGTCAGGGCCCTCGATGGCCAAGTCCATAGAAGCGTGAAATTGCAAATTTTTTGTATTAGCGTAAGGCATCTCTTGCCTGTTAGATTTTACCTATTGGGTGATACTCATTGATTTTTTTAGAAGAGGGGCTTTCTTTGCTAGACATATTCATTGTTGTGAAAGTATGTTTTCACCAGGTAGCCTCAGATGCAGACTTGGCAGGGAACACCAGTATTGGAATTTTGTGAGAAATTACAATAAATAGGTGCTATGAAGGCGAGTGCTTTTCTTTCTTGTAACAATCACTTTAGTTACTATGATTCGATTTGAACTACAAATTTGGACAATCACACACAGGAAAGATGGGCGACTTTAATAACAAAAATAATACAACATGGGCGAGTGTCGCAGTAAGCGGTGCACTTAATGGTGCAACTAAGGGCAAGAAACGCCCTGGAGGGGGACCAGGAACCCAAGCCATAAAAAAAATTGCAAACTCAGACACCATCTGGGTTTATGGTATTTACTGTAAAGCATGCGCAATACATGTACATTAAATTCAACCAACCTTTGTCAAAGGTGGAACATGGGATCAGACTCTTCCTTGGGTATGAGTCACCAACCCTGTGGGAGAAAACATGTGAGGCACAGCCCTCACTTTTCCCTCACGCGGTGTACGTAGCCACCAACAACATGGGCCATGGCTGGATCAATATTGGTTTTGAAACAGCCAATGAAGCCAATGCTGCAGCAAAAACTGTGTGGAAATTGCCCTCCCTGAGGGCAAAAATTTGTGCACACCGTGCGCACCAGATGGAATAAAGCAAAAACTTTGTTCATCTCCTTTGACTCGCTCCCCACCAACCTTCCTTGTAAGGTAATCGAGGAAGAGCTCCGCAAAGGTCTTGTGGCCTATGGAGAAATGCAACAACTCGAATTACAGTGATTTCACTTAATGCCCGACCTGTGCACGGGCAAAGCTATTGCTGTAATCAACCCCTTCTCAGAAATGGAAGAGGATTTATCCAGAATTCCCTGCACAGCAGAATTTCACTTCGCAGATGGGGGCCAGTCGGCTGCATTCTGAGTTACACCAGAACGCGCACCACCCATTTGCAACCACTGTGGCTCACTGGGCCACAAGGAACATGCATGCCCTGTAAAAGAGGGCTTAATAGAAAATGATTTTTGTGAAGAAGCTATGGATGAAGATAATGTAAACTTCGCCAAAATGACTGATAACCACCACCCATTCCGCTGGGGTGAGATGGACTATACTCCGTCATGGACCCAGTTACAAGTAAACAGCGTAAAGCAGCACAAAAAGCCCGCAAGAGAGCAGCGGCTGAGGCGGCGGCACACGTGGAATCCACTATTAACCATGGACAAATTTGAGGAGGATATTTTGGATATTCACCAAACCAACCAATCAGAGCTAATATGCCCAGGTCAAAAAAATTCACGGTAACCAGACTGAGCCACAAAGCGACATCAGTCATGCACATAATGAGGAACAATGCAACTGCAATTTGGGTGAAAATGCGGTGCACAATGCAACAAAGTTGACCCTCAAAAATATAAAATCCAATCAACAACCCGCATCAAATCAACATGAGACCTGTTCAGGAAAAGTTGACGCAAATGCAAAAAACCACAATTCCCTTGAATCATTGGATCAGATCAAGGGAACCAACAATGGCAGTGAAAGAGTTGGGGTACAGATGTGGAGCATGGCCAAAATGAGCCGCGGTGGGATAGGACCAGAGGGTCCTCCCAACTGCTCCTGAGGCGCCGCGGGCACCTCAGTGTCAATAGGGATGTTAAACATCGTGGGAGCCAGGGCTCATACGTCCCAAGCCAAAAGCTGGCATTCCTGCGAAAATCTCTTGTAGACATCTTGGCCATCCAAGAAACCCACTGCCTACAAGGGGAAGAAGAATCCTGGTCAACCAGGGTCGCACCATCACAATCAGTATGGACGTCTCACTGTGGGGTGATAGTCCAAAACAACAAAAAATTTAAAATTACAAATTCATCATCACACTTTCACGGTCAAGTCCTAGTAGCAACAGTCACATTCCAAGATGAAATAATTTCGTTAGCATGTATCTATGCACCGTGCACTGCAACTGAGAGAAAAAAAATTTGAAAAAATTTCTACTCTCACCCACCCACCAGATATCATCATGTTAGGCGATTTCAACTGCTGGGATAACCCCAATACAGATCAATGGCCTAATCCCAGGGGATACCCACCTGGACACATTGAATATCGCACAATGAAGGCATCTCTTGGCTTACAGGATGCTCTTCCCCCAATTCACCAATCCTTCCCCACATGACAAGACCCAACATATGTGAGGGACTGCTCATATCGATGAGTTGTATTGACTACATCCTCATCCCACAATTCCACCACTCAAGAATCTCCAAATTTACAACAAAAAAGATCAATTTTTCTGATCACCGATTAGTTATGGTGCAGTTAGTGCCAACCCAATCCCACACACAGGTGTCGCCTTGGAGAAAGCTTCACCCAGAAAATATAAAATTGCCAGAGATATCTGACTGGATTGAAAACAAGGCTACAAACCCAGAATTCACAGCCCCATTCACTTCAGATCCCATCAGAGCATGGTAAAATTTCAAAAAAGATTAATCAACAAAACCTGACATATTGCATCACGCAAGTACACCGCGGACACAGCCACAATCAAGCGTACCTTGGCAGAACTAGACCACCTGGAAATAAATACTCTGAGATCTGGCTATAGCCCTAATTGGGGAGGCAAATATGCAGATATTTCAGCCCAACTTAACAATCTCATCTTTGAACGCCAACACAGAATCAAAATATCGAACAAAGGTAAGTTCATAAAGGAAGGTGAAACTGTTCAACATACTTTTTTCGCCAATTCCACTCCTGCAGAAACCAGCCCACGTGCACACAGGTCCGCAAGACCAACGGCACCGTGGCAACTGACCCTGAGGAGGTCAAGGCGGAAGTACACCGCTATTAAACCAAATTATATTGTGATATGCCAACAGATCCACAAAAAATTAAAGAATTTATTCAAACTGTCATGATACAAAGTACACCACCAAATTACAATGTACTATCCCTTATTACATGGAAGGAGCTTTAAGAAATAATTCGCGGTGCACCACATAGGAAATGCCCAGGGCCTGATGGGATACCCTACAAATTTTACAAAAAATATTTTCATCAAATCGCCTCCCTCCTATTGGCGTCAATGAACCAGAGTTTGTTGTAAACACGCCTATTATCAGGAGGCCATGAATCCTATGTTATGACCTTGTATAAAAAGGGTGACAAGTTGGACCTGGCCAACTGGCGCCCAATTGCACTCTCAACACTGACACAAAAATTCTAACAAAAATTCTAGCAGCTAGATTAGGCGCAATTGCATCTGACGTCC
Source organism: Massospora cicadina (assembly GCA_022478985.1). Taxonomy (NCBI): domain Eukaryota; kingdom Fungi; phylum Entomophthoromycota; class Entomophthoromycetes; order Entomophthorales; family Entomophthoraceae; genus Massospora; species Massospora cicadina. Next base: position 27,779 of record JAKSZP010001383.1, read on the forward strand.
TATCACCCAACCAGTTTGGGTTTATACCAGGGCGTTCAATCTGGAACAACATACACCCTGTTGCAAACATTTGCCCACCTAAAGCAACTGGTGCCCTGGTCTTCTTGGATCAGGAAAAGGTGTATGACCGTGTTAGCTGGCCATACCTAAAAGAATGTCTACATGCCTTCAAACTCCAACCAAGATTCATAAAATGGGCGATGCTCCTAACAGAATCTGCAACCATAGCTGTATGCGGCCCTGGATTCCTAACAAACAATATCAAACCACACAGAGGGCTCAAACAAGGGGATCCCCTCAGCCCACTGCTATACAATTTTAGCTTTGACCCACTCCTCCGAGTAACTGACTCACATCTCATGGGGATAACCGCATAAGGAAAACAACAGTCAAGATACTGGCCTTTGCAGATGACTGCGTAGCAGGTATAGCAAAAAATGAAGATGCCCGACAGCTGTAACACACTCTAGAGGAGTACTCTAAGGTGAGCAATGCTTCGCTTAACAAAAGGAAGACAGAAATCATCCTCCTAGGCAAATACACAAACATTTGGGCCACAACATCAGAACTTTACACCAACACTCGAAGAAAAAACCCAATTATTTTACCCTTTGCAACACCTCCCACCACCACTCCTGTCCGACACCTTGGAATCTGGCTAGAATCAGGGGGATATGCTAATGAGACAATGGAAAGTAACCTGTTACAACGGGTATCCAAACGCGTAGCCTCCCTCAAGGGGAGAACCCCAGGACTAACAGGACGAGTTACAGTTGCTAACTCGCTCATCCTCCCAATACTGTGGTACCAGGCCCATGCAATAGCCTTCTCACCTAACTTTATAACCCAATTCGCGCGCTTATCCAGGGCTGGCTGTGGCCTGGCTCTTACCCTCCTATACGGATGGAAACACTATTTGGCCCACGCTCAAGCGGAGGCATGGGACTAATAGATTTCGAGAGCCATTCCAATCACATCCTAGGTACCTAGATAAAGGAAATCCTTGCTCCAGACCTCCCGCAACAACATTGGTCCAGAGCAGCAAGGACTAACTTTTCACAGGCGCTCAAATTAACCAACCCACATAGTCCACCCAGACTATGACGGTTGAGGTCTATCCTCAGCATCACATTGCCCTGATCTTTGGTAAGACAGGGCAGGCTGTGTCTGTATGTATGGAGGAGGAGGGGGCGTTGGTTCTGGCAAGGACGCCTAAGGGGCCAGAGCTTGGAGTAGGCCAAGGAGCAAGATGGGCGTCCAAGGCGGAACAAAATGGAAAACGAGTAAAATGGGTAGTTTTGAGATTTGATTTGGATTCGAATTGAGAATGGAATGAAACAGGTGCTTGGGAGTTTCGCGGTTTGATTGGGATTTGAAATGGAACTGGCGCGGAACCATTGAGGATTGGAACTGGCACAGAACCATTTGGTAAAGATTCTGCGATCCTGCTGTAAAGTTTACACCAAACATCATTCAAGTTGGCAATGGCATCATAAGCTTATATTATATTTTATTTTAGCTTTTGGCATGTGCATATAGGGAAGGAACTGGGAGCTGGAGGCTCCTCAGTTCTGTTTTCTATCAACTTGGCTAAATATTAAATAAAAAAACCTAAAATTCATATATTTATAATTTGGGTTTATTTTAAAGATATTACCTAACTGCAGCCATGTTTGGCTTAAATCAACAAGAATTGGACTTTGAGAGTGAGCTTGGGAGGGCTATTGCCTCCCTCTATACCTTGTCTTGGAGTCAAGGCATGTTGCTGGGGGTAAGTATACTTGCAACTGTTTTCCAGGGGGTGCTTGTATAATCTTGTAGCGCGCGCACTAGGAGAGTAGTATCAGGAGTCCTGTCAGCCCTATGGTCTTTAACATGGATCCTGTTGCCCAACTCATTCGTGGCTCATTGGAAGGAGCCAGTGCGCTACACAGACTACTTTCATACCTTGCCAAGCACCCTACTGCAACAGGTCCGCATGGAACCTCCTCTCATTTCAAACATATCTCGAACTATCCGCCATATGGGATGGACCATAGAGAACATGGGTACTATACAGGGAAGGGGAAGACCCAGCCCCCAATTCAAATTAAGAAACCCAGAAAACCACCCCAGAGGGATATGCTCGCAACAACCCCAAGCATAGCTAGGATAGAATACCTAGATATGCTGGACATTCCCTATGATTTAACCACACAGAAAGCAATGTGGAAAATGACACACCACCCACTCCTACAGCCAAGGATAAGAGAAAACGCCTGGCGCTGTTTGAGAAGGACCTATAGGATGGCGGACCGCTCCAACTCCCTCCACAAAACATGTGCAGTATGTGGAGGGGAGGGATCCCTACATCACCTCCTAGAAACATGCCCCCCAACCAAAGCTATATGGCAGGAAGTCACACGCCTGCTTAAGATTCAAAACAAAACAGGAATTCTCGATATCAAAAAGTATCTTCGCGCTCCAGATCGAGTCACCAATCTTATCTACCCTCCATCACCTAATAATACTCATTGCAATGTGGACAATACACACAATTGCATTAGATGCGTTCAAGGGCACGGTCCCAACCATTCATGGGGTTATTAACAGATTCCATGTCCACTTACAAGAGCACTTCCAAGCCTGGCTCTATGGATATATGAGACCAAGACAAAAAGCGCTCATAGAATCATGGTTCCCACTCTGGTTCCTCCACACAGACCCTTTCCTTCACACCTGCTCCATAGCAGGGGAAACCCCCTCGGAATAGTGCACCAACCCCCCCATACCTGGCAGTCCCGCTGGCAACAGGGGTAACTTGAGTACCCTGGGGTGCCCAATTTTATATTTGTTAGTTATTCTCTTAGTTTCACATATATTTGGTAATGTCTGTCCCCTGGTCAGCTTACCTCGGTTAAATAAAATAGGTGCTATGAAGCCTATGAAATTATTAGTTTCATGGCTTTAGTAAAGATCGACACAATTGCAATGAAGTTATTAGTTCCATTGCTATAGTTATTCCAATTGAAAATACAGAATCCTGTATGAAAAAAGACCAAAATTAGGCTACATGAGACAAAATAGAGGTACTTAATTTGTTAGAAATGAGGGATACTCATAAAGGTAAATTTAGTAGTTATTTGTGAGAATTTTGGGATGCACCTGAAGTAAGATCTTTCCTATTAGATGACCAAATTTGCTGATTATTAATATCATACTTGTGATGGACAGATCTGATAAGATTCTTATTTGGTAAAACCGACCTTCTTATATGATTTTCTGCCTCATCAGATAGCTTAGAATCATCCTTCAGAGAAGGTTGATAACTCTGAAGAGTTGATCATCAGTCTATCCTAGAATCATATATCTCCAATGTAGATTTTGCAATCTCATTAGACTGAGATATTGAATCTTAATCTTGAGTAATTTCGGTCATCATATAGAATCCCCAACACCATACCTCTACAGAAACATCCCCATTTTTTGCAAACTATGGGTACAACCTTAGCTCTAACCTATGTCCACATATTGAGTCCACCTTTGTTGCTGCCAATGAGAGCGCCAAAGAGCTCAGATACATACACCAAGCATTAAAGGATCATCTTGTTGACGCTGTGAGAATCTACAAAGCAATTCTGACCACAAGTGCTACAAAGTCCCTGAGTACAAGCCAGGCGACTTGTCATGGTCAATGCCAAGAACCTCCACCTTAAGCAACCCTTCTGCAAACTTAGGCCCCAAGCCTGTTAGACCCTTCAGGATCATTAAGAAGGTTGGCCCATCAGCTTGCCAGGTTGACCTACCCCCTCATCAAAGTGTTCAGCACCCTCCATGAGTGCCTCCTGAACCCTTCAATGGTCTCATGCTGCCTCGCCCTGAGCCTGTCATAGTAGATGGCGAACCCCAAAATGATCTTGATTCCATTCTTGCTTCCCGCCTATCCTGACGCCTCCTACAGTACTTGGTGTCCTGTAAAGGCCATGATGAGACTGAGAACAGATGTATATCCCTTCAAGACTTGCCAAACTCAGGACCTAATCTGAGACTTCCATGCTAGGTTCCCAATGCTATAGCCCTGCCACCCAAGCCTCTTTGGCCTCCATGAAGCTGCCCACCTCCACAATAACTTTGCTTTTGCTAATGTCCCCTCAGGTGTGAACCTCGTCCAACAGTGGAGGGTGATGTCACAGTTAGTGACATAACTCCTGGTGTAGAATAGCCCACTAAAACTAATTTAAAATAAGCCTTGGAGTCAAGGCCAGAACCCTTAAAGGTCACCAATGACCTCTCCAATGTCATTGACCGTATATGGTTATGGTTTTGACAGCCATTGTTGAGGGAAATGGCACTCCAGAGGCAAAAAAATAGGGCATAAATTGGCCCAATAAAAATTGGAAAACTAGCTAATATGAAGTTATGATATTTGGCCAGATTCATAATTTGATTTCGCCTGTAGGAGAAAATTTTACAGCTCAGAAAGTGTTTCATTAATCATTTTAAAAACAATTGCATAGCTTCTCTTGTAATTTTAGGCCCAAGTTGAGAAAGGCTTCGCTTTTCTCAGATGAACAGTTAAATTTTAATAAAGTTTAGGGATTATTTGCTGAAGTTCTTCCATACTTTTCTGTTTATCTTTATCAAAAAAACTGGTGAAACCTTTGCAATGTCCAGACTCTGTTTTCCGCTTGTCTAACCCTCACTTTGGCGCAAAGCCACCCTTACACCATGGCCTATTCAGATGACTCTGCCATGTCTTATTTCGCCGCGTTCCAACGCAGTTCCTACGCTTTCTACCCCATCTCTCAGGGACTCTTGTACCTGATGGTTGTCATCAATTTGGTGTGCATTTTATTTAAAAAATTATTTAGAAACATAACTGAGATAATATAGGACATTGCTTTCTTTTGCTTGGCCGCTTTGCTTTGTTCTGGCACCTTTTTCCTGGCGCTTTTCCTCCTGAGGCCTCCTGCGCTTGGTTTCTTGTTACAAACAAGTGCATATAATCTCTATAAGGCACAGGCTCTGGAAGCTGTGTCTCAAGTTCTTGACAACGAGCTTCATCAAGTATGCTTGGCTTATGAGAAAGCATCATCAAGGGAAATGTGCATGAGGTTGTCAGATCATGTCTCCAACTATAGACATCAAGGAGAGGTATTGATGAGCAGTTCCTGATGCAAAGTAGTCATGCTAACAATATACTGCTTCTTGGAGTCAATGGCCAAGAGCTTTTTGAAAGCAAAAAGGAAAAGAGTTATGAGAGTTGGGTGAAGCGGGGAGTCTGGTAGCCCAAGTACAAACAACTTGACATCAAAGCATAGAGTGTATATCACAGTAACCTGATCAAGTACATGATCAATTTTGTTAATATTGAGAGAAATTGCTACGTCCACAGATAATTTACTCTGAAGGTCTTCATATAAAGTTCAAAATGATCTTTTTAACACTCAGTACATACAATTTATTAATTGGCTTATAAAATTAAATAGTACAGAAAAGAAACGCTGGCAGTAAAACTGGTTTGTAAAGGAAAAATGATCTAAACTAGGAAATATGGATTCAGTAGGTTTGAGGATTGCCGTTGAGTTAAACATAGAGATGGATCCAGTAGAGAATTGAAATCTCATTCAGTAATAGGAGAAAGAGGAAATAGTGACTGGAAAATGAATGAAGCAGTTACCATCCCTTTTTCTTCTTTATATGAGCACCATTGTTGTTTTACCAAGGAAGGACTAACTGGATTAGTTTGACTTGTGGCGCAAGATCTAGCAGTGCCATATATGATTCTTCTTTGGGCAGTTTGTGACATTGTGTGAAAAAGGTTGTCATCTGTTTCAGACATGTTGGCCACATAACATTCAATTTGAGAGTTTATTGGAATACATGGAAATAACTGTATAATATGGTAAAGTGTGGGATGTGTGGAATTCTATATAGCCACATTATCAATCTTGATATCAATTGAGTTTTAATATATATACTTAATTGGTTAATTTATAAGTTAACTTAATTTAAATTTTAATATGATTATTTATCTGCAATCAGTTGTTCAGCAATAATAACCAATTGATTAAATAATTGTAATTTACAAAGGATGCAAATCCAATGATAGTCATAACTATAATTTAGTCAGGGTTTGTTGCTGACAACATGGTAATTAGTAAGATGGCTCATGAAATGGGAACTTAGTCATGGTGAATCAATTGGATTGTAATTTCTAATATGTTAGCTGGTTAGAATGGCGTTTGATCACGCTAATTCTATGAAAAGCAGCTAGTACTATTCTATATTTCAAGCTAATACATTTTTTTTAGATAGGTGTGCTGAGATAATCAAAATCACCCTTATTGATTTTTCACATGTCTTCTGGTACTCTCGTCTAGATTTTATCCCTACTTTTAATATTAAATTTACCTTATAAAAGTAGTGTTGTGTTTTTCTGCTTCAGATTTAAGTTATCAAGAATCTGTTTATCTTTCTAAGTGTCATTTGCCCAATCAAGGTCAAAATCATTTATCTATCAAGAACTACCTAATTAAGGTCAAAAGTACTTTTCCATCAGTATTTATGAGAAAGATGTCAAAGTCATTCAAGTTTAAGAGCTCAACTGAGCTAGTTGTCATCATACACCTATTAGTTTATATAACATCTCAATAATAATTAGTTAAACAAACATCTGTACCTGTTAAAAACCCAAGGTTTTTACACAAGTAAATTTGGATGATGTCATTACTGTCATCCTCTTCACTTTTCACACTGTACGACTCTCATACTACACTTCCAGAATGCAAAGAAGCTGTCTTAATCGTTTTAATGACAATAAGGAATATATCATGTAGTTGCCTGAGCCAGAGGTGCATCACACCTAAAAAGGGGACCTGGCCTCATATAAATGCAGTTGGACAATTCCAAGGATCAACCCCTGATGCTACCCTTACTTATATTGTGGAATTTTTGGTCATCAGGAAAATTCTTTTGGAAGAAAAAGGTCAATGACGCAGGAAAAGCGGAGTCAGCTTAAGGCGTGAGTCACCCTCTGTTGTCAACTTTTCACCTCATTCCACATCTACTGCAGCTTAACACTCTAAATGTTGCGCTCTATCCACACCTGATAAAGTGGATGTTCTAGACTCATTAAATCTAGTTAAAAGTATAATTTCCTCTTACTTTGCTCCTTCTGGATCACTTACTCCAGGAAAATCTTTTTACTTAAGCCTCCATTTTGGCAATGGTGCTACCCATGTTGAACTAGTTGTCCATAAAGTGAAAATTTTGGTCATAGTTGATATCAGATTGCTGGCAAATGTCATTTTTGCAATTGGTGAAACAAATAATAGTTGCACGGATCAAAGCCACACCTTGGATTATAGGATTTTGGGGCCTCAGCGGATCTGATTTCTGGGTGCTTACTCCTCACTACTGTTCCAATTTGGATTACTGGTTGTGTTGTCCCTGGAAGTTGTGATATATAATAATGGTTATGACCTTCTCATAAGCACTCAAATCCTTATTGAATTTGACACCAAAATTAGTCATAAGGATTTGTATTTTTTATTCTGAGTTATTTAAAATAGTTGGTGATCATATATGGATTTCCTGAAGTTGGGACTTAGAAAATCCGCTAATACAATAGTTGCAATCCCAACTTTCCAAATCCGCTAGATTAACAAGTCAATAATTTTTTGGTATTAATTTTAATAAATATTTTTATTTTGCGGCAGATTTTAATGAATTAGGTTCCCATGATCCACCTGTGGATGAAGGTTGAAATGCTGGCATTTTTCAATCCTTGGACAAGCCTAATTTAACATTAAGTCTCTTAGACCTTGCAGGGCTACTACTTAAAAAAATGAATGTTTTTCCCTTCCCACACTTAGTAAATCTATATTTTGGTCGCTCCTTGCAAAATAAATCCTATTTTCTTCAATTAGCGCCATTATGAAATGAATTGATTTGAATTATTATATGGGAACCTTGGTCGTAATAAGCCAGGATTAAAAGGGAGTATTTAGCATCCTGGTGTGCTGTGAAGGGCGGTTGCACAAAATGACTGAGTCGTGATGAAGTTTGCAGTGAGCTTGTGCAGCTGAGTGAAGCTGATAGGTGACAGAGGCCAGCAATGTAGGAGCTCCGCTGCACTTCAGCCTACTGTAAGGCGAACTTTGTGAATCATTGTACCGCCCTGCGAGATATATCTGGACCCCCAATTGCAGCAGAACTTGAACCTTTTATCAGACGTTCATATGGGGATTTTCATACTGATGCAACCCTGACGCTCAAATGATTGAGGCAACTCTCATTCAGCATAGGCTTTCATATGTCAAGTTGGAAAACAGGGCCTTGGGAGCCCATTTGTTACAATATTGCATTCCCCTAGTTGTTAAAGATGCCCCTAAAGAGAAGGAAGAAGAAGATCTAGGAGTTTTTATTGGAACATTTGAACTTACTTGAGCAGCTAGAGTACTGAGTAATTAGGCCAAAAACAAACTGCCTCCTTCCAGTGCTGAGGCTTAATAAGGGATGCTTATATACTCCAACAACCAAGTAGTTATACCTCATGAAATCTCAAATACTAGTGGACTGTAAATTCAAGTTACCATTCCACTTACTCTCTCATTAAAAATTTTTGTGGAGGCTCTATTCCAACCATTTGTGAGCCTCTTACCTATTCCATGGTGCTAGATCCTTCTTATTGAAGGCCCCTATCATTTTGATGCTAACTTCACTTATTTGCCCTATACAAATTTCTCAAAACCAACCTATTTCATATGTATGGATGCTACCCAGAGATCAAGTTAAATCTATTTGCATGTGCAGAAACCTAAAATTTCAAGTATTGACGAGGACACCATTATTGCCTGCATAGAGGTAAAAATAAGGGACATCTTCACCTCTGAGTATCAGCGTCAAGTGGATGCTTTGATCAAAGAGTACTATGATAAATCTTCAAAAGGTAAAGATGACTTTAGATGACAAAAGGTGCACAGCATAGTGTGCTTATGGGTGACTCTCATCCAATTGGTGCTTGACACTGCAAGAAAATTAAGGTTGAAGAAGCCCAGGTGAAAAAAGAACTGAAGCAACTCTTGGACGCCAGATTACTCAAGCCCTCACAAAGTCCACATGCCTCTCCTTTGTTGCTTATACAAAAGAAGGATGGTGGACTCGGGTGGTAATGAATTACTGCTGGTTGAATGCCCTTACTCAAAGGACAGTTATCTGCTACCACATATTTAAGATTCTCTATGATTTTTAGCTAGTTCCCAATTCTTCTCTGTAATGGATATTGCTAGTGACTAAAAGAAGATTGAGCTTGCGCTGGAGGATTGGTAAAAATATACGCTTATAGAAAGTGAGGGGTTATACAAACCTATGAAGATGCCCCAAGGTCTATGCAACACCACGGCATGTTTCAAAGAGCGATGGATGGCCTGTTAGGGGACTTGAAGATGTCATGTGTGTTAGTTTATGATATTATGTGACTGCACAATCTCACACTTTTGACCAACACCTCACTCATTTAAAGGAATTGTTTGAACATCTTTTCTCTGTGTCACTGAATCTAAAACCAACAAAATGCCATTTCTTCTGAACTGACATGGAATTTCTCTGGCATAAGTTACCCAGGAAGATATCTTGCCATTACCAGACAATGTGGGTTTGATTAAGAAGATAACTTGACTATCCATCTTATGCAACATTTAGGTTTCTTTGGGATGGACATCTATTACTGCCAATTCGCATCCACTTTGCTGTGCTTGCTGAACCGCTGATTTATCTGATCCACAAGGAGGTTCTGTTCAAATAAGAAAACTCAACAAGCTTTTGATGCCCTAGAGGAAGCTCTTATGACTGCCCCTGTATTGATAAATCTAAAATTTGATAAACCGTTTACCCTTTTTACTGATGCTATTTATGTGGCTGTTGGGGCCATTACAGTACAAATTGATGCAAAATAAGATGATCATCCTATAACATAACTCAGTAAAATACTACTTGGGCGGAGAGGAATTATAACTTTACAAAGCATAGATGCCTAGTTGTCTTGCTTGCCATTATGCGTTCTCATCCTTTCTTGTATGGAGATTAATTCAAAGTGGTTAAAGACCACGCCTCTCTATAGTGGCTACAACAGATGAAGGTTTTGGACAAACAGCTGACCCGATGGGCACTCAAACTCCAGAGTTACAACTTCTCCATTATACGTCATGCCAGAATGATATATCAAAACGCCAATGGATTGTCTCAACTACTTATAAAGATTCTCTATTCCTCTGAGGAAGATTTAACATACAAATTTTATCAGAAAAAATGAGGAATGAGTTGAGAGATTTCTGTGGTTCATCAACAATTGCAGAAGATGATTAAGTGGACTTAGATCGAATACAGATTATTATATAAACAGGTTGGAACCACTTGGATGCCTTATGTCTGCCAATTGGCCAGAACAATAACGCCCTGGTTTCTATTTCACTGTAGTTCATGGCGCCATAAGGAAACCCAACAATAGCTGCGATAGTAATGTTACTGGGAAGGGATGATTGAATCAATACAATATTAAATTGATTCTTGTCTTATTTTTGCTAGCCAGAAGCCTACTAATATGACATATCAGCACCAGGTTGTAGTCTTACGACCCCATTTGCTACCATTCAGTATTGACATTATTTATCTGCTGCCTATGGTGTTGTATGGCCATCAGTATATCATACTAGCAGTTTATCACTTCACAAAATAAGTTGAGGCCATCTCAGTTACCTCGCCCACTTCTAAGTGATCGCTTATTTTTTACTTAAACAGGTCTTCACCTGCTATGGTAGCCTAAAGGTACTGTTATCTGATAATGCACCAACCTTCATCTTAAGTAATCGTTGACCTTAATTTGTCAATGAGCACTTATACCTCTTTTACTGCCCCATATCATCTTACTACCAATGGAGCAGTGAAACAAGTGAATGGAACTCTGATTGCCATCCTTTGCAAGATGGCTCAATCTGACCCATCTTGGTGGAAAACGTACCTTCCAGCAGCTCAACTGTCTTACTGTGCATGAGCTACCATCAAGTTATCCAGATGTCACCTTTTTAAGCTCTATATAGCCAAGAGACGATCTTACCCTCAAGTGTTTAACTCATATTGTGAACCTTTACACCAGAAACAGCTGAGCTAGCAATGTGAAAGCTGATGGATGAATTTGAATAATAAGCTTTAGCTGCTAAGTCTAAAGATTATCAGTAAATGAGAAGTGGATCAAAGCACCACCCAGAAACCATTTTTACCTGAGTACCAGATAGGAGATCTGTTACTGTTTTATCACCACCTCCCAGGAGGTCAGATTCACAAACTTGATAAGCTATGGTAAGGACTTCATTAATTGATTTATTATTGAGGACTGGAATACTTAATTTGTCATGTTTACATGACTTTATAGAGGAGACCAACAGCAGGGATAAGCTGGGTGGAAGGAGGTCCAGAAGGTGAAACTTCAGTCCCTTCCTGATCTCAAGCACAACTTGGATCAACGCTGGGTACAGGCAATTTACGCTCAGGTTGATACCAGTGATGTGCCTAAAGCTCAGCCCCCTGTTTCAGCTCCAGGGTTAAAATGGGCGAGTTTTGGGTCTAACTTAAATGTGACAATTTGGTTCATCAGGGAACAGGAGTTCGAAACAGCTCCATTTGCAAAATTGTGAGCTCAGGTTAGATTCAACTTCAGTCAATTACCAGAGTAAAATTGACTTTGAGGTATGTGACCCTTTTGGACAGAAGTGTGCGCCTTTTGGTGCACCAAGGCTTGGGACCACTTCCGCCACACAAAATTTCCCCAAGCTGGCTTAGGGATCTTTGCTTGAGATTAACGTTTCTCATTGGTGATCTTCCCAAATAAACCACATAGTTATTTTTACGTAGTTTAATATATGTTAGCTTGGGCGCATCTGTGCGTGGTTCTCTTCAAGGAGGCCTTTGGATGTGATAGCCGTTTTGCTTCACTTGAATTTATCACAGCCTCTGGTACACCGCTGGACCTACCAGGTTCTCTCAAACCTGGTCATCAGCGCACTTCACTTCTGTACCAAAGTTGGTTAGTAACAGCTCTCTAGAGCACGTCCTAGTTTTGTGGATAGCTCTATTTACTATTATATTTACTGCACTGAACATCCTCGCCTTATGACAATTTATTCCAAGCACACTCTGCTGGGCTAACTTTATTATAACAATGGCTACTAGTTCACTTGCGTTGGTCCTGTGCACTATGCACCACCACTCTGGAATTTGGAAAGTTATAGATACTCTCTTGACAATAGGCAACCAACCCTTTATCTTTATGTGCACGAATTTTTTCTGTATGGGACTTTTGCAAGGTGCAAACGGTGTGCGCCAGCTGGTGGCCACAGTCGCAGTGGGACTCACCACTGTTTTTGAATTTTGCCAAGGGTTGGAGAAGTCCAACGTTATTCTCTCTACCTCTGACCTGAAGATACTCACCCTTCTTGCCCATACCTGGTGGATATGGTTGCTTCACAATCTGAAAGTTGTTATTCTCCAACTTTCCGCTGAATTTTATAAATTAAACACAAAAATATTATTTTTCCCTCAGCCCCATGTTTAGACAGTGCAGGTGGGATCACTGATGAAAAACCTGATGGTGTTGGCCTTGAATAAAGTCGTGCAACACATCTCAGAAAGGGGTATTGTGTCGTTGAAGCCTGAAAAGGCGTTTTATAATGTGATTAACTTATCACAAAATGAGATGTTTACAAGCTCTTACAGGTTTGTGAAAACTCCATTTCAATATTTGCAATTAGCCCTGAGGGCCCCCACTTGTCCCCTCCTAAGATCCGCAGATCTCAGGAGGTGGAAAAGAAACTACTTTTAAGATATGGAAAGTTTATGCAACTGAGGAAGATATGGTGGGATATGTGGTCTCAGCAGTAAGAGTGGCCAATTATCCCTCTCCATTCTTTAATTTGAAAATGTATCCTGGGGGTATGGTAGACCCTGCAGAAGCGTTTGGTGGTGATGGGTTGGCGTTTTCTGCTTTAAATAAAGATCATTCAGGTTATTTTATACTGACTGCTACCCTTTCATCTCCTTTAGAGAAAATCAGTACTACTATTTTAGTAGATACTAGAGCCTCTGAGAATTTTATAGACCAAAACATAGCCGGATACCTTGAGCTGAGTTACTTTCCAGGTGGTATGGTTAGAGAAGGGGCTTCCCAAGGTATTCCCACGCTGAAGATCATGGGTTTAGTGGACTATCAAGTGGGCACATATCCCTTGTCTGACCATCTCCAAGCTATCAAAACCTCTTGTACCCCATCATTCTGGGTGTGGAGTGATGGCGAAAGTTTGACATCAGGACTAACTTGAAAGAATATACTTTATCCTTAGCTTTGAAGAATAGTCACAAGTTGGTTGTTCCTTTGGCTAAAGCTAACTTTCAGGGTGATTTGCCCCACTGGCCCAATATTCACACTCTCAGTCTTGCCCCATTTCTGAAGCCCTCTGTGGAGATACCCCTAACTTCCTGTTTGGAGGGGTTGGAATTTTCATTTGATGCGGCTTCAGCTAATGCACTACCAGATCATTCAGAGTTTGATTGCGAGTTCAAGCTCACTGTGGATCTGGTGCATATATCCTCCCTTTTTACCCATTGACTTTCCGAGAGGAAGAGTCCTTAGATGTGTGGGTTAAGGAGCATTTAGCCAAGAGTGCTATTTTTCAGCAAACCTCCCCTGTATGTTCCCCCTTCTCTTTGTTGAGAAGGTCGATGGTACCATATGCCCATGCATAGACTATGGGAATCTCAATAAGGTCACTGTACCAGACTTACATCCCATCCCCTGGACTCACAGATTACATGCTATGTGGAGAAGACGCAAGTCTTCTCCAAGATAGATTGTTTAAATGTGTTCAAACAGATCTGTATCAAGAAGAACCAGGAGTAGTTGCCCGCATTCTGTACCAGAAAAGGAATCTTCCAATTTTGGGTTATGCCCTTTGGGCTTAAAAATGCTCCTGCTATCTTTCAACGTCATATTGATGTGGCTTTGGGGACCTGCTGGGGGTATGCGCAGTAGCTTATATGGATGACATTTTGGTACTTTTCCCTGACAATGAGTCCCATGCAGTACACCTTCAGCAGGTGTTGGAGCGTTTAAGGGCTGCCAACCTTACACTTAAGATCAGTAAGTATGAATTTTTCAAGTCCCAGGTCACCTTTCTGGGCAACGTGATGTTTGACCAAGGGCACATGATAACCCAGACAAGTAGAAGGCAATTTGTGAGTGGCCCACTCCAACTTCAGTTAAGAAATTGAGAATCTTCTTTTGAATGTGTATGCTTATTAAGAAGTTCACGAAAAACCTTTCTGAAGTTGCCTCGCCTTAGTATAAGGCAAGTGGGGTAAAAGTACTTCAATGGTCCTCCGTTTTGGAGGATGCCTCAAAAGCAGTAAAGTGTATGTTGCTGTCCTTTTTTTCTTCATCATGTTGACCCCAATAAAGAGTTCATTGTGTCTTCTGATGCCTCCAACTTTGCCATAACGGCAGCCCTATTACAAGTAGGTGAAGATGGAATAGAACATCCGGTGGGATACCTTTCTAGGAAGATGTATTTACTAGATTTAAGCTATACCTTGTATGATAAAGAGTATTACAGTGGTTGAGGCGCTGAATTATTGGCGTCATCACTTGCATGGCTCATCCCAGCCCTTCCGCATATGTATAGATCACTGTGCCTTACTGTACTACCATGAACCTCATGTCTTAACCCCACGGCAGACTCGCTGGCATGAGACCCTTGCCCAATTTGCGTTTTTTTATGACTTTACAATGAGCAAGGAGAATGGTTTGGTAGATGCTTTGAGTCATAACCCTTCACGGGCTCCCAATCCTAAGGAGGTGGAGTTGCATAATACCCATTCAATGATTCCACCGGGCAAGATTGTGTATCAACTTTCCTTTTCCTGGCCAATAGACAGAGCTCGCTCCTCTTGAAAATTTGGAGAAATATGGTATGTTCAGAAATGTAGTCCTTTTTCATCCTTTGTCATCCAAATATGCTATGGTCCTTGCAAAGAGCGCATCAAATCAAAGGGATATTACCAGAGGTTATCACGTAAAGGATGAGATGATGTGGTTTCATGGATGCCTATGGGTCCCTGCTGGACCACTTCGCCTGGAAATCATCTGGAGCCATCATGAAGGAATTACCGTTGGTCATCCTGGGAAGGCGAAGACTCTTGAGCTTATCCGCCGCACTTATAATTGGAAGGGATTAGCCACTCAGGTAGGCAGATATTGTAAAGAGTGCCTAGTCTGCAACCAAATAAAACCGAATTACCAGCCTTTAGCAGGGTTGTTGGTATCAGTTCAAAAGGCTGATGGGCCTTGGACTTCCCTATCAGTTGCTTTTATTGTTGAATTGTCTGTATCTGATGGCTATGATGCTATCATGGTGGTGGTGGACCATTTTACAAAGTTTGCCCACTTTATCCCTTGCAGAACCACAGTCACTGCAGCTGATATGGCTAGGCTGTTTGTTACTAATGTGTTTTCTCTTCAAGGGGTCCCTCAAGAAATTATTAGCGATTGGAGGCCCCAGTTCACCTCTGTCTTTTGGGAAGAGTTGTGTAAGACTCTGAAAATCCGTCCCTTCCATTCAATTGCCTATTACCCCCAATCATATGGGCTTACAGAACGAGTGAACCAGTGCCTCAAACAGTTCTTGCGGTGTTACACTGCTGCAGATCACTCAGATTGGGTTTCTCATCTCCCCATGGCCTAATTCAGTTATAACAACGCACAACATGCATTAATCAGTTGTTTCCCCTTCTTCACCAACTATGGCTTCAATTCTGCCTTCAACATGGAGCCCATTTGTGGATACAAGGTGGAAGTGGTGGTGGACTTTGCAAATATGATCAAGAAAGTACACCAAGGGGTGAGCACAAATTTATATGCAGCCATTCAGGCTTACAAGGAGCATGCTGATGGTAAGAGACAGTTTGGACCTGCGTACAAGGAAGGAGATCTCGTGATGTTGGATGCTAAAAACATTTTTATCAAGCAACCATGTAAAAACTGGGACCAAAGAGGATTGGGCCATACCGTGAAGTCAAAAAGGTGGGCCAAGCCTCATATCAGTTGGATCTTCCCTCCTTGCTTTGAATCTTTTCAGTATTTTATTAAAGCAAGCTCACGTTGTTTAAGTATCCCCCACCAGAGACTCCCAGAGCTTATCTCGCAGATGGGGCACCAGAATTGAAAGTTGAGGAGATTGTAGCGTCTCTTTGAGTAAGAAGAAGGCTCAATTATATTGTATCCTGGAAGAGATTTGATGCAGCGGAGAACAGTTGGGTCCCAGCAAGCAATTGTGCTATGCCCAAGATCTAATTGTAGCATTCCACAAGCGTTTCCCTAAGGCTGCAGGATCAAAAGTTAACCATACTATTGCTGCTATGAAGTTGGCCCCTGCCTACAAAGATTTTACCTTGACAAATGCCCCTGGAGGGGGGTGGAGCCCAAAAAAGAGGAGAGGGTAATGTCATGTTTACATGATTTTACAGAGGGGACCAACAGCAGGGACAAGCTGGGTGGAAGGAGGTCCAGAAGGTGAAACTTCAGTCCCTTTCTGATCTAAAACACACCTTGGATCAACGCTGGGTACAGGTGAGGTACAACCAGGTTGATACCAGTGATGTTCCTAAAGCTCAGCCCCTGTTTCAGCTCTAGGGTTAAAACACACAAGTTTTAAGTCCAACAAAAATGGGACAATTTGGTTCATCTGGGAATGGGGATTCAAAACCCATTCCATTTACAAAATTGTGAGCTCAGGTCAGATTCAACTTCAGTCAATTACAGTAGTAAAATATATTTTGAGGTATGCGACCCTTTCAGATGGAAGCATGCACCTATTGGTGCACCAAGGCTTTGGACCACTTCCAGCAATCAAAAATTTTCTCAAGCTGGTTTAGGTATCTTTGCTTGAGACCAACGTTTCTCGTTGGCCATCTTCCCAAATAAACCTCAGTCATTTTTACGTTTTTTCATATATGTTGGCTTGGGTGCACCTGTGCGCAGAACTCTTCAAGGAGACCTTGTGATGTGTTAGCCATTTTGTTTTACTTAAATTTATCACAGCCTCTGGTACACCGCTGGACCTACCAATGTAACGGATAAGGAGGCACCTGATTCATACATTAGTTTGGATTAAGTGAAGTTTGATCCAAATGTGGCCCTGGTTCAATAGGCATTTAACTCAGTAAGTCCAGAACTGGGTAAAATCGCCATCCTGAACCCAAATCACATCCGCAGAATGACAATGGGCTTATGCGGGTGTGGATGGTGATATGGTGGGATGGCAAATCTTTGCTAACAATGTGGGGTTGGGACTCAGAAGAGTTTAATCAAAAAGGAAAGCTTATTCATATTTGCAGTGCACTATTTGGGGATGACATCGCAGCCCTGAAGGGCAGTTGCGTCTTCTATAAAGGATAAAGAAATTTGAAATAAAGTATATTTGCTAGATCATAAAACATTAATTCTATTTAGTAAAGATAAGCGGATCAGATCAAAGCTATGAGCTCAACCAGTGAGCTCGGTGTGGCGTTGGCGTTGTTCTCAGCCCTTTCTTGGTCCCATACTCTGCTGTTGATGTGCAGCGTTGTGGGAACAGTGGTACGTGAATATGTGACAATGATGAGACATGGCTGTCAGGTTTGGGGATGGGCCTCTGCAGGCCTGTACCTAGTATGGTCAGTAACATGGCTCTTACTGCACAATTCATTCATTGCATATTGGCGCAAACCCACCCATTACATTAGATGCAACTCAAATACTTTTCTTGTCAGTTTTGTGGGGCCCCAAGAAGAGGTGGTGGCCCCATGAGGGGAGAAATGGTAATGCCATGTGTTGATGGTAGTTATGGTGAGCTTCTCACTCATGTTTGTAATAAGAGAGTGATTTGAGTGTGTGGTTCGAGACCTGTTAGGATGGAGGAACACCAGGGGGGACCTACATCCCTGAAAAGTTGGGCTGCTTTACCCGTGGAAGCTTTAGAGAAGATTCACCAAGTGGTGTTGCAAATTCGTTTTCAGGCGCAGTTGGCTCAAGCAATGGGTGGAGAGACCCCTTTTTCATTGCAGATCATGCAAATCATGGAGGCACTACCCCCAGAACTTTCTGGGTGGGTGCAGGAGTTGGTTGAAGGGCAAGGACGCCTTCCCAGATCCATGGATGAGTGTGTGGACTGGATCGACTGGGTAGCCTGTCTGGATGAGGCGTAGGATGAGGTGTGGTCAGCTTTGTTGACAGTATGTCAGGGCCAAGGATCAGTGGAAGAATTTGGGCGGATTTTCTGCCCATTGGTGAAAGCAGAGAGAGTCTCAGATTTGCAATCATCGCAAATGTTTAGACAAGGGCTGCAAGTGGACATGTTGGCCACCATGGCGGCTGCTAAAGTTCAGGGTTCGTTGGCAGAGGAAATTGCTTTGGCAGTGCAAGTGGAAAAACAGTTGACATTGGCACACAACCAGTGATAGGATTCAATGTCCCTGGGTAGGGTCCAGTCGCCCATTGTAGCCAGTAGAGGATGAGTAGGTTGTCAGGTTCTCCTCTGAACTTTGGGAATATCCATGGGGGATCCCACCAGGGAGGTGGTGAGGAGCTGGGGAGAACAGGCCAGGGACCCAGGCAGAGTCCTAGTCCCTGACCTACCTTACATGAAAATTTGCAATCTGAGAATGCTTCTAACATTAAACCTTCTTCTTTGCTTTATCTAAGGCTATTTATTCTGGTGGAGTTATAATCACATGGTCAGACAGAGAAGGTGCTGTCCCTGGTGGATACAGAGGCTGAGGAAAATTATGTGGAGTTCGCCTTAGCAGAAAGTTTGAAGTTGGAGATGAAAAGGGGTCCTGAGGTAGTGTTTGCCAATTTGTCGAGAAGAGCTTCATTGTGGGTTCTGGAGCCCTTGATTGTCATTTGGCAGGACCCATTTTGGTTGAAGGAGGGTTTCTGTGCAATCCAGAATCTAGCCCACCCTGTGGCGCTGGGAATGCAATGGTGGCATCGCTTCCAGCCACGGATTGATTTGTTGCATAAGACAATTACCTTGTCACCACAGATTGGACCTCAGATGATGTGGAAGATGGAGGTGGGGGTGACGTCCCAAGTGGATGCAGGATCTTAGAGGGGATGCAGGAGGTAGAGCTACCACCCAAATATAGCAACTTTGTTGATGTGTTTGGTCCCATTGGTAGTTTGCCTTTCTCCCCTATGGGCTCTTTTGCATTTTCATTCCGGTTTAGGGAGGGGTCAGAGTTTCCCAGGGGATGCCCAGTCTATGCTCTTAATGAACAGGCCAGAGAAGCATTGGTGGGCCATGTGAAGTCAATGATGAATAAAGGTTTAATCGAGCCTTCCATGTCACCGGTGGTGTCTCCTGTATTGCTGGTACTGAAGGTGAGTGGAAATTTACGCCCAAGTGTGGATTTTTGACACTTAAATGTGGTCACAGAGCCAGATCTGTACCCAATGCCCCTGTTGGAGGACATTCTTCTGATAATTACTGGATGCATGGTGTTTAAAAAGCTCAACCTTGCAGACGCGTTTAATCAGATTCTGGGTGAGACCGGAGCATCAACAATACACAGCGTTCAAATGCCACCTAGAGGTGTACCAATATCGCGTAATGCCATTTGGGCTGAGAATGTCCTGGCGGTGTTCCAGCGGATGATTAACCATGTCCTTGGGGGGATGATTGGCTGATGCTGCACCGCTTTTATGGATGATATTCTAGTATTCTCACGGTCCCAGGAGGAGCATGTATGAGATGTCCAGGAAGTTTTGGGGGTGATCAGCCATATGGGTTTAAAGTTGAAGCCTTCCAAGTGTGAGCTCAACCAAATCTTGGTAACGTTCCTCAGCAACGTGGTATTCTGAAATGAATTGGGGTTGTGTCCAGATAAGCTCTGGGCGTGTGTGGGCATGGAAAGCCCCCACAGATCAGACAGGGGTGCAAAGTTTTTTAAGAACATTGAACTTCCTTTGTCAGTTTGTGAAAAATCTTTCCCAAATGGCCTTACCGCTCATACGCTTGGCCCAAGATGTTCCGTTCATATGGGGAAAGGAAGAGGCACGGACCTTTGAATTACTAAAGGGTAAGTTACTTACTACAACTGTACTGGCCCATCCAGATCCTGGGAAACCCTTTGTGGTTGAGATGGATACTTCGAGAGTTATGCTGTGAGAGCAGTATTGCTTCAGGAAGGGGAAGATGGGTTGGAGAATCCCATATGTTACTTCAACCGTAAGTTGCTCCTTGTGGAAATGAGATATCTGATATATGATAAGGAACTCTTGGCAGTGATGGTGGCCTTGCGTGAATGGCAACATCACCTGCTCTAACTCAGCATCATTTTGTTATCCAGACAGATCACAAAGCCTTGGAGTACTATTGCAAACCCAGAAATATGAACCAGCAACAGGCCAGCTGGCATGTGGAGCTGGTCCACTATGATTTCCAGGTGGACTACAGGTATGGGGCTTCAAATGTCCTGGTGGATCGGTTGAGTCAAGATGGGGCTTTTGTGTATGAGAAGGAGGAATTGGAGGAGTTCAACATGGCTATGATGTTCCAGACCAATTCGCGATGATTGAAAATAGGGAAGTTCGTTGGGGAGGAAGTTCGCTGGAAGCAGAGAAGCATGGAATTCGCCCAAAGGTTGAAAGCTGAGATGACAGAGGGTCAGCTGCACCGGTACCATGCGGATTTCATGAAGAGGGTTGGGATGCTGTACCACAAGTCGTGTAAGGGTGTCTAACCCAACTTTATAATGGGAGGTAATCCAGGCCTCTCATGATCATCTGCTGGCAGGTCACCCAGGGGTAGGGAAGATGATGGAATTGGTGCAGCGGGAGTATTCATGGCCAGGCCTTAGTAAGGATGTCCAGAAGTACATGTGGGAGTGTTTGATGTGTGAGGTCAAAGCCATCGAGAAAACCACCATCAGGTAAGTTGAATCTGCTGCCAATACCACAAACCCTTTGGAGTTCAATTAGTGTCAATTTCATAGTGAGACTCCTGAAGGTTCAGGGGAAGGACGCGGTTATGGTGGTTGTAGATAAACTTACCAAATTGCTGAGTTCTTCCCATGTACTGGGGTTTTTTGGAAAAGGATGCAGCAAAGATTTTCATTGATGAGGTGTTCTCCCAACATGGATTACTGGAGGAGATTATTTCAGACTGGGGCCCACAATTTGTTTCAAAATTCTGGTCAAGTCTACTGGAAAATTTGTAAATTAGGCCTGGTCAGTCCTTGGCATACCATCCACAATCTGACAGACAAATGGAGAGGGTGAATCAGATACTCGAGCAGTATCTTTGGTGTTACATTTCCAATTGACAGGATGATTGGGTTTCATGGGTCTGGATGGCCCAGTTCACTTACAACAATCACTCTCAATCCTCAACAGGAATGTCACCATTTTTGAAAATCATGGGCTCAATCCCAGATTGAATGGGGGGTCTGTGGGTGGCATATGTCAGGGGGCAGACGAGATGTTATAAACCATGTTGGATATCAGGAAGGAGCTACAGAGGAACTTGGAGCAGGCAATATCTCAGCAGAAGTGAAAGTCAGATCATTGAAGGGTGCCAGATCCGGCGTTTGAGCCTGGGGACTGGGTATTGGTGGCAGCCAAGGACTATGCCATCCCAGTTATGAGTCATAGGCTGGGTCCAAAGTTTTTGGGCCTGTACTGGATCATCCGTGCCATTAATCAGGTCGCCTTTGAGTTGAGTTTGCCAGCAGGTTCCAGAGCCCATCCGGTGATTCATGCTTCCCAGCTACAGGTTTTTAGGGGTGAGGGGCTGGAGCGTCTAGGACCGCTGAATCCTAGAGAGGGAGAGGTGCCAGAATATGAGGTGAAACAGATACTGGATGCCAAGTGGGTGAGAGGCTGGCAGCAACTTCTTGTGAAGTGAAAGGGCTATCCAGTAGAGGAAAAGATGTGGCAAATGAAGGAGGACTGCGCGCATTGCCCAGAGAAGGTCTGGGAGTTCTGGTCTTCACAGGGGGGTGATGTAACAGATCAGGAGGCACCTGATCCATACATTAGTTTTTATTGATTGAAGTTTGATCTGAATGTGGCCCTGGTTCAATGGGCATCAAACTCAGTAATTCCAGAACCTGGGTAAAATTGCCATCCCAAACCTGAATCACATCCACGGAATGATGATGGGCTTATGTGGGGCGTGGATGATCAGGTGGGATGGCATATCTTTGCTAATGATGTGGTGGTCAGGACTAAGAAGAGTTTAATCAAAAAGGAAAGCTTATTTCATATTTGCAGTGCACTATTTAGGGGATGACGTCGCAGCCCTGAAGGGCAGTTGCATCTTCTATGAGAGAAAAAGGAATTTGAAATAAAGGATATTTGCTAGCTTGAAAAACATTAATCTTATTTAGTAAAAATAAGCAGATCAGATCAAAGCTATGAGCTCAACCAGTGAGCTTGGTGTGGTGTTGGCGTTATTCTCAGCCCTTTCTTGGTCCCAGACTCTGCTGTTGATGTGCAGCATTGTGGGAACAGTGGTACATGAAAATGTGGCAACGACGAGGCATGGCGGTCAGGTTTGGGGATGGGTCTCTGCAGGCCTGTACCTAGTATGGTCAGTAACATGGCTCTTACTGCCCAATTCATTTGTTACATATTGGCTGAACTCACCCGTTACAACCAGGTTTCCTCCCAACCTGGTCACCAGCGCACTTTACTTCTGTACCTAACTTGATTAGTAATAGCTTTCTAGAGCATGTCCTAGTTTTGTGGATAGTTCTATTTATTATTATATTTACTGCTCTGAGCACCCTCACCTTATGTCACTTCAGCACAAACACTCTGCTGGGCTAACTTTATTATAACAATGGCTACTAGTTCCCTTGCATTGGTTCTGTGCACCATGCACCACCACGCTGGGATTTGGAGATTTATAGATACTCTTTTGACACAATTGCCTCAATCAAAGTGGACATCATTGTAGATCAAGTTATGCTAGATTTCTCCAAAGTCATGCCCTCCTCAGCAGAATCTTGAGTCTGTATTGTTGATAATGATGGGACCCACACAAATTCAGATGGAATTTAAATATGAGATAATTTGCAACATGATCAATGGAGTTCCACCACCATGGAAGCTATCAAAATTGCAGCAAACAATGAACTTCCAAATAAGCAATTAAAACCCAAAATCCTTCTTGAATCTGTCAGATTATCTGCTAAAGACCTTGCCATTTGCAGATCTTCTGAATCCGACATATCAATTGGTAAAGTTCATGTTTTCTGGAATTCTCCACATTATGCTGTGTTGTTTCAGAAATCGTCATACCCTGCTCAATCCTGGACTTCTACCCATGCTATAGATATCCCCAAAATTTATCAATATAGATATACTCAATAACAACCTTGATTTTTGCCTACTTTTACTAGATATTACCTGCCTTCTAGAAGAGATTTACCTTGCCAAAGACCTCCTTTCCATCAAGAGATTTTTCCTAGTGACCAGAATTCTACTAGGGGATACCGCTGGATCTATAGCGACTAATACTCATGTAGCCTTTGAAAGAACCAGCCTTCAAATTATACCAATATCCCAGTAAGCTCTCCAAGGCGAGACAAGGCTTGAGCTAGTTGTTTGGCAAAGCGTCTATCTGTTGCTCATCACCATGTTGAGAAGTAGACGCTTGGGATAGCAGTTTACTATGAGTTTGCTCTTCATGTTTGGTAAGTACTTTCATAAATTCTTTAAGCAGAGATCAGATCTTGAGAGTGGACACATCCAATATTATGGAGTATCTTCATGGCTTCCTCTACATACTTTACTACATTATTAGCAATTGTGGTAATCTGCTCGTGAAGCTGGATAATAAATCAGTATTTATCTTTTACTCCAGTATTCACCTTTCTGGCGTAACTTTAGGCTAAGTTGTAGAGATTATTGTAAACCTGCCTCAGCACATCATGACTCACTAGGTGGCGTTGCAGTCCTTTATGGTTTACCCAATAGGTATATCATATAAAACATAGCTGTGTGTGCAAATCTTTGATTTATGTAGTCAAATTGGTAAGTTAACTGTAGTTGTCCAGAAGGGTATAGGTTTTGTAGAAGAACATCAGTCAATCCTGCACAGAAGAAATCTCTCAAGGGATGCAGTGTCCCTAAAGTTTAATATTCCATAAGTCAGATCTCTAACAACTTCAGTAGATGGGCAGATAATTCGTTGAGGCTCTGGTATAATCATGTGGGCAAATTTTTTACCTTCAAATGTGATAGGAGGAGGGATATCCAACCTGTCATCCTCTTCACCATCCCATTTTTGATCCATCCAGTAAAACTAGCGGCAGATGCACCTTCCATCCTGATTGTAAGTGGTATTTGTGGTGTACAGGATCCCCTGTAGTGAGCATCACGTGTTGAAATCCTGGTAAGGAGCTGCTTGAAGGTGCTTAGCTGCAGATCTCAACAAAATCAACAGATGTGGAAGTGCTTGTAAACTCAGCAGCGGTCTGAAAATTTAGTAATAAAAAGTAGACTACAGTTAGGCTTGATATCAACAATGAAGATAAATATGATAAGTGATACTTGGTTTATTAAAAATCTTGGGTCTTTATACCCTTTTCTCCATTGAAAACCCATAGTCACTGACTAAATCAAAACTAGGGTCACGCGACATTTGCATATAAAGGAATATTATAACTTTAAATGAAAGGCTCATAAAGATGGCTGGGCTTTATGATTCTCTCCCCATTGCAATACTTTGTCATTGATGTGGGAATTGAGACTTGGAGATGCTTTCAGATTCTCACCATTTGACTTATTAATGTTCAGGTTGATTTGACAAATCTGAGGAGAAGACCCATATTTGCTATCACTTCTATTTTGATCCAAAGTCATATCCATCTCATGTGTTTCTGATCCAAAGTGATGTGTTTGAAATAGTGGAATGGGTTTTATATTGATGAAGGATTGGCCTATCAGAACCCTTTAAAATATTTTACTCTGCTATGGCTTAGTATTCACTGATTGGTCAACCGTGTAAATGACACATCCATGCAGTAATAACTTAATAAACTTTATCCAATCAGTCAGCTTGGAATTAGGTTTCTTATGGTCAATTTAAGTAATCTTTAGCTCCTGATTGGAGAAATTATCTTTACCCTTTGGAACCCTTTCAAGTCTATAAAATGGTTGTTTTCTCTTAGGAGGCAGAATTAGATTCAAGTTAGCATAAGAGCAGACTTTAGAACTAGTTCACCTAATTCTCCAAGAGATTGATTTCAGATTTTTGAAATGATTCAAAATTATTTGACACCTGGGTATTCTTCTCAATCAGGCAAACATCCAAATGTCTGACATGGGAACTGCAAGTTTGCAACTAAAGTTAACCTAGCTCCCCCAGGTCCTTACACCAAGTATCCCTTTTGAGTCACTAATGTTCACT
The DNA here is from genome assembly GCA_022478985.1 of Massospora cicadina. Lineage (NCBI taxonomy): Eukaryota > Fungi > Entomophthoromycota > Entomophthoromycetes > Entomophthorales > Entomophthoraceae > Massospora > Massospora cicadina. The sequence goes on from JAKSZP010001383.1 coordinate 53,263, forward strand.
ATGTGAGAACCTTAATCTAGTGAGAATAAAGATTTGGTATTGTTTATTAAAATTTACTAGAGGATTCCTAATCTAAGAACCCCAACCCCAATTCAAGGGTCACTTTTGAATCAATAAGGCCCCACTCTATGATGAGTATACCTAAAAATTCTCAAGCTTTGGCATGCTTATACTGAAATCTACTGAAGGATTTCCAATTTAAGAAACCCCAACCCAAGGGTCACTTCTGGATCACTAAGGCCCTACCCTATAGAAACATTAACCTAGGAACTCACAATGGGGTTCCCATAAGATAACCTTTGACGGCTGATGGCCCAAATTGTATTAACGCTTTCATGTCCGGTGACACCAACATGTCACATGCAAACCAAATGTTAGTTGCCGGTGGCAACATGGTGTCATTGGACATGAAAGTGTTAAAGTAAAGCTGAATGGTGGAAGGGTTGGTAGGTTTAATGGTGCAGGGACTTCAGGGTTTGCATCAATTGTACGCCTCTAATATCCATCGGTCTACAGTTTTCACCCATCTAAAGGCTTTAAACCTTTGTGACATCTACATGAAGCCTGTGGGGGACCGGCCTCCCATCTCAAAAAGTTCAAGCCTTTTCAAACCGCACCAAGTTGATCCTTGTGGTTTCCTCAATCCTCCAACGTGAAGGTAAACCCAAGCCCCCATCAAACGTCACCTGAAATCACTCCCGCACCGAGGTTGAGGGGTCAGATCTATACTGGTGCCCTAATCAATTTTACCCAAAGTAAACTGATCTGAAAACCCTTGACAAAGCGTCACTACCAGGGGTAAGTTTAATTTGATCAGCTTAGTGGACCCTACCGACAGATCTTACACCTTAACCCTATCAACTTCGCACCTACACAGGTTAGGCTAAGCTTCACTTGGTACCTGACCATAGCTGAACCTTAACCTTTCAACTTTAACCTTATAAGGTTTGTTATGGCTTGAACGGAGAGGGTAAATTTACGATGGCGGTTGAAGGTGGTGGCGGAGAATTTAGATTTATGGCCATCAACCGAGTTTATAATTCTATACCAGCTACCATCAGACCTAGTGAACTGGCATTTGAGTTGGGTTTTGTGATCGGTATAGAAGGCCATCGCCCCAGCTTCATTCATCGGGGCATTTGATAGGATGGCACAGTAAAAATTTTAACTTGAGGTTGGACCGCCCTACCTGACAATAAAGCTTCAGTGGGGCAGTTTTAGATAATACAGAGGTTCATCGTCATGCGGTAAGGTGTTACCCTTACAAATAATTCAAATTTTATCGGTTCGATCGCCCATGTTACTTTGGGTACGGTTTATGGGTAAAATGGGCCAGCTGCGGTCGCTTAAGCCAAAACTGCCCCTCCCGATACCTGCCTTGAGGTTGGGTAAGCTGAATCAACCCTGATACCTTAAAGGCGTGCCAAAACTAAGGTATTAGACGTTACAATTGCTAGCCATCAAATTTAATGGAAACCTGAGATTTAGAGCCAACCCATGAATTAGACCTTGTAGCTAACGTGGCAGCTTAGACTTACCTATCATATGGCCAGAATTAATCCCGCCCACCTTGACCTGTAGCGACCCTTTTGATGAGATCGAGGGTAAAATCATAAATTAACCCATTTGAGCCATTTAAAGGCTCAACCTACGTAACCCATCAAAACCGAAGTGAAAATTTAACCAAGCGGTTTAAACCCACCCCCGTAACTCATCAACCTAATCTACACCGATCCCAACCTCCCAACCCTTTACTGGTTCACCAAGGTTTGGCTCAAACAGATCTCAAGCGAAGGCAGCCGCCGCAGTGGGGACAAACCACAAAGTTTATTCTGCCGAGGTGACCCAACCCTTGATCCACTCCGAGATCTGACCATAGGTGAAGTTCGCCGGCCTCACGGTGGGGATGACGACCAGGTTGGCGTGCGGCGCCCGGCGTCGGGCGACGGCGGCAACGAACCGCCGCAGCTCAGCGTAGGAGGAGTGCTCCGAGTAGGGCACGCCGTAGATCTTGACGGTGGCGGACGCATGGCTCGGCGCCACCGGGCCCTCCGGTTCGACGGCGGTAAGTGGAGGCGCCGCCGGGTGGGCGTACCGGTTGCTAAACGTCCACCCGGTGGGGCGGATCCCCAATAGCTCCTGGAGGTTGGCGTTCCGCTTCTTGAGGTCCTCGTAGTACGCCTTCAAGCACTTGGCGTTGATGGTGCCCATGGGCTGGACGTGCACCGCGGCTTGCAGCGGGTCGTCCGTGAGAAGCCGCGTCAGCTCGGCATCCTGGAAGGCGAGCAGGGTGCGGCGCTTGCTACCCGTGACAAAGATCTTGGAGTTGAGGGCTTTGGCGATGGAGACGAAGATGCGCTCCTTTCCGATCGAATAGGTGCCGCAGACGACCACTTTATCATACCGGTTTGGGTTTTTCTTAACGAGGCAGCCGAACCCCCAGCGGTGGAGTGTGGAGCTGAAGCGGGTGGTGGCCGGTGAGGCGTTGACAAAATCAACCGCCAATCGGGTAGCGGCCTCCAAGACCTTGGCCTGGCTCGGGAAGGCATAGTTGGGGTTGCAGTAGGTGGTATCGAGGTACACGTAATCGAGCGGCTTGGACATGACCAACGAGGTGGGATCCAGATGGAGGTCGTCATCCACCCGGAAGTCTCCGGTGTGAAGGATTCGGGTGTAACGATCGGTAGCCGCCGTAGGGACTTCGAAGAGGAAGAGAACCGCACCCGGGCAGCTGTGGCAAAGGGGTTAGCGTTAACGTAGAACCACTAGACGCCTGAGACATTAAAGATAAATTCTAACGGAGAAGGAGGCGAGAGGCCTCAGCTCAAAAAACAAACCCTCAAGAAAAGAAAGGTTAAAACCCAATCCAACATTATAGGCTCAAACCTTTCGTTAGCGAGAACCCAACCCAAAAGCTAACCGATAGCTCGAGGCGAGGCAAACCCAATCACAACCTCAGCCCATTACGCGGCAATCATTCCAATAAGCAAACCAAATGCCCAACCGAAACTGACGGCTTACTGATTGGCATCAATGAGGATCACGCGCACCCCATCGATGTCGTAGCAGGTGTTGGTGTCCAAACCCAGGACGTACTTGGGGTCCACGCCGAGGTGCGACTGGACCAGGCGGGCGGTAATGGTGGAAGCGATGATGGTGCCGTGGGCGAACGTCTTCCCAAGCCCGCCGTAGTGGTCGGAGTGAAAATGCGAGAGAAAGTAGGCGCGGCACCCGGGGACGGGCCCGAACTTGAAGGCGTCAACTGTGAAGGTGGTCCCCGGGACCCGCTTCCCCAGAGGAAGTTCCCTTTGGAGCTTGGAGCGGGCCTGGTGGGCAAGATCCGGGCACGTTATCGTTATGGGTTGGTCGGGATTGATGACCCGGGTTCCCCTTACGAGCTGCTCCCGCCTCCCTGGCAGCACCGTGAATTCCGGCAATCCCACCGGCGAGCTTGGCGGCTTGGTTTCGACACCGCACACGCCCAGCTCGGTTTTGGGTTTTTTGGGTGGAGCTTCCGGAGATGAGATCGGCCGCTTAGCCTCGCCGCCGCCTTGAGAGGCGGATTTATCCAAGCACCGGTTGATGTGGGCCTCCTTCAAATCCAGGACGACCAGCTTGCTCAGTTTGAAGTTGCAGATTGGGCATACCGCAAAGGCGTCGCTGGCCTCGGGCGCCCCCACCCCTTTGAGTTTGGAACTCACCCCCGAACTCTTTTTGGGGGTTCGGGTTTCGTTAGTTGAAACTTTGCCGCCTTGGGTTCTATCGGCATCGGATCGACGCTCGCTTTCGGGAAGATTCGTCTCCTTCTTAACGAACGCCGTGGTCGTTAGCCAACGCTCCTCTTTAACATTTAGGGCTCGGGGTTCCTTAAAATCTTCCTCATCCGAAAGTAGATGGATGGGATTTGCGCACCCGTCCAAATGTTTCACCTTATCGTCGCCCATCGCGAAGGGTAGGCTTGCTCTATAAAAAAGCGGCCGCACACTGCGACCTCTAATTCCAAAGTTCAGTACCCAACCTTATCAGGCGAGCCGCAAAAACCAAATTGCTCTTCAATATAACCCTCTAAGCTAGAGATGCTTACGATCAGCTTCAAGTTGAGATTCAAGTAATCTTTTAATTGAGGAGGGATCCTCCCCGATTCATAAAGTTTATTGAAGCTGAAGCCCACCCAAACCCTGCGAAACCAACTTGCCGTGAATAGAGGTTTACTTAACCTAGACTTCATCAGGTTCACATAACACCAACGGTTCGGAGTAAGCAACCTCAAACCAGTCATTAAACGTATCGATACGCACTCTTAAGCGAGATCTATCGTCGTGTTCCTACGAACCCATAAGTTAACCCCACCACAGAAAGTTCGAGATGCGACTCGGTATAGTATCCCACGACCTATAACTCAAACTAGGCAACTTCCCAATTAACGGAAGCTTAAGGATGGGCCTGCTCATTAACTTCGTCCACAAAAAACGAAAACTTAATGCTCAGTACCCTCCAACCACAAAATAAAACCCAGGTCTTCGGCAGAAGCAATGCTTCAATTAGATCAAATAACTTAAAGGGTTGTTTGCCCACTTCCAAACTGTAAGATCCGATGCGCTCATCAGCTCACCTCGTGTATCACAGCCCCACATTTTAATAACTAACTATAGCCGACGAGCGATCGAACGTAAGGAATCAAGAGCCGTCGGGGTTGAATAACCCATGGCAACTACCTAGATTGAAACTTAATTTGGGGAACGGTCAAGCCATCTTAAAAGCCTCAACTTGAAGCTTTACGCGGTAACTAACTACAAGTATGGTAAGCCAACTGCTCCCGTATCATCGGCACCGCCAGCCAACATTTTAGTTGCGTTTGAGGGGTGAAGTGACGGAGATTAAGCTTTCGCCGCAGTGACGAACCACCACCCGGGAAACAAACGGATGGTTTATTGGCGGTGGGTACCGAGGTATAAAACGGGGACTTGGAACCCGTTATAGGTTAAAGCAGAGGATCCGATCAAAAACTGTACCCCGTATTGGCATCTTTAAAGATATGGAAGCGATGTGTCAATTCAACAAAAACAAACATGGTAACCATCCGATCAAAACAACTAACCCTGTGTTTACATCTCTAAAGGTACGGATGCAGTGCGTCAATTTAACATTCAAAACAAACGTGGTAAGCAACCTCAATAAAGCAGTAACCAAATAAGAGTATCCTGAAGCAACTAACCTAAACCTTTAAAAGTTTGCTCAACCTTAGGTTTCGACACAAAAGGATGCGAGGTAATAACCAGCCGCAATCCCAGAATCAACGCTTAAAACTTTGAAATTAAGCTTCAACCACCACTTTAGCAGCCGATAATATCAGTTACCAATAAGTTTCGGTACCAGCGGCAACCTATAAGCCCAACTCTACAATCGCCCAGTTGGATTTAATAATCGGGTCATGTACCTTTTATAATTCTCAACCCAAAATTCATGTTCATCCTATTAATACCCATTTATACTGATCTTATCATGTTTCATAATTCATCCACAATTCATCCTTTAAACTTGGTTGATCCACCAATTATATCTAACTCCCCAATCGTTACTAAGATTGTACGTTTGATTAAAATGGAATCAGTACTCCAATATCAAACCTACTCCACTTTGCTATAGTACAATCAGTTTGCTTTAATTTAGATCTTATGTTGTTTCCACTGTAATTAGCCTGTATCCAAATGTCACTTACACGATCATAAATTTATAATGGTTTATTAAGAAGGCTAGCCTTTAGTTTTAATCGCCTTATATGATCAACTAGAACAAATGGTAAGTGACTAAATAGATGATCTTGCTTTTAATCTACCCTTACCATATTTAATGATGAATCTAGATTTATCCTAGATTTGAATCTTTAAAATACTATTAGTTTGGTTTAAGTCGCTCAAATATACTGATTGATGGAGGTTACTTCAATTTAACTACTTTGCTCAGCTTAGATTGACCTTTAACCTTTTCGCTGATTTTTGAAAAAACTCCCCTAATTTTTGGACCTTAACTTGTAAAAATTTCTTAGCCATTGTTCACACCTTTTAAGCTCATTTTGGTCCATGTCGTAACATGAATATTCAATAAATTTTAAAATAAACCTATATAAATCTTATTTTTATTGGACACATATTGTCAAATGGATAAATAATTCCATTCTAATCCACTTGAATAATAATTCCACATCCATAGAATATTCATTTTTATCCTGATTTCACTTAATTCCCTTAGAATATTCTAGGCACCAAAATATTCCTAGAGGCAAGTATAAATACCTGCAGTCCTTATCACAATAAATTATCAGATTTTAAAGTTTAATTTCCTGTTGTGTTTCTTATTTTCTAGTTTAAGAAATATCCTTCCCTGGGCATTTTAAGTCATAAACACCCAGGATGGCTGATGACCACCAAATTGACAATCCTGAAAACCCTGAGAATTACACTATAACACCTGCCACCCATTGGGAAATACATCAGAATCCCCTAGTTTTCTGATAAATTGGTGATCCTGCTAAAGAACTTGCAAATGCCTTCCAGAGCAGGCTGCTACCCTGATGTTAATGAAACTCTATACCAGGCAAACCCTAGAGAAATTTAAAAATGATCTAATAGATGAATGGTTAAAACTCTATAGCTCTTAAGGTGACAGCTATGATGCAAGTGACTGCCAATGACTCCATGAGGTACCTAGCCTTCTAACAGGCATATCAAGGCAGTGGCATAGTGCCAATCTCCCATTTGATATATGGGGTTATAAAAATTTACAGAAGTTGTTATTGGCAAGCAACCCTAATAACCTTTTTACTGCACAGGTTTGGTTCCCTCATGCACTTTGTCACATTGTATAGTAGAATGAATTATTAATCGATAATAGTATAGAGACTATTATCTATAGTTGAGTATGAATTATTATATTTTGGTCCAACGCTCAGCCAGTATTCCCAATTAAATACTCATAATATCATATTCACAGGGATTTGTTCCCTTGCCCTGTTCAACCTGATCTTTGCTGAAATACCCCAGTGACAGTCTCTTCAGTCCAACACACAGTTGGCAGCTATCCTCGATTGTGACTCCTTCTTCTCTAGATCCCCGCTCCGATCTTTACTCTTTTCTCTAGGAGTCTTTCATTTATTGCACACAGCAATAATATTCTTGAGACAGAACAGCACAATGGATGCTTATGATAGTTTACTCATTAGATTATATCTCAAATAAATAATCTTAAAGCTAAATAACTCTTATTATCTAACTCTAACTGTTATTGTTATCTGACTGTTTTTTTATTATAGTGAACCTTAGGGAATATATGGTGGGGAATTTAGCTATCTAACCCTCAGTTGACACCTCTTCAATGAAATGGCAGCCATTGCCATTGAATTACCCATTCTCATCTCAGCAGCAATGGTCTTTCCCATCCTGGCTAGGATTCTGTCATTGGACATCCTTGAGACCTAAATGGAAAGAGTCAGAAAATGTGTCCCTAGCATTTTTCTCTTGATCCAAGTGAACCAACCATATTTGGCTAGCAACCTGCTTAGGTAATAGAATTTATTACCCATTAAGGTAGGTCACACACCAACCAATTGATCCACTAGTTGCAGGCAGCATCACTCATCTCACAACTTGCTATTCATTTTCAGTCAGTCAGTGATGAAATCTAACTGATCTCAATTGGTATACCTGATAGTTAATCACTATCAGATTCCCCTATTTTATTAGCAACTCTGCTCATTAAGATCTTAAGTATTTATCCAGATCAATCCCTGATGGATATGACCAGGCAAATATCCCAAAATCCCCCAAATGTAGCTACTCCAAAACTAGGGCCAACTAATTTCTGATTCACTTTGCCTTAGAGAATTTTTCCCTAGCAATTCCAATAATCTAGCAGGCTGAAAATATGGGCAAAACTCCAAACACATCCCCTCTCTTGCCTAGATTTTCAGCAAGAAAAGGACTGGGGTATAAGAACACTGCTTCAGACACTTGGTCTAATACTTTATTGGTTCAAGTGGAGTACACTCATCAATACTCAACGCTTCTCGGGACAACCTTTAGCATATGGCATTCTTTCTCTTTCTCCTCACTACCACCTTCTCAGAGCACGGTCCCCACAATCTACTGTTGTGCCAGGCTGATCAATTTACTCATGATGATATTTATCCTGGGATCTGGGTTTCCCCTCATCAGAGTATATGACTGCTGTCATATTCAGAATTCTTGGTCCAGCATCATTGATTTTCTGATTTTCTCCTCATCCTAGACAGGAGACTCTGGCCGTTGATGTTCATTTCATGGATCAATCAAGAATACTTATTTTTATTCTCCTTTGTTATTTCTTTCATAACCTCTTGGCTCAAGTTATTCCTAATTCTTTTCTTGGAAAGCTTATCCATTAATTTTGAGATTAATCTTTTCAAAATTGGAGCTTAATGGATTGTAGAGTGCATAATGTCAACTTCCATATAAGTCTGACCTCCCCCTCTATTATTCAGCTCATATATCAAATTCTGAGTTATGATACCAGCAGCTTCTGAATAGTTTGTCTGATCAAGACCTCCATCTCTTCCAGCGGATGAGTTGAGATGCTCAGAAGAACCTCTCCTATAGTCCTTCCAGGACTCACATGCCAAGTCTGGCGCCAGCAGCTAGTTCTTTAATTGAATTGCTGGAAACAGTAACTAATCTCTCTGAAACCAGGCTGGCTATCATTTTGAATAACTCTTGGCTAATTCTTCCTCTGCTGTCAATTCCAGAGTTGATTTTTAAAACTCTCCTGGATTCAGCTCCTTTTGCTGATGCTCCAACCAATGTTGTAGATGCTCTGGAGATTATGCCAGTTGCTCTTGATCACTTGTTTTTTGCAAGATCAGACCTGCTTCCTGAGTTCCTCTTCCAACTCTGGCAATATTACAAACCTGCTGTTCTGGTCTCCAAGCACACCATTGGTAACAGTATTCACTTTGAGCTCCTCTACACTGAACTCCAGGCACAAGTCACTGAGGCTTTGACCCTAGTGCTGAATCCCTCTGATCTTGATAACATCCTGGATCAGGATACCATTACTTATGCTCTTTGCTTTGCTGGCCAAGTTCTTCAAAGTTGATCCACAAAGCTTTCAGCCTCACCTGGGTTCTACCATTCATTCAGCTTTAGCTTCTGAGAATCCCATAGTTGTTGCTTGCAGAAGGCAATCCGCTCCCTGCATTACTATCTCTTCTCTGGCACTTCCCATCAGTATCTTCCGCTGATGGTGTTGATAGGGGGTATAATTCAGCAACCCCCGTCAAGCATCCCTTCTTCATTGCCAGTCCATATGTCCAGTGTTCTTGATGAAGCCCCTCATCAGGCGCTCAGAACTAACCTTCTGGCTCCAGTGCCATATCAGGATTACTTGGGGTTATTCACCAATTGCCTCTTCTTATACTGTTGCTTTCCTCCCCACTCTGGGGTTTCACAATTGGCTTCATCTGACATCTCAATTTCCCTTCCCCTAGTCACTTTCTTGCAGAGCTCTGCATCCACTTAAAAAAACATGGTTTTGTGTAGGTCTCACCCTCACTAGCATCCAATCTCATATTGATTATGATGGGCTGTTCATTTCTACTGCAATTCATCCTCCTTCCCCAAGAGGTGACATAGGCGGAATCATCCCCATACTGGGGACAATTAATAAAAATAAAAATTAAAAAATTATATTGGTTATTTCTCTGTGCAGTTTATAATCTTTTTTTCTCAATATCTTTTATCAATTTTTTATCTTTATTTTTTTCTTTATGGGACTTGACCTTGTTTTGGTTCAGCAGTCCATCTTTTTATATTTTTCCCCCAAACTGGGTCCTAGAACTTAAACCTGCAAGTTTTCTATGGTTCAGAGGTCCTTTTTTCAGACTTAACTATCTAGATTGGTTCAGAGGTCTTTTTTTGGACTTGACCTAATCATCAGGACATGACCAACTTAATAGTTCATTGGTCCTTTAAGAACTCTTTTATTTTTTTCATTGACCCATTGCTTTAGATACTTAGTGTGGACTCGATTCACAACTCTTCCATCCAAGAGATTCTTGATGGAGTAAGCATCAGTCACCATCTTGGTGATCACTTTGAATGGACCCAACCACAATGCATCTACTTTGTTTCTTAATCTGAAACTATGCATATTGCAATAGGCAACTCTTTCCCCTATTTGATATTCTGTTAATGCCAGTCAATTCTTATCATCTGTCAATTTTGCTTGTATCCTTTTCTTCAAAGTTGTTTTGAATGCTTGCAATTGCATAGCAATCATGATACTCATCAGTCAGTTCAAATATTGCTTGGTACTCATCCCCAATGTAGGTTCCACCACCAAATATAAAATCAGTGGCAACGCAGCCTTTCTCCCATATAACAATTCAAATGGCATCTTTTCTGTCGCTGTATGATGACTAATATTGTAGGCAAACATCACCAAACTCAGGTATGTTCCCCATGCAGAAGTTCTCCCAGCGACTAGCTTTCTCAGCGTTGACCCAGCATTCCATTCACCTGTTCTACCAGTCCATTTATCTCCGCCTGGTAAGGTACTAACATGACTCCTCTGATCCCCATTATCTCATTCAATCTTGGGATCACATGAGATGTGAAGTTGGTCCCACTGTTACTAAGCAGGACCTGCGGACATCCATGCCAGTATACTACTTGATCCAGGATGAACCTTGCAGTACTGGTAGCATCTACTCTCATTGGGCCTTCATCTCAACCCATCTCATCAGATGGTCGATGGCAACTATAATGTACTTGACTCCCCCTGTGCTCATTGTCAGCGGTCCCATCACATCAATGGACACCATGTGCCAGGAAAATCAGGGTGGACCAGTCAGTATCCAGTTGTATTCTCATGTGGTTTGTGCAGCTGGCATTCTATGCAACAAGCTAGATAATCTGCAACATCATAGTTGATGGATTCCCAGTAATAGTACTGGCAAATATGGTCAGTTGTTTTTCCTCAGGCCTCCATGCCCAACAACCTTGTGAGCTGCTTGCACTATAGCTGCTCTTTCTGATGGCTTTGGAAATAATAACCGCTTTCCATTGATTGTCTTGAATACTTGTCCATTCATAGTCTTGGTCTTTTCCATTGCTTTCTGTAGCGCACCTTTAATTTTTTATGGCTTGTACCCAATTTTTCCTTTAACCATTCTCTGGAATAGCTCATCCACCTGCAGGTATACCATCTGGACCATTGGTAACCACAATAAGCCATCCGCGTTTTGGTAAAAAGCCCCCACTCAGTGGACAATCTTATAATCACAAGCTGGAGCTTAAGTGCCCATCAGGCCAGTCATCCTTCCAGCTCTCTTAAATTGTGTAGCCAACACAGCGAAGAGTGGTCTGTTACCACCTTAAAGTGCATTCTGTGGATGTATACCCAGAACTGCTTGCATGCATAAATGACCGCAAGGCATTCACGCTCAGTCACAGTGTAGTTCCTCTCAGTAGCTGAGAGTGTCCAGCTCACATACGCCACTGGATGTTCATCCCCAAGTTTGTCTACTTGGCTCAGTATGGCACCAATTGCCATCAACAAAGCATCAGTTTGAATAAATAACTCCTAATCAAAATTTAGATATTTTATAATTGGAAAATCTATTAAATACCATTGTAACTCATCAAAGGAATCCTGGGCCTCTTCATTCTATATAAACCCTTTTTTAGATCCTTCAATAAATGGAATAATGGCTTGGCTATTTGGGCAAAGTCCCAAATAACTCTTCTGTAGTATCTGACCATCCCAAGGAGCACTTGGATGTCTCAGACACTCTTTAGTACAGCCATCCATTTTATGGCGGCTATCTTCTGGGTTTGCAGCTGTAATCCACTTGAGTTAATTATAAATCCCATATATTCTAACTTTCTTAAAAAAGTGGCACTTCCTTAGCTTGATCTTCAGGTTAGCCGCAGACAGTCACTTAAAAACTTCTTCCAAGTGGTGTAGGTGATCAGTAAACGTCCTACTGAACACGTTTATATTGTCCAGATATACCAGAACTCACAACAACTTCAAATTGCTTAATATCGCATCCATGGCCCTCTAAAATGTTGAAGGCAAATTGCATAGACCCTGGGGCATCCTCATTGGTTGGTATAGCCCCTGCATGGTAATAATCACACATTTTTCCTGGTCTTTTTTGGCAAGTCAATCTGCCAATATCCTGATATCAGATCCATTGCAGAGAAATACTTCGCTTCTCCCAAACAATCTAGTGCATCGTCAATCCTCAGAAGGGGATATGAAGCCTTCTTTGTAATTTTATTCAGCCTTTGGTAGTCAATCACCACCGGGTTGGATCCATCCTTTTTCTTCATGATCAAATTGGATTCGCCCAGGAACTTGACAACAGAACTAGAAGCCCATGCTTCACTAGTTTGCTAATTTCATCCTCCACTACCACTTTGGTGGCCTTCAATAGTCGAATCAGTCTCATCCTTATCAGCAAATTTCCCCAGTGTCAACCTTGTGGATCACGTCTTGTGCACATCCCAAATTGTGGTCGTCCTGAGCAAACACTTCTTAATAATTTTTGAATAGTTTGAGCACCTCCTCTTGCTGGCCTTCCAACAGATCAGTGAGCTGCTCTCAATCAACCAATAGGTTGATGCTTTCAGTTACCTTGACTGGTAATCCTATTTCATTGAGAGTCTCAAAATCGTGGAATCTTTTCAATTTGGCCATTGGGATTAGATGAACAAACACAATGATCTGATTCCTCTTAATCTTCATTGGTTTTTCAATTAATTTTCCAGAAGAACTCGTATTTCTCCATAGCCAGCATTATTATCCCAGGAGCTACCCAAGGCTCCACTCTGGACTTCTTCCAGGGGCTTCTGACTTCCCCATACAACAGCTCAGAAATATCCAATGTCAACCCCATGTTGACTATCATCTGCGATCCTGGTGGTATGGTTCTCTCATTCTTGATCCTCAGTGGAATCCCCAGTTTTCTAGGATTTCTGCTGCATTTCACATCACTTTCTACCAACTAATTGGTATCAAATTGGAACAATGTCATCATTGTATATTAGATTGATGAAGTTGTTTCTCTGATTTAGCGGAGATTCACCATCCTTCTGATATACCAATGATAACATCTGACCAAGTATGGTCAACATATTATCCTCAAAGTTACATTTAACTCCATATTTTTGTAGAAACTCCATTCCAATCAGGATGTCATAGTTTTGGTTGGCCAAAACTATTGATGGCGCAGATACCACCAATGACCCAAATTGTAGTGGCAACATGCTATACGCTCCACAGAAGACGGTGGTGTTCAGCCCAGCTGTCCCATATTCTTTCTTATGCTCCAAGTCTGGCGAGACCTTCATCCTCTTTACCAGCTTGGTCAAGACAATATTGATGGGCGCTCCACTGTTGACAATCGCCCTCACCCTTACTCGATTCAAATGTATGTCTATATATGTACACTTAGAGTATTATAATAGAGTGTTTACTGAGTGAATAATAGCGTTATTAACCAAATCTAGAGTGTGAATAATTTGTGCCAATAAATCAGGAAACAATTCCTTTATCACACTGAGGGGGATCAACAAATTAGCCTCATCTAAATGGATGTCAGATAATTCTTCAGGATTCTCAGCAGTTCAAATCTTGTCCACCAGTTGTCAGGCGTACAGCTGGGCAACTTCCTTGATTATCTTGGGGTCAATTCTCTTCACCCCAGCTCTGGTCACGGCATTTACAGGCATATTGACCACTTGATACAGCTGATCCTGCTCATTATCTATGAACAGAACACTGATATCAATTTCTTTATTCATAATGTTAGGAGGAACAGGTTTCTCCGCATCTCTAGACTGTTCCCTGTCTAGGCTATGGGCCCTTTTCCCAATTTCTTGGTAGCTGCTGACTCTTTGGCCTGGACCACATTGATCTGATCCTTTGGCTTCTTACAATGCACAGCGAAATGTCCTTTCCCGCCACATTAGTAGCAAACCTTTTCCTTCTTGTTTAACCATATGAATTCTTTAGGCTTATTCCCCAGCACAGTTTGATTAGTCATTTATTTAACTCCTTTATTTCCCTTCATGGGATTCAGATTTTGTACTGGATTAGATTTGAAGCTTCTATTTGAGGCATCAAATGTCACTCCCAAAATCTTCAAATTATCTACCATTTATGAGGTAGTTATTTCTGTCACAAATATGGAAGACATCATGTGATGCAAATCACAATAGGACCAAAGGGCCGCTTGCAAGGCAATCCTAGCATCAAAGTCATCCAATACTTTCACTCCAACCAAGATCTGTGATTCCTGGTAAAACTGATCCGCAAAGCTAGCTAGATACTCATCTTTATGGAACTGGATTCCCATAAATTCCTGCTTGCATTTTGACATGGCACATTGGACTCCCAAACTCTTTCATGATGGCTGCCTTTGCCTCAGCATACAACCAGCTGTCCCCCTCCAGGTGAGGTAACACTAAGTTCTGACAGTCGGTGTCTAGGCAATTAATGACTGTCAACGCCTTTTGATGATCCCCATAGCCATTCATGGTCATGTCAAACAGTCAGAAAAATGATGGGGCGTTATCCCAATGGAATGTTGGCAATTTTGACGCTGCCCTAAATTCCTTCGAGTTTTTTCTGGCCAATTCTCTCAGTTCAGCCACTTGGCTAACTTGAGGAGTGACTTCAGGCATCATCTCCAAAATGGCAGCAAAAGTGGGTGGCATGTTTCTTGGGGTATTCAACTTCCCAAGTATCATGCGAGGATGTAACAGATGGGTTTATCATATTTGTTACATTCTGACTTGGATTAGGATTTTCTGAATCTGATTCAGATTGTTTAAAAAGATTTTATGGTTTGGCCACATTTTGCATTGGGTTGTGCCTCACCTGAGTCATAGATTAGGCTTATGTGAGCCCAAATAATAGCTCAGGTGAGGCCTATGAAGCGCTCTGCCTTTATAAGGCGCGTCTGCCCATTCCAAAGTTTACTTCAGAATTTTCACCCTAGCATGTCCCTTCCCTGGGGAGCATTATCAGTTGCTCTCCAGATGAGCTCTGGTAAGTGGGTCGTTTTATCATCCAGAGTAAAATAAAAGTTGTTTTGGGGTTTGCATACCTTGCTTACCTGTTGGTCCTTTCCCTCATCAAGGAGTTTTTCGTGTAGGTTGGTTCTGGACCAATCCCCCCAGAGGATTTGGCATAATCAACAAATAGTAGGTGTATGTTTGGCACTGTTAGTGCCCCAAACCCCTTACCTACTCAGTTAGGATGCTTCAGTTGACTGTTGGTGCACCAAAGTATTGTTCAATTATATGGCGGTCAGAACTGGGGTTTTTCCATCTATTACATTATTCTAAAGTCATTGTGTGCTGCACGCTGCTGATCCCCAGTTTGGTCCGACCTCAGTGGTCACTTGGTCCCAGTTGTTGAGGACTCAGCACTGGTGGGAGTCAATGACTGATGGCCAACCCTGGATCCAAAGTGACCGTCTGTTTAATTTCCTGGTGGGCAGGAGGGCCCACCAGGGATTTGGCGGCACCAAGGGGACCTTCCCCAGAAGGGCTCCCTCGCCCATGGATGGTCCACCCGGAAAGGGGTCAGATGTCCAGCTGCGCTGCACTGTGCTCCCCTGTTGGGATTTTTGCCCATATTCCCAGCTTGCTAGATTACCTGGTATCACTAGGGGAAAAATTCCCTAAAGCAAAGTGAATTGGAAATCAATTGACCTGAATTTTGGAGGAACTACGTTTGGGGAATTTTAGGATATTTTTCTGGTTGTATCCATTGGGGATCATTCTGAATGAATACCTAATATCTCATTGGGAAGAGTGGCCAACGAAATAGGGGCATCTGATAGTGATTAACTATCAGGTGTACCAATTGGGATCAGTCAGGTTTCATCACCAAATGATTGGGAATATTTGATGAGTTGTAAGGCGAGTGATGCTGCCTGCAACTAGCAAATCAATTGGTTGGTGAAGCGATCTTCCATAATGGGTAAAAAGTCCCATTACCTAAGCAGGTCGCTAGCCAATTATAGTTGATTCACTTAGATCGAGAGGAAAACATTAGGGACACATTTCTGACTCTTTCCATTTGAGGTCTTGAGGATGTCCAATGTCAGAATCCTAGCCAGGATGGGGAAGACCATCGCTGCCAAGATGAGGATGGGTGATTCAATGGCAACGGCTGCTGTTTTATTGAAGAGGTGTCAACTGAGGGTTATACAGCTGAATCCCCTACAAATTCACTAGGATTCACTCTAATAAGAAATAAATAAAAAACATAAATAAAAAATATAGTTAAAAAACATAGTTAAAAACACATATACACTTATACATTACTACTTTAGAACATCATTGGTTTATTGTAGATTTAGTAATAATTAGACTATCAGCATCTAGCGTGAAAATTCCATCTTAAGCATATTATTGCAGAAGGCAATAATTGGTAGACTCTCAGAGAAGAGTAGAGATCCAAGAGGGGATCTAGAGACAAAGGGAACCACGGCTAAGGGATTGCTGCTGACTGTGTGTTGGGCCAAAGGAGACTGCCATCAAAGGACCTTAACAAAGATTGAGTGGACAGAATTACAGGAAATGAATCCCTACAAATATGATATCAAGTATTAATCAGAAATACTGGCTGAAGCGTTGGGCCTGGAAATAATTCTAACTCAACTATGGATAATAGTCATCATACTATTCTCAGATTACATATATATATTATTACAACGCGAGGTGCAAAAGCTAATTAAACCTGTGCAGTAGAAAGGTTACTGGGTTAACAACCAATAATCAACCCAACGGAGTAAATTTTTACAAGTTGGTGCTCAATACAGGGGTATTTGAGTAGAAGAATTTATCCAGAATGTCATACAAAGAAGAGATGCGCAAGTTGTGGACTGAGATCGCCACAGTGAACCAGAACGCCTTAAACTCTGCAGATCACTGGGAGTTTGCAGCCTTAGAAGAATGAGTCACCAGGGTGAAGGAAGGAGTTGACAACATAGCCAACTTCAGTAATGAGTTACTTGGCAAAATAAACTCATTAAAGAGGAAAGAAGGAGACCTCATCTCAGAGGTCCTACTCCTGAAAATGGAATGTGAAGTGGATCACATTCATTTAAGAAAATTTGGTGCAGACATTGAGAAGTTGATAAAAGAAATAGAGAAATTGGAGACCATCTAGTACTAAAAAATAGAGAAATTGGAGCACACAGAAGTGCAAGTGAGTCTGACATGGCCAGTGATGCTGAAGAAGGAAGTTCTCAAATGATACTTGGGAAGAAAAATACCCCAAGAGATATGCCACCCGCATTCAATGCTATTTTGGAGATGACGCCCAAAGTCACTCCACAAGTGAGCTGAGTAGCTGAACCGAGATAATCAGCCCAAAATGACTTGGAGGAATTCAGAGAAACCCTTAAATTGCCCACATTCCATAGGGATAACGCCCCAGTGTTTTTCTGACTATTTGACATGACCATGAATGGATATGGGGATTGTCAGAAAGCGTTGACAGTCATGAACTGCTTGAACACAAATTGCCAGAATCTGGTGTTACCCCACCTGGAGGGGGACAGCTGGTCTTATGCTGAGGCTAAAGTGGCAATAATGAAGGAATTTGGCAGTCCAACCTGCATGTCAAAATGCAAGCAAGACTTTATGGGAATTCAGTTCCGTAAAGATGAGTCTCTTGCAAGCTTTGCAGATCAATTCTACCAGGAATCGCAGATCCTGGCTGGAGTGAAGGTGTTAGATGACTTTGATGCAAGAATTGCCTTGCAAGTGGCTCTTTGGCCCTATTGCAATTTGCATCAAATGATGTCTACTGTATACGCGACCAAGATAACTACCTTGCAAATGGTAGACAATTTGAAGATTTTGGGAGCAACGTTCAATGCTCCTAATAGAAGCTTCAAGTCAAATATGGTCCAAAGTTTAAATCCCACAAGGGAGGCGAAGGAGCAAAGGAGACTTTTAACCAAACTGTGCTGGGGAATAAGCCTGAGGATTTCAAATGGTTAAACAAGAAAGAAAAGGTCTGCTTCCAGTGTGGTGGGAAAGGTCATTTCGCCGCACACTGCAAAAAGCTGAAGGATCAAGTTAATGTGGTCCAGGTTAAAGAGACAGCGTAGCCAAGGATTTGTGAAAAGGTCCCGCTGCCTAGACAAGGAACAGTCTAGAGCGGCGGAGAAACCTGTTTCTACTGATATTATGAATGAAGAAATAGATATTAGTGATCTGTTCGTGGATGACAAGCAGGATCAAATATATCAAGTGGTCAACATGGACATAAACGCCATGACCAGAGCTGGGGGAAAAAGATCAACCCTGAGATAGTTCAGGAGGTTGTCCATCTGTACGCCTGACAACTGGCGGAGAAGATTTGGACTGCCAAGAATCCTGATGAGTTAACCAATGTTCGCTTAGATGAGGCCAACCTGTTGATTCCCCTTGGCGTGATTAAGGAATTGTTTCCTGAATTATCGGTGCAGATCATTAATACCCTAGATTCAGCTATTAACTCCACATCTACTCAGTAAATACCCTATTACAATATTCTGAGTGTACATATATGAATATTCAGGTGAATTGAGTAAGGGTACAGATGATAGTCAACAGCAGAGCGCCCATCAACATTGTGTCGACCAAGCTGGTGAAGAAGATGAAGATCTCTCAAGACTTGGAACACAAGAAGGAATATGGAACAGCTGGGCCAAACACCACCATTTCCTGTGGAGCGTATAGTGCGCTGCCACTACAGTTTGGGTCGTTGGTGGTATCCGCACCAGCAATAGTTTTGGTGAACTAAAACTATGATATCCTGATCAAAATGGAGTTTCTGCAGAAATACGGAGTTAAATGTAACTTTGAGGATAATACGTTGACCTTCCTGGGTCAGACGTTACCATTGGTATATCAAAAGAATGGTAAAGTTCCATTGAACCAGAGAGATAACTTCATCAACTTGATATACAATGATGACATTGTACCAATTCAGTACCAATTAGTTAGTAGGAAGTGATGAGAGATGACAGCCAAAATCCTAGAAAACTGGGGAATTCCTTTGTGAATCAAGAAGGAGAAAACTATACTGGCCGGATCACAGATGATAGTCAACACAGGGTTGACTCTAGAGATTCTGGAGTTGTTGTATGGAGAAGTTGGAAGCCTCTGGAAGAAGTCCAGAGTGGAGCCTTGGGTGGCTCCTGGGATAATTATACCGGGCTATGGAGAAATATGATTTCTCTTGATGAATTTTAGTGAAAATTAATGAAGATTAAGAGAAATCAAATCATTGCATTTATTAATTTAATCCTGATGGCAGAATTGAGATGATTTCATGATTTTGGGACTCTTGAGGAAATGGGATTACCAGCAGGAGCAGCCAAAAGCATCAACTTATTAGTTGATCGAGAGCAGCTTGCAGATCTGCTGGAAGGGCAGAAGGAGGAGGTGCTCAAATTATTTGAGAGATATTAGGAAGTATTTACTCAAGATGATCACGATTTGGGATGCACGCATGGCATAATTCACAAAGTTGACACCGGAGAAAATTTACCAATAAGAATGAGAACAATCTGAAGATTGAAAGCCACTGAAGCGGTAGTGGAAGATGAGATCAGCAAACTAGTAAAGCATGGGCTTCTAGTTCCATCATCAAGTCCCTGGGCAAGCCTGATTTTGATCATAAAGAAGAAAGATGGATCAAAATGGGTAGTGATTGACTATTGGAGGCTGAATAAAATTACAAAGAAGGATTTGTATCCCCTATTGAGGATTAATGATGTGATGGACCAATTAGGAGAAGTGAAGTATTTCTCCACGATGGACCAAATCTTGGGATACTGGCAGAACGACTTTCCAGAAGAAGACCAAGAAAATTATGCAATTATTACTGTGAAGGGGTTATACCAGCCAATGAGGATGCCCCAGGGTCTTCTTAATGTGCCCACAATGTTCCAGAGGGCCATGGATGCGATATTAAGCAACCTGAAGTTATCGTGCATCCTGGTATATCTGGACGATATCAATGTGTTCAGTAGAACGTTTACTGATCACCTTCAGCACTTAGAGAAAGTGTTTAAAAGACTGTCCGCAGCTAACCTGAAGATCAAGCCACAGAAGTGCCACTTCTTCAAGAAAGAGCTTGAATACCTGGGGTTTGTGATCAACACAAATGGATTGCAGCCGCAACCCCAGAAGATAGCAGATATTGAACAGATGGCTGTGCCAAAGAGTGTCTGAGACATCCAAGTATTCCTTGGGATGGTCAGATATTATAGAAGATTTATTTGGGACTTCGCCCAAATAGCTGAGCCTTTATTTTATTTATTAAATGATCCAAAAAAAGGATTTGTATGGAATGAAGAGGCCCAGGACTCTTTCAATGAATTATGCCGGTACCTGATAAATTTGCCAATTCTGGAATATCTGAATATTGATCGGAGTTTATCATTTAAACTGATGCTTCATTGATGGCAGTTGGCGCCATACTGAGCCAAGTAGATGAACTTGGGGACAAACATCTGGTGGCATATATGAGCCAGACACTCTCTGCCATGAAGAGGAATTACACCATAGCTGAGTGTGAATGCCTTGCGGTCATTTATGCCTGTAAACAGTTTTGGGTTTATGTCCATGGAACGCACTTTAAGGTGGTGACAGACACTCCTCATTGTGTTGGCTGCACAATCTGCAGGAACTTGAAGGATGACTGGCCCAATGGGCACTCAAGCCTCAGGCTTATGATTATGAGATAGTCCACCAAGTGGGGGCTTCTCACCAGAACGCGGATGGCTTATTGTGGTTACCAATGGTCCAGTTGGTATATCCACAAGTGGATGAGCTATTCCAGAGAATGGTCAAAAGAAGAATTGAGGATGAGCCTCAAGAAATCCAAGGTGTGCTTCGAAAAGCAATGGAAAACACCAAGATCATGGATGGACAAGTATTCAAGATGATAAACAGGAAATGGCTATTATTCCCAAAACCATCAGAGAGAGCAGTGATCGTTCAAGCCACTCATAAGGTTGTGGGGCATGGAGGCCTGAGAAAAGTGACCAATCATATTCACCAGTATTATTACTGGGAATTAATTAACTACAATGTCTTGGACTATCTGGCTTGTTGCATGGAATGCCAACTGCATAAACCACACAAGAATACAACTGGATACTGACTGGTCTGACCTGGATTTACATGGCACACAGTATCTATCGATGTGATGGGACCGTTGGCGATGAGTACAGGAGGAGTGAAATACATCATAGTAGCCATTGATCATCTGATGAGATGGGTCAAAAATAAAGCAGTAACCCAAGTTGACGCTACCAGTACTGCGAGATTCATCCTGGATCAAGTAGTATACCAGCATGGGTGTCCACAAGTTATACTGAGCAATAATGGGACCAACTTCACGTCCCATGTGATCTCAAGGCTAAATGAAATAATGGGGATCTGGGGAGTCATGTCAGTACCATACCAGCCGGAGACAAACGGACTGGTAGAACGGGTCAATAGGACGCTGGCCATGACGCTGAGGAAGCTAGTTGCAGGGAGAACTTCTGCGTGAGGAATGTACCTGAGTACAGTGACATTTGCCTACAACATCAGTCATCATACAGTGATGGGAAAGACGCCATTTGAATTACTTTATGGGAGGAAGGCCACATTACTGCTGATATTATATTTGGTAGTAGAACCTACATCAGGGATGAGTACCAAACAATACCTGAACTGACTGACAAGTATCCTGATTGATATGCAATCGCAAGCATTTGATACTACCTTAAAGAAAAGGATATGAGCGAAATCAACAGATGATAAGAACCAACTGCCATTAGAAGAATATCAAATAGGAGAAAGAGTCACCTATTGTGATATGCATGGTTTCAGATGAAGAAACAAGTTGGATGCATTATGGTCAGGTCCGTTCAAAGTAATCGCCAAGATGGCGACCAATGCTTATTCCATCAAGAATCTCTTAAATAGAAGAGTAGTAAATCAAGTCCACGCTAAGTATTTAAAGTGGTGGATTGAAGAAAAAAATAAAAAAAGAGTTCCTGAAGGACCAAAACCATTAAGTTGGTCATGTCCTAATGATTAGGTCAAGTCCAAAAAAGACCTTTGAACCAATCTAGATGGTTAAGTACAAAAAAAGGACCGCTGAACCATAGAAAACTGGTAGGCTTAAGTGCCCAGGATCCAGTTTGGGGAAAAGATGGACCTCTGAGCTGAAACAAGGTCAAGTCCCATAGAAAAAAAGGAAATAAAAAATAAAAAATTGAAAAAGATATTGGGAAAAAAGAGAGAGCCAATATATTTATAAATTTTTATTGATTGTCCTAAGTTCGGGGATGATTTCGCCTATGTTGCCTCTTGGGGGAGGGAGGATGGATCACAGTAGGAAGGAATAGCCCATCAAAATTGATATGCAATTGGATACTTGCAAGGGTGAGTCCTACATGAAACCACGTTTGTTGAGCTGACGCTGAGCCCTGAGAGAACGCGACTAGGGGAAGGGAAATGGATATGTCAGAGGATGCCAATCATGAAACCCCGGAGTAGGGTGGAAAACAGCAATAAAGGAAGAGGCAATTGGCGAATAACCCTGAGTAATCCTGATAAGGCACTGGTGCCAGAAGATTTGTCTTGAGTGCCTGCCGATGGGCCTTATCAAAAATACTGGACATGTGAGCTGGTAGCGAAGAAGGAATACTTGAGGGAGGTTGTTGAATCATACCCCCAATTAGCACCATCAACATAAGATAGCGATGGGAAGCTCCAGAGAAGAGGTAGTCATGCAAAGAATGGATTGCATCCTGTAAATGATGTCTACGGACTTCACTGAAGCTGAAGCTTAATGACCAATGAAAATCAGGTGAGGCTGGAAGCTTCGTTGACCAACTTCAAAGAACTTGGCTGGCAAAGCGGAGAGCATAAATGGTAGTATCCCAATCCAGAAGGTTGTCCAGATCTGAGGGATTCAGCACTAATGTCAACGCCTTGGTGACTTGCGCTCAAAGTTCAGCATAGGGGAGCTTGGAATGAATGCTGTTCCCAATTGAAAGCTCAGAAACCAGCACCGTGGGTTGGTAAAATTGACCAAGTCAGAAAAGGAACTCAGGGAGCAAATCTGACTCAGCCAGGAAAAAATAATCTAAAGCAGTCAGCATAACCTCCGGAGAATCAATGATGATGTTCAGAGCCTCAGTGAAAGGAGCCAAATCCAGAAGGGTCACAAAGTCCAACTTGGGGATCAATTGTAAGAGAAGAGTTGGCCAAGAGTTATTCAAAATGATGGCACGCCTGGTTTCAGTGGGATTGGATACCGTTTCAGTAACTTGATGGAAGGACTATCCCCTTGTGCCAGACTAGGCATATGAGTCCTGGAAGGACCATAGAAGAGGTTCCGCCAAGCATCCTGACTCATCCACTGGAAGAGGCGGAGGTCTGAATCTGACAGACTGTTCAGAAGTTGCTGATAATGAGATTCTGAGTTCGACATATGAGCAGGACTAAGAGGGGGATGTCAGACTTATATAGAAGCTGACATTATGCACCCTACAATCCATTAGGCTCTAATTTCAAGAAATTAATTTCATAAAATTAATGAAATAAGCTTTCTGAGGGAAGGATTAAGAATGACTTACAGCCAAAAGATTATGAGTGAAATAATGAAGGTGAACATAAATAAGTATTCTTAATCAAGCCACAAAATGAACATCAATGGCAAGAGTTTCCTGTCTAGGATGAGGAGAGAATCAGGAATTTGAGGACGCTGGACCAATAAACCTGTTTATGACAGCGGGTCATATACCCTGATAGGGGGAAACCCAGATCCCAAGAAAAATATTGTCATGAGCAAAAAGATCAGCCCAGCCTGACAAGAGGTCCTGGGGACCGCGCTCTGAGTAGGCAGTAGCGAGGAGGAAGAGGAGGAATGCCATATGCTGAAGGTTGTCCTGAGCAGCATTGAGTATTGATGAGTGTACTCTGCTTGAACCAATAAAGTATTCTACGGTGTCTGAAGTGGTGTTTCCATGCCCAGTCCCTTTCTCACTGAAAATCTAGGCAAGAGGGGGATGTGTTGGGATTTTTGCCCATATTCCCAGCCTTCTAGATTACCTGGTATCACTAGTGGAAAAATTCCCTAAATCGAAGCGAATTGGAAATTGGTTGACCTGAATTTTGTAGAAACTACGTTCAGGGGATTTTAGGATATTTGTCTGGTCATATCCATCGGGGATTGATCTGGATGAATACCTAATATTTCATCAGGCAGAGCGGCTGATGAAATAGGGGCATCTGATAGTGATTAACTATCAGGTGTACCAATTGGGATTGGTTGGGTTTCATCACCAACTGATTGGGAATGTTTAATGAGTTGTGAGGCGAGTGATGCCACCTGCAACTAGCAAATCGATTGGTTGGTGAAGTGACCTGCCATAATAAGTAAAAAGTCCCATTACCTAAGCAGGTTGCTAGCCAATTATGGTTGATTTGCATGGATTGAGAGGAAAACGTTAGGGACACTTTTCTGACTCTTTCCGTTTGAGGTCTTGAGGATGTCCAACATCAGAATCCTAGCCAGGATGGGGAAGACCATCGCTGCCAAGATGAGGAAGGGTGATTCAATGGCAACGGCTGCTGTTTCATTGAAGAGATGTCAACTGAGGGTAGATGGCCGAATCCCCCTATAAATTCTCAAGGATTCACTCTAATAAGAGATAGATAAAAAATATAGATAAAAACTTGGTTAAAAACACATATACACTTATACATTACTACTTTAGAACATTATTAGTTTTATTTGTGGATTTGGTAATAGTTAAACTATCAGCATCTAGCGTGAAGATTCCATCTCATGGATATTATTGCAGAAGGCAATAATTGGTAGACTCTCAGAGAAGAGTAGAGATCTGAGCGGGGATCTAGAGACAAAGAGAACCACGGCTAAGGGATTGCTGCTGACTGTGTGTTGAGCTGAAGGAGACTGCCATCAGAGGATTTTAACAAAGATTGAGTGGACAGGATTACAGGGAACGAATCCCTATGAGTACAATATCAATTCAATTTATTGTGAGGAAGGCCGACCATGGGACAGACACTTCTGAATTTGACCTGAAAGAAACAAAACTTAGTAACAGGGAAGGCACCCCAGAGAAGCGATGATATCTCTTGTTGCCAGTGGGAACGCTACTATGGGGAGGGGAGGGAACGTGTGAAGGGGCCGTAGCCACTATTGAACACGTGTGGAGGAAAGGGTCTGATTTGATGAACCAAACTGGGAACCAGGAGGAGACCAGCTGTTGGTGATGCGGTGGTAGGTATCTAAATATCCACGCCTGAAAGTGGTCCACCAAATGAGACTGTAATCTGTGGACAGCTTCTGGGAGGGTGGGGGTGGAGCCTGAGATAGCATCCAAGACAATCGTGTGGATAGTCCACATGGCGATTGCAACCACCAGAGCACGGAGGGAAGGTGGAAGGGGGAAGCCATTGATAAAGCAAACATATCTCCTGACAGACTGAAGGAATGTGTTTGATCCTGGCCAAGCAGACGTTGAACTTTGCGCCATATCACTCTAGAGGTAGGACACTTCTCCATGCGGTGGAACAGCGTTCCATACTGGCCACACACGATGCAGGATGAGTGTAAAGCATTAGAGCGCTCAGCCATATGGTACACCTGCCTCAGGTAGCGCCACACATGGGAACAGATTTGAGGCTGCAACAGAGGATGGTGTGCATATTTCCAAATAGTCTTCTGAGTCTCAATGGAGTAAAGGATGTCCATCATGTCCAGGTAGTCCACCCTGGATAGGACATGGGGTCGTGTGGGGATCACGCCATCTTGAATGGGTAACCCCTGTACCTCTTGTGTGAACTGAGGAGAGGGACGGCCTCTCTGGGCTGTGTGTCCACTAATACAAATTCTCCACTCAGCGCTCCACATGGAGAGGAGGATTCGTTTGTAGTGGGTTTTAGTCCCGTGAGGACCTGTGGCCAATGGGTGTGAAGCCATGTATTTCATCAAGGAGTGAGGGTTCAATGGATTGTTAAGGCCCAAGGCGCGGGAGAAGTTGGAGTGGGCCGCGCGGGACCAGTGTTGGGAGGGGAGCGTAGGGGCGGTGACAGCTGCAATCCAGGTGCCCAGGATCTTGGCAGCATGGGCTTTGAAGTCAAGCAGGCTCATGCCACCATGATGATGAGGGCCAAACATGACCTCTAGCCATACTGGTGGTGGGCGGCCTGACCAAAGCCATCCTTGCAGAAGGGCATACAAGGATTTGAAAAAGCTTGGGGAGAAGGGGATGGCGTGGGCTCCAAACCAGACTCTAAAGAGGAGTATAGAGTTGGCTAAAACAACCCTGCCAGTAAGTGAGGTAGGGTGGGCTCTGAGGGAGGCGATGCGCTTCGTCACATTGTCTAGAATATGACTTTCCATTACTGCTGATGCGTACCCGCCTGCCTCCACCCACACGCCCAGATGGCGGACCAGCCCTATGGTAGGGCGTGGCATGGAGGGGAGCACTAGTGGGGCGGTTTGGGGTGAGCTGGGAGGGCGAGCAATTGTGCGAGCAGATGGGCCGGGCTGGGCACTAGTTGCTGGGACCCAGCAGGTTTGATACCGACCAAGGAGGATGATTTCAGTTTTGGAAGCGTTCAGTGCAGCATTACTTACCCGGGAATACTCCTGGATGAGAGCTTCAAGTGCACGTGCATCTTTATTATTAGACACCCCAACCACACAGTCGTCTGCAAACGCCATCATCTTGACTGGGGCTTGTCCTGATACATGGACCCCAGTGAGTTGGGCATTCACGTTTCAAAGTAGTGGGTCAAGGCTGAAGTTGTATAAGAGTGGGCTAAGGGGGTCCCCTTGTTGTAAGCCCCTTTGAGGGTGGACTACTTCCGTTAGGAAGCCAGGGCCACGCACTGCCATTGTTGCAGATTCCATGAGCAGCATTACTCAGTTGATGAAGCGCGGGGGTAAGCAGAATTGATGTAGGCAGGCCCTAATGTATTCCCAATTTACTCTATCATAGGCCTTTTGTTGGTCTAAGAATACAAGTGCCCCAGAGGCTGTGGACTGGCATGCGTTAGCCACAGAGTGCACGTTGTCCCAAATTGACCTTCTGGGTATGAAACCAAATTGGTCTGGGGAGATGTTGGCAGATGATACAATCCCTAAACGGTTAGCCATGATTTTATTTATTTTTTGTATCCGTGTTAGTTAAATGGGGCGCCAGTTGGCTAAGTCTAGCTTGTCCCCTTTCTTGAAGAGTGTGACAGTGAAGGCCTCTTGTCCTTCTGGTAGGAGGCGCGTTTCCAGAAGGCTCTGGTTAAGTGAGGCAAGCAGCAGTGGGGATATATATTTGAAGTACTTTTTATAGAATTCATATGGAATGCCATCTGGGCCTGGGCATTTCTGATTTGGTGCACCGCGGATGGATGTCCATAGTTCATTTCGAGTAATCAAATTCATTATTTCTGGGTAACAGTAAATGGTGTGGATGTGGGTTTGGTCAAAAAATTCCGCCACTTTGGCTGGCTGAATTGGATCAGATCAGTATAACTCGGAGTAATACTTTTGTATTTCAATTGCCACTTCAGCTGGCATATCCGTGATGGAATCATCTGATCTTTGCATCTGTGTGCAGGCCACGCTCTGGTGTGGTGCAAATTTTTTTTAAAAAAATATGCGGTGCACTTGTTGCCCTCTGTAATGCGTTTTGCCCTGTACTGAACACAAATCCAATGTTTGTGTTGCCTTTCGAGTGCGTTGAGGTGGGCAGCTGCTTCTGCCCACTTCTGGCCCCATGCAGGGCTGTAGCCTGTAGCTGGGATGTTGGACTCCAGGTGTGCCAACTCTGCCAGAGTGCGCGAAATGACAGCTGATGTGGCTCATGAGCGTCAGGAGGAGAGGTGGCAAGAGTGATGGATGGTATCCTCTTTGAAGGCTGACCATGTGGAGATGGGGTCCGCGCAAAATGGTGTAACAAACTCTTTTGCCAAAGTTGCTGATTCCACCCAAGTGGAAAATCCTGGCGACGCAAGTTTGGGGGGGCAGAGTTTGCACCAATGTGGGGCCTTAGCCACTGTGACAGGTAGGTGGTAGGTTATTGAGACCAGCTGGTGGTTAGAGAATTCAATTTTTGTTGTTTGGAAGTGGGAAACGTGAGGTTGGAATTTTGCCAGCGTAAGGATAAGGTAAATGCATGTCATGGACCTTAATTGGATGTTGTGGATGTGGGGGCGCATCATGTTTTTGAGCAGCGGGGCTTGCCATGGCAGCGCATCCATTAACCCAAGGGTGGCCTTTAGAACGCGAAGTTCTATGTGACCCTGGGGGGCGTGGGAGGAGGAAGGCCAACAGTCCGTGGGTGTGTTTAGCCAACAGTTCATGTCACTGACTATGAAAGGGTCTGGGGGTAGCAGGAGGGATTTGACCAATGAGAAAAATTCCTGACGCTCTTGATTACAATATCAAGTATTAATAAAAAATACCGGCTGAAGTGTTGGGCCTGAAAATAATTCTAACTCAACTATAAATAATAATATCATACTATTATTGGATTATATATATATATTCTTACAACGCAAGGTGCACAAGGAAATTGAACCTGTGCAGTAGAAAGGTTACTAGGTTGACAACCGATAATCAACCCAATGGAGTAAATTTTTACAACCCCTCTCACATTTTCTTGGTGAAAGTGCCTTTCCAGTCAGGATGGGAAGACCATCACCAATGGAAGCTTGGGAGGCGGGTGCAATGCAGCTGAGTGCTGGGCGTGCAGTTTTGGGCTGGGGCTGTTCAGCCGCGCTGAACCACGCATCCCTCT
This sequence comes from Massospora cicadina, assembly GCA_022478985.1. Lineage (NCBI taxonomy): Eukaryota > Fungi > Entomophthoromycota > Entomophthoromycetes > Entomophthorales > Entomophthoraceae > Massospora > Massospora cicadina. The sequence goes on from JAKSZP010001383.1 coordinate 82,151, forward strand.
CACATTTTCTTGGTAAAAGCACCTTCCCAGTTGGGATGGGAAGACCATCACCAATGGGAGCCTGGGAGGGGCGTGACACAGCCACATGCTGGGCATGCATCCTCATGCTGGGTGGACTGATTCTGGCAGCCCAGTCCCAATTCGCCCTCACCATTTGTTTTTTCCTCAAGAGGCCTAGAGTTTATCTGGGCTAATTTTCCTGGGGCTCGAGGCAACTTGCCCTAGGAAGCCCTCATCATGGTGGCCTTCCTTTAGCGGGGGTGATGTAACAGATGGGTTTATCCCATTTGTTACATTCTGACTCAGATTAGGATTTTCTGTTTCTGAGTCGGATTGTTTAAAAAGATTTCATGGTTTGGTTGCTTTAAGCGTTGGGTTGTGCCTCACCTGAGTCATAGATTAGGCTTATGTGAGCCTAATTAATAGATCAGGTGAGGCCTACAAAGCACTCTGCCTTTATAAGGCGCGTCTGCCCATTCCAAAGTTTACTTTACAATTTTCACCCTAGCATGTCCCTTCCCTGGGGAGCATTATCAGTTGCTCCCCCAGATGAGCTCTGGTCAGTGGGTCGTTTTATCATCCAGAATAAAATAAAGGTTGTTTTGGGGTTCACATACCTCACTTACCTGTTGGTCTTTTCCCTCATTGAGGAGTTTTTTGTGTAGGTTGGTTTTGGACAAATCCCCCAGAGGATTTGGCATAACCAACCAATAGTAGATGTATGTTTGGCGCTGTTGGTGCCCCAAACCCTCCCTACTTGGTTAGGATGCTTCAGTTGACTGTCGGTGCACCAAAGTATTGTTTGATTATATGGCGGTCAGAACTGGGATTTTTCTGTCCGTTACAGAGGACTTTTTTTCTTAGCATCACTTGCTATATCAGGCTCACAAGCACATTTGTGAGCTTTAAGTTCCTCCACCTGTTTGATTTATCTCTCTATATATGCACTAAAATTTCTTAAATAAATGCGATCTGCTTCTAGCTCCATTTTCAGGTATAAGACCTCTTGAATGAAGTCCCCTTCTTTCTTCTTCAATGAAGTTACTTTCCCAAGTAACTCATTCCTAAAGCTTGCTACATTATATATCCCTTCCTCCACCTTGGCGACTTATTATTCCAAGGCTGCAAACTCCCAATGGTCCGCTGAGTTTAGGGCATTCTAGTTTACAGTGGCTAACTCAGTCCACAGTTTGCGTAGCTCATCTTTGTATAACATTCTTATAAATTTTGCAACTCAACTACCCCTTTAGTGAGCACCAACTTGTAAAAATTTACTGAAGTTGTTATTGGCAAGCAACCCTAATAACCTTATTACTGCACAGGTTTAGTTCTTGTGCACTTTGTCCGCATTGTATAGTATTTGATATTATTGGTTGATAATAGTATGACTACTATTATCTGTAGTTGAGTGGAATTCTTAAATCTCGGCCCAACGCTTGGCCAGTATTCCCAATTAAATACTCATGATGTCATATTTGTAGGGATTCGTTCCCTTGCCCTGTTTAACCCGATCTTTGTTGAGATACCCCAATGACAGTCTCTTCAGTCCAACACACAGTTGGCAGATATCCTTGATTGTGACTCCTTCTTCTCTAGATCCCCGCTCAGATCTTTACTCTTTTCTCTAGGAGTCTTTCATTTATTGCACACAGCAGTAATATCCTTGATACAGAACAGCACAATGAATGCTTATGATAGTTTACTGTTAAACTATATACTGAATGAATAATCTTAAAGCTAAATAACTCTTATTATCTAACTCTAACTGTTATTGTTATCTGACTGTTTTTTTATTATAGTGAACCTTAGATTTTATAGTGGGGAATTCAGCTGTCTAACCCTTGGTTGAAACCTCTTCGATGAAATGGCAGCTGTTGGAATTGAATCACCTATTCTCGTCTTGGCAATGATGGTCTTTCCCATCCTGGCTAGGATTCCATAATTGGATATCCTTGAGACCTAAATGGAAAGAGTCAGAAAATGTGTCCCTAATATTTTCCTCTTGATCCAAGCAAACCAACCATATTTGGCTAGCAACCTGTTTAGGTAATGGGACTTATTACCCATTAAGGCAGTTCACATACCAACCAATTGATTCACTAGTTGCAGGTGGCATCACTCGCCTCGCAACTTGCTATTCATTTCCAATCAGTCAGTGATGAAACATGACTGATCCCAATTGGTACACCTGATAGTTAATCACTATCAGATGCCCCTATTTCATCAGCCGCTCTGCCTGATGAGATATTAGGTATTCATCCAGATCAATCCCTAATGTATATGACCAGGCAAATATCCCAAAATCCCCCAAACATAGCTACTCAACTCAGGCCAACCGATTGACAATTCACTTCACTTTAGGAAATTTTTCCCCTAGCGATTCCAGGTAATCTAGCAGGCTGGGAATATGGGCAAAAATCCCAACAGGGGTGAATGGCAGGAGCGTGCCCATGCCAAGTTTTTATATCTACCACACAATTATGAGAGAAGTTCTGGCGCATGCACCTAAAGGATTATGATAATCTTGACCATTTTGGGTAAATTTGAAGACCTAATTGGACAATGGCACCAGTCTAGCAACTGATTCTGTGACGATATGGACTAACAGTTATTAAAATGGTTCATTGATGCCTTAGAAGAACCATACCTAAATGCTGTACTGGTTTCCCAACCTTCATGTGCTAACCATGCCATTGAATTCTGCCACTAACATGCTCATCTAGCCAGCCATTGACCTACAAAATCAAAGACCAGAAGGATGGAGCTAAAGGAGGAAGAACCTGAGGGCGATTGTAAGGAGAGTGTCTATAACTCTCCTGTTTTCAGCATGGTGGTTCCCGGTGTACAGACCAACACACAGAAACTAGCCATTAATACCAAAGTTACTAGAGCCCAGCAGAGGGTGCTGGAGCAATAATAACTTAAGGGAAAGAGTGCGAATTTTAACAAAAACACCACCAAAAATGACGCGGTGCACAAAGGGGAAAAGGTTAAGCATCCCAAGTTGGAGAGAACCTGGGCAAACCAACGGTGAATGAGGGTATAAGCAGATCATATGTAAAATTGTTTGTTAATGTAGCGCAAGATCTCCTTGAAGAGGTCCACGCACAGGATCATTTGAAATAACATAAGAAAATGGGAAAAACAGGAAAGGTTTATTAGGAAAGTTAGCCAACAAGGAATGTTGGCCATGGAAAGCAGAATTAAACTTTTTCAGGGGAATATGGGGTTTGCTGAAGTGGACCCAAGTACTGACTTACCAATAGGCAAACACTACCATCCAAATTGGTATAATATGCCAAAACTGACTCCAATTGAGTAATTAATTGAAGTTGGATTTGACCCAAACGTGTGATTTCATAAATAAAATGGGTTCCAAAACCCCATTCCTTGACTAACCAAATTGAACTGTCAGCATTAACTGCATAAACTGTCCATCTTAACATCTGGGCTGATGTAAGGGGCTGGGCATTAGGCATCTCACTAGTGCCAACCTGGGCATATTTAGCTTGTACCCAGCGTTGGTCTAGTGTGCACCTGAGGTCAGGGAGGGTCTGAAGCTTCACATTTTGGGCCTCCTGGCGCCCAGCCTTATCCTTATATTTGGTCCCCACTATGATGTCATTTAACCATGACATTACCCTCTCCTTCTGACGGGGCTCAACCCCCCTCCAGGGGCTTGCTCAAGGGAAAATTCTTGTGGGCTGGGGCCAACTTCATAGTGGCAATGGTCGGTTTGGGTTGAGATCCAGCAGCCTGGGTACAGCGCTTGTGGAAGGATTCAATCAGATCTTGGTCATGCACACAGTCGCGCGCTAGAACCCAACTGTTCTCTATAGCATCAAAACCCTTCCAGAATACCAGGTACTCAAGTCTTCTTTAACACGGCGGTAGGCAACTAAGTCTTCCACTTTCTGCTCTGGCGCCTCATCCACAAAATAGACCTCAGGAGTCTCTGGTGAGGGGCCTTCAAACAATGTTAATTTGCTTTCATGGGAGACAGAGAAGATTTGAAATGAAGAGGGAAGATCAGGCTGGTATGAGGCATGGTTCACCTTTTAACAAAGTGGTAAGGGCCAATCCTCTTTGGTCCCAGCTTCTTGCATGGCTGCTTGATAGAAAAACGAGCATCAAGAATCACAGGATCCCCTTCCTTATACGCAGGACCCACTCAGCATTTACCATCAGCGTTATCCATATACACTTGCATTGCCGCCTCCAAACTTGTGGAAACCCCTTGGTGGACCTTCTTGATAGTCTTGGCAAAGTCCACCACCGCTTCAACCTTAGAACCACAGCTGGGCTCCATGTTAAAGGTGGGGTTAAAACCATGGTTGGCAAAAAAGGGGGAACAACAAATAGAAGAATGCAAAGTGTTGTTGTAACTAAATTGGGCCATAGAGAGGTGAGAAACCCAATCTGAATGATCTGCGGTGATGTAACACTGCAGAAACTGTTCCAAGAACTGGTTCACTCGCTCTGTCTGCCCATATGATTGGGGGTGATAGGCAGTTGAATGGCAAGGGAGAATCTGAAGAGTTTTACAAAAACCTTCCCAAAAATGGAGGTAAACTGGGGGCTCCGGTCACTGATAATTTCTTGGGAAACCCTATGAAGCGCAAACACATGGGTGACGAAGAGCCTAGCCATCTCATCCATGATTATTGTAGTTCTTCAAGGAATAAAGCTGACGAACTTTGTGAACTGGTCCACCACCTTCATGATGGTATCATAACCATCAGAGGCAGGTATTTCCACAATGAAATCAACTAAGAGGGAAGTTCAGGGCCCATCAGCCTTTTGGACTGGTACCAACAACCCCGCTAAAGGTTGAAAATTGGGTTTCATCTGATTGCAGACCAGACACTCCTTACACTACCGCTCCATTTGAGCAGACAAGCCCTTCCAATAGTAGGTGCGGCGTATCAACTCCAAGGTCTTTGCTCTCCCCGGATGACCAATGGTGATTCCATCATGATGGCCCTGGGTAATTTCCAGGCGCAGTGGTACAGCAGGTACCCAAAGGCGCCCCTGAAACCACACCATCTTATCCTTTACGTGATAGACCTAGGATAGGTCCTCTTGATTTAAAGCACTCTTATCAAGTACTATAGTATATTCAGCTGACAGCAGCTGAGAAAGGATAACCTTTCTGAACATACCATATTCCTTCACGTTTTCCAGAGGTGCAAGCGCTGGACCGTTGGCTGGGGGAGAGGGAAGTTGAGACAGAATTTTATTTGGAGGAATCATCACCTGTGTGTTGTGGAAAAATACCTCCTTTGGATCAGAAGCCAAAGCAGGGTTGCAGCTTAAATCATCCACCAAACCATTATCCTTGCCCTTTTGAATTTATAAGAAAAGGAAAATCGGGCAAGGGTCTCGTGCCACCAGGTCTGCCATGGGGTTAGGACATGAGGGACGCGGTAGTACAGCAAGGCATGGTGATCTGTACATATGTGGAACAGTTGGGTAGAGCCATGCAAGTGGTGATGCCAATATGTCATCATCTCCACCACTGCTAGTAACTCCTTGTTGTAAATGGTGTAATTCAACTCAGGCAGAGACATTTTCATAGAAAAATATCCCACTGGATGCTCTATCCCATCTTCGCCTACTTGTAACAAGGTGGCCGCTATGGCAAAGTTGAAGGCATCAGTGGACACAATGAACTCCTTTGAAGGGTTAACATGGTGAGGGACAGTCGTGGACAACAGAGTGCACTTCACTGCTTGGAAAGCATCCTTCAAAACGGGGGACCACTGAAGCACCTTGGCACCGCTGGCTCTATATAAGGGTTCTGCCACCTCAGAAAGATTGGGCGTGAACTTGAGGAAAGTACACGTCCCCAAAAAGCTCCTTAATTCCTTGACTGAGGTGGGGTGGGCCACTTACAAATGGCCTTCTCCTTGTCTGGAGCTATCATGTGTCCTTGGTCAAACACGATGTTGCCCAGAAAAGTGACCTGGGACTTAAAAAATTCAAACTTGCTAATTTTTAGTGTAAGGCTGGCTGCCTTTAACCTCTCCACCACTTGACAAAGCTGAACTGCATGGGACTCCAGATCAGAGGAAAAAACCAGGATATCATCCATGTAGGCAACTGCACATGCCCCTAACGAGTCCCCCAACGCTGCATCAATGCAGCGTTGAAAGATAGCAGGGGCATTCTTAAGCCCAAAGGGCATGACCAAAAACTGAAAGATCACTTTTCTGGTACAGAATGTGGTTAACCACTCCTGTCCCTTCTTTATCAGGATCTGATTGAACGCATTGAGACAATTCATCTTGAGAAGACCTTACCCTTCTCCACATATCGTGCAATCTGAGAATCTAAAGGGATGGTATGTAGATCTGGTACAGTGACATTGTTGAGGTTTCTATAGTCTACGCATGAGCGTAAAGTACCATCAGACTTCTCAACAAAGAGAAGTGGGGAGCATACAGGGGAGGTATACTGAAAAATCGCACCTTTGGCTAATTGTTCCTTCACCCACACATCCAACGCCTCTTTCTCCCGCACAGTTAATGGGTAAAAGAGGGAAGATATATGCACCAGATCCACAGTGAGTTTGAAGTCACAATCAAACTTGGAGTGCTCAGGAAGTGTGTTGGCGGATGCTGCATCAAAAGAGGATTCCAACCCCTCCAAGCAAGAAAGTATAGGAACTTCCATTGAGGGCTTCAGCAAAGGGGTAATGCTATAAGGGTGAAGGTGGGGCCAGTGGGGTAATTCGCCCTGAGCATTTTCTTCTGACAAAAGAACAACTAATGTGTGACCATTCTTCAGGGTGAAGGATAGGGTATTCTCATTCAGGTTGGTTCTAACGTCAAACTTTCGCCACCACTCCACACCCAAAATGTTAGAAAACAGGAGGTTTTTAACCGCGTTGAAGTGATCAGACAAGTCTTACTTGCCAACCTGATAGTCCACTGTCCCAATGATCTTCATAATGGGAATACCTTGGGACGCCCCTCCCTAACCATAACACCTGGCAAGTAACTCACTCCAAGGTAGTCAGCTAGGCTCTGGTCCATAAAGTTTTCAGAGGTGCCAGTATCCACCAAAATACTGGTGCTGAGTTTACCTAAAGAGGAGAAGAGGGTAGCAGTCAGTAGAAAATACCCAGAATGGTCTTTATTTATGGCAAACAATGACAACACCTCACCAAAAAATTCTTCCTCTGGCTCAAGCAAGCCATTAGAGTATGTTTTGGAATTATAAAAGGGGGAGGGATAGTGGGCCACTCTTAATACTGAGGCCACATACCCCACCATGTCTTCTGCAGGTGCATATACTTTATCATATTTTAAACGAAGTTTTTTCTGCTTTCTGAGTGTCCCAGATCATGGTAGGGGTCAAATGAGGGTTCTAAGGGGTTATTTGATATACTGGAATAGGGTTATTATCCAGGCCTTAAAAGCTAAGTAACGGCTCAGAGGTTTGGATAAAATTCTTTTCATAAAACGCGTTTTTAGATGTGAACAACCCTATTTCCCTAACTGCGATGGAATGCCCAACGATATCCAAGGCCAACACCCCCAGGCCCATCTGCACCAATTCCGCCAGCATCATCTGAATGCTCTGTCAAAGGAAAACTTTTTTATTTAAATGGAAATCGATAATTTTGGCAGAAAGTCAGGGAATCATGACTTTTGGACATCAAAGCGTCCATATCCACCAGGTATGAGCACAAAGGGTAGATAATTTCCAGTTGAAGGCAACCATATTAACGCCAAGTTGCTCCAACCTTCAGGATAAAGAGGAAACAGTGGTGCAGCTAACCACAGCTGAGGCCCTCAGCCAGTGCCCACCATTTTCTACTTCAGAAAAATCACACACAGAAAAAGTTTGTGAACATAATTTTATGAGGTTGGTTGACTAATGTAAGGAGAGTGTCTAGAACTCTCCTGTTACCAGTGTGGTAGTGCTCAGTGCACAAATCCAACGTCAGGGAACTAGCCATTAATTTGAAAGTGACTAGAGCCCAGCAGAGGGTGCTGAAGCAATAATTACTTATGAAGAAAATTGTGATCATGATAGCAAACAACCCACCAAAAACAATGCGGTGCACAAAGGGAAAAGGGTAAACATCCCAGGTTGGAGGGAACCAGGGCGACTCAACAGTGCACGAGTTGAAATTTTAACTTTATTTATAATAAAAATGGTTAACATAGCGCGAGACCTTCTTGAAGAGGTCTGTGCACAGGTTTGCTAGAGATAACATAATGAAAAATGGGAAAAACAGGAAAGGTTTATTAGGAAGTCAACCAACAAGGAATGTCAGTTGCAGAAAACATAATTAAACTTTGTTGGGGAAATTCAATGTCTGCCAAAGCAGTTCCAAGCACCAATTCACCAATAGGCAGACACAACCATCTGAATTGGTCAAAAACACTGAAACCAACTTCACTCAAGTAATCGATTGAAGTTGGATTCTGATACCTCTCTCCAATTACCTAAATTTGCCAATCAGGCTATGGAAAACATGCAGCCCCAACACTACCCAAGTAATACAGCAGTTATCCCTAAAAACCCATCAAGTAGTGAAGATAACAACTGCCATAAAATTCTCAAGTTCCACAATAAGCTAGGGTACTAATTCTTAGCCCAGCGTCATACAGACCAAAAGGAGTCTCAGCTACCAAAATTTTAGAAGAAACAATTATCCCAGTACCCCTTGGGACCTGTGCAAGTTCAGCCCAGCACTATGGCAAGACCTTCATCAAGCCATTGGTCTAACTCGGCTTTAAAATGAAGGCTCAAAACAGGTTTCCCTACTCACTAATACAGGAGCACCCTGAACCATGGGGTCCCTCTTTGGATACTCAGTGCCTATCCTCCTCAATACAGGTTCTTCAGCATATATTGTAACAAAGAAGTTCCTTTTGGACATTTGATATGAGAACATTCTTCAGAGTGACATGGTCTTCCTGATAGCTGGTGAAACTAACAATCTTGTTGTAGTCAAGTATTTGACCTTTCTATGTAAATAGCTAGCAAAATCCGCTATATTAATGCAGTAGTCTTTGATTACAACCACTTATAGTTATTGCTTTCCCAGAAGGCTCTGAAGGAGTTTGGAATAAATGCAAACTTTGAATTGGACCAATGGTTTATGCAGACAGAAAAAGGAATGAAGCCCCTGACTGCTACATATTCCAACCCAGAAAGACCATCAGATACCCTGGCGCAACTGTCTACCTACTGATGTGATGAGTTAACAGAAAAAATTATTACCCTAACCCACTGGAAGAGCAGCAAAAGGAAGATCTATTGCAACTACTCAGACAATTTGAGACACTTTTCTGCTATAATGGCAATGATGGTCCTCTCTCAACCTTGGATTTAAACCAGATTGATGTTGGTGATGCTAAACCTATTGCCAGACAACCCTACCACCTGCCACAAGCATGATAAAAATTTGTTGAAGCAGAAATCAAGAAAGGTCTAGCCAGTGGCCTCATTCACCCCTCTCAATTACTGTGAGCATTTCCTGTCATAGTTGTCCTCAAAAAGAATGGAAAACTCCACTTGTGTGTTAACTACATCCCTCTAAACCGAGTAACAAAGAAAATACATACCTAATGCCACTGATTACAGAAATCTTTAATACCATGGGGGCGCACAGTACTTTATCAATATTGATTTGTTCTCTGGATACTATCAACTGGCAATAGAGGAAAAGTCTATCCCAAAAATGGCATTTGTCAACAAATTTGGATAGTTCAAATACACTTGAATGCCTTTTGGTCTTACTGGAGCTCCTAGAACCTTCCAAAAGGTTATGGACAAATTATTCTGTGGATTAACAAGTTGGTGTGTCACTGTTTACCTTGATGATATCACCATCTATTCAACTAATTTCAATCAGCATCTGCAGGACCTAGGAGCAGTGCTTCATTGGATTATTAAAGCAAACCTTGGCATCAATAAGTCAAAGCTGATACTCTGCACTAGAGAGCTAAAGCTGCTAGGGCACATTATCTCACCAGAAGGAAAACGCACTTACCCCTCTAAGGTGGAAGCCATTTCTATATGGCCCATCCCAAATAATGCAGCTGAACTTATTAGCTTTCTGAAAAACTGTCAACTACTATCAGGCCTTTATTCCAAACTTCAGCAAGGTAGCCTCTCCATTGTACTGACTCAAGAAGAAGGGAACCCCTTGGGACTTCAGTGATGCAGCCCACCAGAGTTTTGTCAGTCTAAGAAATTCCTTAGTTCAAGCTCCCATTTTAATCTTCCCCAACTTTGATGAAGAATTTCAGGTATTTGCAGATGCCAGTGATTTAGCTATTAGGGCCATGCTTACCCAGCTTTGAGGAAATAAGTACCTATCTGTTGAATTTATCTCCAAGGAATTTGCCCCAGTGGAATATAAATACTCAACATATGAGAAAGAGGTTCTAGCTGTGGTTTTTGCTCTTTGTAAATTCAGATATTATCTGTTGGACTGGTGGGTCACAGTGTTCAATGATAACTCAGCAGTAAGTTTTCTGCTAAATAATCACATTCCAAATGGTCACTGGATACACTGAAGTTATGAGCTAATGGAGTTAAATTCAAAATTAGTGCACCTCCCTGAATGGCTTAACGCAGTAGCAGATGGGCTATCACAAATCCACAATAATCTAGTGGGACCAGCAATCTTCTATATGAGGGAGATTGATCTTGAAAATGAGCTCCTGCAAATATAAAAGTTCCTAGAGGATTTTGAAATACAAGTGATGTCAAGAAAATACTATCATTTAAAAAAATGTTGTTCAAAATTTCTAACATTTGAAGGGAACCTATATGTATGTACCAAAGGTCAGTGGCCCAGGTGGTCCCAAGAAGCCAACGCATGCAGCGGATGAATAAGGCTCATGACATTACTGGACACTTTGGAGTACAAGCTACCTGGTTGAGATTCTTTGCTGTATACTGGTAGCCAAATGCCTACATTGAAGTTAGCAACTATGTATCCATATGCCATGCCTGCCAAGTCTTTGCTAACTCACCAGGTGCTCAGAAACCCCTGAACCCTATAGCAACACCTAGACTATTTGAGATGTTGGGCCTCAACTTTATGACTTTTAAGGGTTGCCACTGATGAATAAAAGTATATTCTAGTAGTCACTGAATACTTTAGCCATTGGCCTGTTGCTAAAGCAGTTACCCAAGCTGATGCAGCTACCACAGCCCAGTTCCTAATAAAGAGATATTTACTATCTATGGACCACCTCAGCTTATCCTGACTGATCGGGGATCACGTTTCAATAAAGATTAATTGAGGAAATGTTAGCCCAGGTATGCACATGCCACTCTATGACAATAGCATACAACCCTCAGTGAAATAGACTAATAGAATAGATGAATTAAACACTGATGCATTCCCTGGAATGGAGTACCACGATAACCCTGATAAATAGCCTAAATGCTTACCCACCATTCTTTGGGCATACTAAACCAAAATTCATAGTACTATCAAGTATACACCATATGAACTACTGTATGAAATAATATTTCAGCCCAACCCATTAGCCAAGCAACTCAGCAACTATTTTCCATCAACCCACCACTTAAAATGGTCTGACATGGAGAAACTGATACAAGATCATGCCTATCAAATGAAGACCAACTATGACAACCACCTCAAAACCATCCAGGATTTTACAGTAGGAGATCTAGTCCTCCTGTATCAAAATGAACTTATAAACTCCCACTCCAAGAAAACTCATCCACATTTCAAAGGGCCTTTTAGGGTTATCAAAGTACTCCTCTATGGAAACTATAACCTAGAAACCCTTAATGGAGTGCCATATCAAGCAACTATCAATGGCAACTGTCTTAAACTTTATCAGTATAAAAACGAATAGGGGAGTATCAAATGGATAAATAATTCTGTTCTAATCCACTTGAATAATAATTCCACATTCATAGAATATTTATTTTTATCCTGATTATACTTAATTCCCCTAGAATATTCTAGGCACCAAAATATCCCTAGAAGCAGGTATAAATACCTGCAGCCCTTATCACAATAAATTATCAGATTTTAAAGTTTGATTTCCTGTTGTGTTTCTTATCTTCTAGTTTTAAGAAATATCCTTTTCTGGGCATTTAAGTCGTAAATACCCAGGATGACTGACAATGACCACCAAATCGATGATCCTAAAAACCCTGAGAATTATGCTCTGCCATCTGCCACCTGTTGGGGAATACACCAGAATCCCCTAGTTTCCCAACAATATATGCATTTTTAGATGTATATACCCTTTATTTTTTGGATGCATATATGCATCAAATCATTGAAAGGGTTAATAGAGCAAGCAGCTCAGACTTTAGACGTAAGCAGCTCTGATCCTACTTTTCAAAATAAAATCTATTAGTAATCAAGTGTACTAAACTGATGTAATCTGGTTTTTACTAAAGATGAAATATGCATAGTTTCAAAAAATTCAATTTAACTTTGTACTTCAAATATCTTTAAATCCTAAATCTACTTCATTGCCTGCAGTTTAAAGCTGACCAAAATGTGATCTAATAAATATGATGTAGTTGCAAAAGCTTTTATAAAAAATATAAGTAAAAACTTGCTTCTCATATAGAAAAGCTTTTTAGCCTCTGAAAGAAAGGTTTACTTATCTATAGTTTAATCTTGCCTCCAGGTCTGAAAATCTTTTTAATTTACAAAAATGCTGAAAATTAACGATTAAATTAGTGTGCACGTAATCTCCACTACTCACAAATGATAAATTAAAACTAATTAATACCATAGTACGGTTGCAACATTGTGGCTGAAAAATATGGCGGCTGAAGCTTACTTTAAATCTGCCTTTTAGGACAAGTTGAAATTTTAAAGGAAAGTGAATAAGGAGTTTAAAAATAGCATCATGAAAATTTCGGCATAAATAATAAAGTTATTCGGGTTTAAAAGATCACTTCATTGTTGATAAAAATTAATACTTTCAGCCCAATGTAATTTTGAAAACCTTGTCAGACTCGTCAAGATGTATATTTAATCTGTCTGGATTAAAGTCCATAGTTGTAATGGAATTAGAAGCAAGTACCCGACTATTATCAGGAAGACCATCTCTAGAAAACTAATATTGTTAAACAAAAGATAATTTCCTTACAGTTTGAGAATCTTCTGAACCGCCACTAATAAGCTTTTTACCAACAAGCTTTTGCTCCCAGTCGTTGATATTGATGCTTTCGCTCATGAATAATAGTTACCTTTTAAAAATAGTACAAAATTTTAATATCAATACTTTTTTGTACAGTAGTGTGTTCACTTTCAAGCAATTTAAAATAAATTTGAGACGTGATATTGTTAAAAGTAAGGCTGCATTCCAAGATGGAGAGCTTAAACGTCTACAAAATTGTCAGCAGCTATCTTTGCTTAACTAAAACTGGAAACCACCGCTTCCCAGATAGGAGCGTTCTAAACCACACGTGTAACATGCTCTAGCTTAATTGTTTTAATGACGTCGCATTATCTAACGTATTCAGTACAAATAAAAATCAGTTAACTAATATTCAATATAAATTTATACACTCGTCACGTTTTGCTGCTTTATTCTCCCAGTGCAATTAACGTCCTGATTATGGCTTTAACAGAGATTTAAAATAGGATACCATTGTTATAAAAACCATTAAATGCATTGAATTCCAAGGGATTGTGCCATTGTATTAACTTTTGCCAAAAGTATTCAAACTTTTGGTTCATTTAATTTATACCATTTAGTACATGTTTATTTTAGGCGTTTATGTTTTTAGCTTTTTATTGGCTATTTGCGCGTGTAGTGAGCTTCATAAATGAATAAAATTTTCTATTAGCTTTTACTGGGTTTTTTTAGTACTAGATGGTCCCAGCTTTTACTGGGTTTTAATATTAGTTGTGAGAAGACTTAGTTGCCTTTAAACATCAGCAAACTTAAAGATTTACTTTCCGTTTTCATTCAGGTTTTAAACTTCTAAGATTTTTATAATTTTTATATTTGTCGAAAGCAAACTTTCATCAAAATCCTTAAATTTTACTTTTAATTTTGCTTGAATTTTTATGGACTTTCTCTTGATTGTATAAGGAGCGTGGGTTTTATTTTTTGTTATTTGTGTTATATATATTGTTTTTCGGCTAGCTTTTTTATATTAGAAGTACGCATAAAAAATTAAATGGAATTTTTCTCTATACTATGTAGCCTACTTTTAAAATATTTCTATGTAGAGCTCAAAAGATATTCATCAACGCCTTAATTATGGTGGAAACCAAAGATCAATATAGCTACAAAGATCTGGTAGAAGATCTGTACCATCATATCTCACAAGTACCTACGACAAGGCATAATGTTTCGGAATCAAGTTTTCTATCGGAGTTTTTTGATTCAGCAAACGGAGTGAGCGCACCGGATGACACTCTAAAAAAGGGTATGTAGATATGCTTTTAATTAGCAATTGGGGTTACTTATTTTGGTTTTAATATAGGTTCCTTTTTCCATGGATCAAACTCTCAAAGAGAAATTTGTGCTAGTTTTTCTAAAGTGGAACAAACACTGAAGCAAACAAGCGATCTGCTAGAATATCCTGAAGCAATTCCCGAGAGTTGGATATTTTAGGAACTAAATTAGAAGATACGTTTTCTACGATTCAAGAGAAACTTTCTTCACTCAATTGAATTTTGTATCAATAGTATATTAAAGAGAAGTATTAGTTGTAGTGCAAAATACTTATAGTAAGCCCGCTTTTATTTAAATATTTCACAATATTCTAAACTTTATATTGTTATGAATGCGCCTTAAGGCAGAATAATAGGTTGTATTCTTGCAGGTATAATATAATAGTTACCGCTACTATAGTTAAGCATATGTGCAACGCTATATTTCAAATGACAAATAAAAGACTTAAGCTATATATTAAAAAGCTAAAAGTTGTACATCGTCTCAGAGTTTGATTTATATTAGATTACTCATGTTTTTACAAGTGCTATTTTTTACCTGCGATTTTGCCCGCATTATTAACTTCACTTTATTGGCATTACAAACTTTTTACAGCCATAAAACATTGCAGCATCTTCATTATTTTTGTTTTCTGCGCTGCTTTATTATATAAAAGTTTTTACCCGCATAATATTACTTGTTCATTTATTGCAATGAGTTTCTAGGGATTTATAATTTCTGAAAGATGAGATGTGGTGTTGTATAAATGAGAAAGCATATCTTCATTGTAGTTACATTAACTCTTCAACATACTTTACATTTGCAACAATAAATTAAGCTTTTTAATACTTAATGGCTTACATATAGTGTTCTAGCATATCATTACTATCACTCTAACATTATAAAGCATATAATGGTTAACGCAGCTATTTACTACACCTTATGCACCCCTCTAGCTGTCAAAGCAGTGGGAAAAGTAGTGTATACAGAGGCTAGCCTATAAAATGAAAGGTGTGAGAGTAAATGAGGTAGAAAAGTTATATGTTTGATATACAATGGTGAGATAGAGTGGAGAAAAAGAAAGAGGCGAGATAAAGGTGTCATGCAAGGAAGGCACAAGTTATAAGGCCTCCTCGCCACACCATCCAACTAAACGAACTGCCCACCCATACCATCAGAAAGAGAGGCCTACCCCAAAGCAAAACCAAGAGAAAGTATAGACTTGTTCCATACCTAAATTAAAGGATGTGTAAATGCTCATACTATGGAAATACACCATAAAAGTATTGCTAAGTTGATAGACACTTTAATAAAATTCAGGGATTTGTGTGTGGGCCTGATACAGTTTAAGCACTAACTCTTTAGTTTAGCCAACCATAATCTGGGCTATGTTTTATGTCCCACATTCCCCTTTATGAAATGGGGTTTCACCGATAATTAGTATTTGCAACCCTGACTGGGGTAGCTTGTATTTAAAGCAGGAATTTTCTGTTGTTTCCAAGCTACTTATACCTTCACCTTAACCTATTATTAACAATCTATGTAACCAGTACCAAAACATTCCCCTCGGCAAGTATGATAGGCCTAAAAACCATTTCCTATAATTTAAGCACAAATTTCTGTAATATCAAGCTATTTTATATCCGACCCCCTATCTGCTTTGCATAAAAAGTAAATCTCTCCAGCGTGGCAATATGTCAGGCTAGTGATATTTTGCTTGTCATTGACCATCCATCTAAATCTAAGTCTGAAAAAACTTAGGGATCAAGGAGAGAGCCCTTAAAAGATACCTGCGACCTATTCAATGTCATTGATAGAAAGAGGTGCTGACACTACCTGTTAGGACTGATCCTCAAGGTGCCAAGACAATCTTATATTTATTTAAAAATGGCCCATAAATCTGTTTAGATACTAATTGCAATGTAATCAAGTTTAGCTAAGTTCAAAAAACTTAATTTTGTTAAAAAGAAAAATTTTCTAAGCTTGGATCAGGTTTTGATACTTGCGTAGTTCAAACTTTTGCCTAAAATTTTAGACATTGCTGAAATGCCCTTTTCTTACAAAGTATTACTTGAAGTCTAAGTTAATATCTTATGGCATAATATAAACTTTTTTGGTCCCCTTTTTGAAATATTTAATTTGTCTGAAATTCTTTCTTGCAATGGTTAGCCTGGGTCAACGGTTATGGCCTCACTTGGCCAGTTTTGACCAAACAAACCCTATACCTTGACTATTCCACCAAGTCTGAAGCACTCCACTTTCAAGCATGTTCACTATGGATTCTACCCAAACCTCCTAATTTCCCAAATCTCTTTATCCTCTTACTCTTGATAATTTTGGTGTATTTTTGACTCAATAATCTATCTGGAAAAATCAGCTATCACCTAGGACACTGCCTCCTACTCCTAGCCAAAGTTTACTCTTTGGCTTCTTCTCCCTGAGTTTTACCTTATGCACCCTCATGTGAACTACTTTCCATTACAGGTTAGGTGATTCTCTAAACTGAAGATAAAGTTTTATGATACAATAAAACATACTTTTTGTTTTTCAATAAAACTAAGACCAATTGTACTGGTGCTATGATCTTGTTATGCAAGCCCCTAGTACTGAAACTGTGGCTCTGGTTCCATCATCATTTTCAACAACTAGAACTATACCAGAGCTAAACTAGACTTGTAAAATGATTTTGCATGTTCAAAAACTTTAATAATGTCATTTTAACATTTAACAATATATTTTAAATCCCTTGATAGCTAGAATATTCTAAATCCAAAACCCACTGCTACTACTAGATCTACATAAACTGATGGCTCAACTTATTGACAGCAAGCCTGGATTTAGAATGAGAACTATATTAGTCAATAAATACTCATCAAAAAACATGCTTGAATAAATTTCTTTTTCAAGTTAAGAAATGCTATTCACTACGCATTCTGAATGCTCATATAGGTATTGCATACCCATCCTAGGCCAGCTTAAACTTTATTACACATCTATTGATATTTTACTCAGCTATTAGATACCACACTTTTTTATTAGCCAAGATCTCTTTACCTGGGGAAGATTGGCCACCAGAATCAGCCTGTGTATGCTCCTTAAAGCTATACTTAACCTTTTATTTGGATAATTTATTTGAGGTACGCTGACCAGGGGATGGATATTACCAAAGCTCAAAGAGAAAAATACAAATGAACAGACCTACCCAGATAGAATGAGTTAACTTCCCAAATAATTGAGCAAAACACAAACAAATGAGATCACAGCCAACCAGGTAGGACATCAGTGAGCTGCACATTCTACATGGTGGAAGGGGAAGGGGGATCAGGGGGCTCATCCTCAACATTGGATTTTACCTCATAGGTAAGAGCGTGGGTCAAGGTGGCAAGCAATGATGTGGGATGGTCAGCAACATGTGGTTGGAGAGCGCTGATGATCAGTTGGATGTGGTAATTACCTGCAGTAAAAATTGCACCTAGGTACTAGGATAAGCAGTTTTTCATGTGAAGGTGGATGGAAAGGATCTGGGATAACAAAGCAGAGGTGGTGGGGGTGGCTTTTGACTTTTATCTTGAAGCTTCAGCCACTTTCTGGATGGTGGCAGTTGTTATTTGTGGAGTTTGAGGATGTCACATTTGCCCTGTGGGGACAGGGTCAGGGCAATAATGGGAGAAGGGATACCCTTGGCTAGCATTGCCACTGATCTGTCAGCACCCTTGTGGATGTCACTAATATATGGGTGCTCAGCTGCTGCTACCGCAAGCTAGTAGATAGCATGGAACACATAGGCATCTGGTTGGGGGCCGTAAAAATGCTGAGGAGTCTAAACAGGGTGCTGTACCTGGATAAATTCTTTGATTTGGACTTTTGAGTCTTTAATAACATTTCCCACTTCATTGGTTTCATCCAATGCAGTCTATGGGGTCAAATTGTATTGGAAATCAGGGTTAGTGAATTTATGGGCTGTGACTGTCAATTGAGGAATAATGTGGGACCAAACCATTATCCAAGCTGTCTCCTGATTGGTTGAAGAGCATGTGGCACTGGAATGAGGAGGGGCCTGATTGGCAGCTGCAGGCGCTGCAGCAGCTTCAGGTTTTGGGGGAGGGGGGAAGGATTGTACCTCATATAGGAAAGGCAGTGGGGTATGTAGTGTATTGAGAGCCAGATGGAGGCAACACAGGTCTGGCGGATGCAGCAAGATAGGGGCATTTACGCTTTGAGTGATCCAAATTGAAGCATGATGGACATATAGTTTGCCCACCCTCAACATGGGCTCATAATGGATGGTCAGTGGCAGAAGGAATTATAGTACAGGGGGGAATTGACAAAGCAATTATGTTGAAATTTGGGCTAATTGTGGTGAATGCCCAATGCCCAGAGAGGCGAGCAGCCCCATTGGGAACCACAGACTGAAGGATGGGATGAAGCCGTATGCAGGCAAACCTTCCATCAGCTTCTGATGGACCATCACAAAGAGAAGGTGAGTGGGCAACCCCACAAACTGAACCACCATAGTGGTGTTGGTGGGGAGCTGGATGCACGTTGTGGGACCTTTGATTTAGACAATACTATAAAAAGGTATACAAAAAGATGCTTCTAATAAGGATAATTAAGGAGTAAGGTGCGTTCTTATCATGATCTCTTATACTAAATATCACTGAATAGAATTTATAGTTCCCTTCTAGTAAAGTTATTAAACAGTACCTTGAGGTTCTCATAAGTAAATTTTTCTTTTAAAAAGATGCAAACTAAAGAGACAACACTCATATGTCAATAGCTCTACTTGATGTATTGTATGTGTAGCTAGAGAATAAGCCTGTAAGCTTATTTTCACAGACAAGCAAGATGGCACCCTATCATTCTCTTTACATAATTAGCTTTCTTGTAATTTTAAAGGATATCTGTGTGACTTTGCTCTTCAACTATACCCATAAATCACTAATATGCATCTATGAAATTTCTACAATAGCACTTTGAGATATCTGGCGTTCAAATTTATTTTATGCTCTAATTTGGTGGCACCCACCTTCTAGATATAAGACTTGATCTTGAACCATTATCTTAAATGAGATGATTCTCTGACCTCCTTTGATACTGTAATCAATCCAGTCCATTTCTTGGCTTTTACACTTTGATTATATATGTACCAAAAAGGGCCTCTAAAACCAATCAAACTAGGGTATGTTAGACTAAAAGGCTCCACATTACGTTTTCACCCATACTCTGAAAAAATTTATCCTCTTCTATACTTAGGCTGTCATTCTAATAGTAAAAGCTATAAACTGATCTGCAACTAAGAAAAAGTTTTTGATCTTGATTATAGAACCTTTGCAATACATATCTTAGCACACAATGATTCTCCTTAGATCTTATAATAAGCCTCCTAAACACTCTTCAGCTCTTTAATAACTTAGAAATCAGAAAAAGGTGGGTTTTAAAATTTCTGAAAATTGCCATAGTTGTCAATATGCATAAGCCTACTTTACCATAAAGCATTTTACAATATAAGAATTGATTAAAGTACACTGAAAATCCTATTTATATAAGAATGTGTTCATGTGCGCCCTTTAACTGACCCTACTAACTTTAAATCACCACTTTTTTAAAATTAGATTTGTGTTGTAAGTATTATATATAGACACAGGCTTATATGCAATACACTCAGCATCTCTGCATAAGGACATAAAGCTTGTTTGCAAATATAATGAGTAAAATCATACTATAGTAGTATATAATAGGTCCTTTACCGCAATTTGATTTCAGTAATACTCTAGGTGCTTGTAGGTCTTGGTTTTAGATACCTGTCAAGATAAGGTTCTTAATTTTGAAGCTTGTTCTTTTAGACTTAAGGATTCTAGATTCTCATGGGGAAGTCAGGACCAGATTATAACTTCAATGTCCTAGAACCAATGAGAAAACTCATTTGTAGTACATAGTCAATAAGATGGATAATTCAGAATCTTTATATATAGAACTTGCTAATATTATAGGGCGCTTTTGCACCCTAAAACAATAGGATCATCTAAGTTCTCCACAATCAAAATCTCTTGGCTATTCCATATTGAAGGCTAAACAAAGTTTTTGCTGTTATTTATTACCAATAGCCTCATGTCCCCATTGTCTTAGAGCTCTCAGATCTAGTCACTGGAAATAAAGAAGCCACCTCATCAGTTTGCTTTTTCAGTGGCTCTGGGAGATGTCACCTTATAATGCTTCTAGATCATCCTCTCTATATCAATTGTATCCAAAGAATGGGAGTCAAGAATTGTCAATTGTAATATGACTATCTAAGACTCAATTCTAAGTGAGGAGTTAGATCTGTTTCTTTTTTCAAATTCTGACAGTGCCCCCTCAAGGTCCTGTCATAGTGGTACACAAGGTCAAATGAACCTACCATGGACTCTTTTAAACGTTGTGTCATGAGTGACATTGGCAATAAATCACTAAGATCCTGCTTTATGTAAAACATGATATGTGACTGACAATGAGACATCAAATTTGTTGGGATGACCTCCTGGGTGGTGGTGATAGAACTGTACAAGATCTCTTATTTATAAGATTAGCAGAGCAGGCTTCAGTCATTTAATAAATTAATCTCCTTGGACGTCATAGTGATAATTCTTGAGGTGGCAAGGTCTTGTAAGTGAATAAAATCAGCCAGAGACCTTGTATTTATATTGGAGTTATCTGGTATAAAGGCCTCAAACAAGAAACTGAACACTGCTAGGTAGTCGAGGATTTCACCCACAAAGGGCCAGTAAAAGGGACATGTTTAATACTCAGTGGTGACTTGTCCTATACGTCATAAAGGGAACTTGGCAAGTAGTATTTTTAAGCATTAGGTCAGTTGCAGCCATCTTCAAAGAACAGGCACCAGGGCCCCATTTTCTCATCATAACGCCAATTAGTTGATGGATTAGATAGTGGTAGTGAAGTTTTGACTAGTTCCAGATAAAGAGGTTAGTTTTTGTACTAATGGTTAAGTGAATTAAGCTCATTTCTGAAACCAGATTTTGGGGAATTTATGTTAAGTGATTTTGAACAAAAAAGGAAACAATGAAGAACCTTTCATAGTTGCTTCAGGTACTGATAATGCCTCAACTCACTTATCCAAGTGGTCAATTATTAGTTCAATATACTAGTGGTCATGTAGGCTGGTGGGCAACAGGACTATTACATCAACACTAACAACATTAAAAGGGCTTGAAGGGGACATGACCTGGCATTGGTACTTAAAATATTATGACCTTAATTACTATAATTCAAGAAAACCAATAACATGTTGTTTATATGCTATTCACCCATTCCCAATGAAAGCTTTTTCTCAACCATTTGTGAGTCATTTTCACTGCTCCATGACCTACGCTTGAATATCCCTCTAATATGATTTTTGTTCAAGAGGAGGGGCACACATAAGTTAACCATTTCTGTCAACTTGATTATAGAGAATTTCTTCTTGTATCTGGGTGTTCGCAGTCATCCTTTGCATCTTGATTTATGTTTCTAGGTCTCTAGCTCAAATCATTCTGAGAACAATCAAAAAGTTAAATGTTCCTCTTTTGGAGTTAACACAGCTAGAATAGGCATGTGCGATGACCCAACTGCATATTAATTCATTGCTCTTGTGCAGTGTACTATGTTAACCTCATAGTTCAATAGCCTTAGATCTCACCTCACTAATCTATTGTCAGGGTTAATATCCAATATAACCATTAATAAGAGTGGTTGGTGATGATAGTAAATGTTATACATATTTAGGGGTGGAAGTTCTTTATGGCTAACAACACATCTATACACTCCTGTTTGATAATACTATAATTCCGCTCATCCTTATATGAAGGAATTTATATAGTAGACACTAGTTGATCAACTTGATTGTTGTCATCTTGGGCCAATAGCACGTATGTATTCTTCAATAGTATTGGAAAACTGCAGGAAATGAAGATTGATTGGATGAATGAGCATTATTTTAAACCTTAAGCATTTTAAGAGATTGAAAGCCTAGCAATGTTTGTGTAACCATTCAACTGGTATATGTTTTTGCAAAAGGTAGACCAGGAGTTCTGCTAAGTCAGAAAATTAGGTGATGAAAGACCCATAGTACCCTACCATCTCTAGGACCACTTGAATATCCCTAAGGCTTTAAGGGTAAAATTTTGATAGAAGAGACCTATCAGTTAAAAGTTATTCCTTGTTGAGTGACATTATGTCCGAGGAACTTATTATAAATCAAAAGAAAAAAACATGGAGAACTTGAGTTTAAGTGTAATCTGGCGCAGTAGATAAAGACCTTAAAGATGGTATAAATATTTTCTAAAAGTTTATAATCATGGGGAATGTCATTGAGATATACTAGGACGCACAACAAGATTAAAAATCACTCAACAACTCATCCTTGCCCTCTGGAACGTTGCAGCGGCATTACAAAGCCCTCAGATCATTCAAGTTGTGTTAAAGAGCCATTTGTTATTGATTAGAGCGCATCTATGTTGGTCTTCAGGTGCTTCTCAAAGGCCAGTAAATGCTAGAAAGACCCATTGCTGAAAAATATTGAGCTCCTGCAAGTAGAAAAAGTGAGTTGTCATTATGTGGCAGCAAATAACATTCGCTTTTAGTTATCAAGTTGAGCCTTCAGTAATATATTACTACTCTGTGACCACCATTCTTCTTTTAAACAATTAGGAGAACGAAATCCCAGGGACTACGCAATGGCATCTATGAACTGAACTCAAGTAATTTTCAGAGTTTGGTAACCACCTTAGCTTCTTCCACATTACTCTATATTAATGGGAGCGGAAGGGCGGAGCATACTCTAGTTTTGACATGATTTAGGATGTCCTTCATCTTTCTAAAATTGTAAATGTCAGTGAAGAAAGATCAGCGTATTCATCCAATAAATCTTCGTCCTTTTCCCTCTGTTAGCTGATTAGCTCCTTCTCAATTGAAGTTACCACCAGGGCTGATGAAGGGGGAAGTTCTAAATCAAGATTTTATATACTTCCATACTGACAAATGTTGACAACATTGTCAGTAGAAAATGTTCAGCCTTAAACATTTGAGATAATAAGTCCCAATGTCATGGGTCATCAGTTAGTTATTTAGCAACACTGTTTGGGTCTAGATCAATCATGGTCAAGTTTTCCAAACAGATCAGAACTTATATTATTGAGAGTTATCCACCCTCAGATCCTTAACAAGTATCTATGCGGAATACTTAAAAGGATAGATATATATACTATAAACTATAATCTGGCAGTATAAAATTTGACTTTAGGTAAATATAAGTGCATATCCTATTGGCCATTGGGCATAGGTAGTAGTTGCACTCAAGAGCCCCAGATGCTGCACTCAATTTAATCATTGACTTCAATATGCAGGCCCTAGATCTATTTCTCAGCTTCTCATCTTTCATGGTATCAAACACCAAAGAAACTCTAATTCACAATAGGGACATGAATCTTTATTAAATTGAAAACAAAGGCAAGTAATTTCAAAGGAATTGGGTTCCCAACAGAAAATCATAGCTGAGATTATTAAAAGCTACGGCTGAGGTAACTATGGACAATATACAAATTAAAGGGGTAATGAGGAGTAGGCCCCAATAGATTGGATGCATTGAGGCTTGGTGGTTCCATATTACATATTTTGAGAAAGTCAGGAGCAATCATAATGAGTTTCATTAGTTTTAAAACTTTATTTTGACTAAGCAATAAGTTTTAAAATACAGGCTTTGCCTGGAAGTAACATTGCTCTTATAATTAAAGTATTAACATATTGGGCTTTATCCCTGATTTAGAAAAATACAATAAAAAACAATTGGCAACCAACACCAAGTAGTTTGAAGCAGTCAAAGAGTTAGGCAATGAATAACAATTAAAATTAACATCATCAAGCCTCTGACTCCAATTAAATCTTCATTGACAACTGATCCTGAAAGTAGCTACCTTCTAATTAATGCACCAAATGAAAAGCATTTTGGCTGCGGTTATCTCAAATGTTAGCATTTACCATTAGCATCCAACACCTAAAGTTGTTTACAAAGTAAATTATACTCTAGAACAACAATCATCATATAAAGTAACCTACTAACAAATTTTCTTATAATAGTTACCTCACAAATTTCGCTAGCCCTTTTTTATAGAAAAGATAAAATCATTTAAAATTTCTTTGGATCTTTAATCTATTAAAATAGCACAAAGTAATGAGGCTGTAGATGCCGTGGAACTGGGGCTAGTTCTGGAACCTTGGCACCTTGCACTCTTCCAGTTGTGCATGTGGCTATTTATAATCAGTACACTTTGTTGTGATTTGGATTGACTAACCATTTCATAATCTTAGTTTATTTAAATTATTAGTTTTAGATGAAGGTTCTGATTTCTTAGGCCTTGATGCCAATTCAATCTGTTGAATGAATCTATGAAAGATTGCCTTAATGCCAATGTCAATCCACCAAATTAAATTATGGCGGATCCTCTTGCCTTCACGCCCACATTTTTATATATATTAGCAATTAATATGATTAAGTTTACTATCATCTCGCTCTGGCCCACACTGTGGAAACCTCCTGAGATTTGATACCTTCCCATCCTGCCGGCAATATTGCCTAAATAGCTTATTTTTATTTAGGAAGCTTACACCATTTCAAATAAGATCCTTTTTTATTATATTTTCTCCATTGTTCCCAAGCTGGCATAAAAACAATTGTTAAGAGTTTTTATCTGCTAAAAATTCCAAGCCAATAGCTTTTACCATTTTCCAGAAATAAACATGCACTGCTTGGTACTCTACAGTGTAGGTTATTATGATATGATTGGTAAATTGAAATGGATCTTTTCTTTTACTTAACTTGTATAAGCTTCATAATAAAAAACTTTGGCAACAGTTTGCTTTCTCATCTTATTTGAGGGTCACTATCTTAATACAGCTCCCTTTTTTTTGTAAAAAAGTTCTGACTATGTAGTTGTAGATTGATGTTTCCACGCAGATTACAACACACTTTCTAGTCTAAAAGAAAATTATGTGTAGTTAACCCTATCTTGTTTTTGCGCAACTATTACCTAAGCTTGCGCATGGGCTTACCTTCCCAATAGTTTGGCATATCACCTTATAGAAGCTTACCATGCCATTTAAAGAAACTTTTTAAACTTTTGCTCTGGTTCTTAAACAGATTGCAAATCCCTGAGCCTGTGAACCTCCGTCCCTAGTACAACAAAAACACTAACGTAGTGATGATAGCATTTGTCTTCCTATTTGTGCTGCTGGAAGTTTACCGCTGTTTTGCACCTACTGTCTAACCACACATTGTCATTTTCTTCCTGTGGTGAACCACCTAGCCCACTCTTGGGCTCCACTGAGGCTGAGCTTCTCTGCAACCCCCTAAAATAGCTTTTCCTCCAAGTGCACTTTCAACACGCTGGTGGTGTCTCTCAACCCTTACAGGAACAAGTAAGTTCACTCAATTACTCCTTACCCAATTATTCTAGGTACTTAAATGATAAATATTATGGCAATCAAAATGGCTTACCTTCATCATTTGTATGTAGGATTGGTTCACTGCACAGCCACCCCTTAAGAAACTCTTTGTAAGGATTTTATCTTCTGCCATTAAGTTGGACAGGATCATGCACCCTTTAAGGTAAAAAAGGATCTCAAACTCCAAGTCCCTACCTCTCACCCAAATTTTGACCAAGGTGTTGCAGATGAGGCTGAAAATAGTTCATCAGATCATTCCTCAACTGGTGTAATGACTAGAATTCACCCCCTAAGCTGGTGGAGGTACAGGCGGCCAACCCACCATGAATTGGGATTAATAAGCCCCTTTTATAGATGTGGGTGAGCAAAAAATTTTACCAAAATCAGAGTGACGTCATGTAAAATAAAATTTTCACCCTGATACATAAGAAGCTTTACTTAATGAAGATAACGATTTTGCCTAAAATCAATATTAA
Source organism: Massospora cicadina (assembly GCA_022478985.1). Taxonomy (NCBI): domain Eukaryota; kingdom Fungi; phylum Entomophthoromycota; class Entomophthoromycetes; order Entomophthorales; family Entomophthoraceae; genus Massospora; species Massospora cicadina. Next base: position 108,519 of record JAKSZP010001383.1, read on the forward strand.
AAGTGACCCCCTTTTATACCTTTGAGGGGCCAAAATAATTTGCATTCCACAATAATAAGACAATGACTCAACCAAATTATTCTAATGGGTACAATTGAGAGTCTAAGAGAATATTACCAAATCTGGCAGTAAACCAATTTTGAGAGTCACTCAAAACCATGATGCAAGACACATTGTAGGAGTGCTATCGCTCAAAGCTGAAATAAAGCAGCATATTACCAGATTTGGTAATAACACAATATAAGCAGAAGATACAAATTTCTAAAGCCCAGAAGTGGGGACTAATGAAAGGGCTCCTGGACATCCATGTTCAGGGATAACCACTGCAAGTAGGAGCTTGCAGCTACAGGAACTGTATCAAATGGATGAAGCCACTAAAGCAGCATTAGACGCCGTTTAACTATGGATATTAGAGATTCCCATATTGAGACCTATATTTTCAACTTATTTTATGACTAGTGGAATACCTGCGCTTTACTAAGGTGTTTATAAATTACTAGATGATTCTAAATTATTTTAGTTTTTATATTGGTAGATAGCTATCAATAAGTTCAGAAAATATTAAACTTATTGAATATTCTAACCTCCATCCACTTAGCCAAATATCAAAACTTATGATACTATTAATAAAATGAAGGCTTTTCTTTCCCGTTATTATCACTTTTAGTAACATGATCCTACGCAATTTCTCCAAGATTGACAATCAACCTGGAATATGAGCAAATTTATCTGCAACAATACAAGTTGGGCAAAAGTGGCCAGCACAAAAGGCCTGAAGCCCTCCCAACCCACTGGAGAAAAATGCCCCGGTGGAATGTTGACACACCCTCCCACCAAAAAGGGTGAGTACAGCGCTGCACCTGGAGTTTTGCAATTCCTGCAAAAAATGGGCGCATATACCAAAATTGAACACTCCCAACCCTTATCCTCTCTTGAGCATGGCCTTAGAATTATGGTGGGGGAGGCCTTCTCTGCAACTTTCCTGAACACCATCTCAGTAAATTACAAAAATCTACACAGAGGATGGGTGGACGTCAGGTTCATGTCCGCAGAAGAAGCAGCAGATGCAGCAAAAATTAAATTCTCCATAAAAATCAACAATGAAGACTGCACCATCTGCATGGTGTGCACACGATGGAATGAGGCAAATGACCTATTCATCATATTTGACTGACTCCCAAGCACCGTGCACCATAATATCCTCACGGATGAACTCTGTGGGGGCCTCAAAGGTTATGGAGTTATCAAACAGTTCAAATTTAAAAATTCCCCCTCCTGCCCCACCTGTGCACAGGAAAGGCAATAGCCATTATTGAACTGGATCAGGACGTGGCAGAGGATATCACCCTCATTCCCCACACGGTGACCATCAACCTCCCCAATGGCAGTGTATCTCGCCCCTTCCATATCACACCAGAACACACCCCACCTATCTGCAAATTCTGCTCAGCAATAGGCCACAAAGACCATGCATGCCCCGTCAAGTGTGGGATTGAAGCACCGGAATTTTGTGAGGACAATATGGATGAAACAAGCCCAACTTTCAGCAAAATTAAGGACTCCACTTTTGCCTTCTATTGGGATGAAAGAGCCAATATTGCTTTGGTTGAGCCCGTCTCATGCAAGGACTGCCGTTGCACACAGACTGCCCACAAGCAGGCCGCGAATTCCGCCAAGACCCAAACTCACACCACAATTTCCATGGAACAAATTCAGGTGGATGCCATGGAAGCACAGCGGAATAACCAATCAGATCCTCCACATGAAACCCAACACAACCAAAATGATGAAATTTTTGGACACAACCAATCAAACACCTCCAACTAAGCGGGAGCAGATCCACTTTGCACCACTGGGGATCCTCCCAGCCAATCACATGTGATAGGCAATGATATGTAAGACCACTTCAGCCAATCACAATGTGAAAACACCTATGCACAAGACCCAACCACCCCAACTACTAGTTTTTGCCCATCAAACCCACAGGCAAATGGCAAAAAAAATTCTTTTGATGAGGCAAAAGCCAACCCATGCCAGACCCAAAATCCACGGAGTAATCCAAGCCAGAAGAAACCAAACAATGCCAGCACCGAGGCCGCCAACCAACACACTGGAACAAATCTGGCTAGTTGACCCCATACTCACAGTATGACTCATGATAAGGAACTGGGTGACCTCAGTGGGTCACCCCAGCGTTCCTGATGTGTGGACTACCACAATCAACATAGGGACGCTCAATATCGTGGGAGCCAAGGCCCCCACATCCCAGGCCAAAAAAATGGATTTCCTGCGCAATATCCCCGTGGACATCTTGGCTATCCAAGGACCCCACTGTCCACCTGGGGGAGGAGGAGTCATGGTCAACCATGCTCCTTCCAGCAAAATCCTTTTGGACACACCATTGTGGGATGGTAATTTGAACAAACTGTAACCCTCCAGTAAAAATCCAAAGCACATCCTCCCACCTGGAGGGATGGCTGCTCCTAGAGAACCTCGAGTGGAATGGAGAGAATTTTGCTGTGGCGTGTGTGTATGCCCCAAATGATCTGAATGACTGCCAAAAATCCTTTTCCAATATCCTATCAATCCATTTCTCTGAGGCAACATTTTTCACAGGAGATTTCAACTGCTGGCTTAACACCAATACTGACCGCTGGCCCAAGTCTAGGGCTATACCCCGCGGCCACACAGAACTATGCATACTAAAGGCAATGTTGGGCCTATGTGACACCATTCCCAAACAAGCCCCCACCCTGGCCAACATGATGAGGCCCCACCACAACAATAACCAGCTGGTCTCAATGACCCAGATTGACCTGATGCTCACCCCTGTAGACTTCTGGCACCAAGTATCAAACTTTACAACAACAATTATCCCTTTCTCTGACCATTGAATGGTCTTGATAGTGATATCATCCTCAGAAAAATATGAAAAACCACCAACCTGGCACAGAGTTCACCTGAGCACCATCCACCTTCCAGAGCTTAAACTTTGGATTGAGATGGTGCTAACAACACAGCAAGAAAGACAAACACCTGATGGGAATCCTATCGCTGAGTGGGAAATATTCAAGGCTCATGCAACCAAGAAAGCCTGCCACCTAAACTCCAGAAAAACAGCTGCAATGTCCGTGACAATCAACAAGGCTATCAGACAGCTTCAACACTTAGAAAACAACACACCTCACAGGGATACACCCCCCAATGGGGCCGCCTGTGGTTCCAGCTATCAACACAGGTAAACTCCCTCTTTAGGAAACACCAGCATTACACCAAAGTATGCTATAAATCAAAATACATTTTATCTGGAGAAACTCACATGGCCCAATTTTTCCGCCATTTTAAACCAACTTTAATATCGGTGACCTGCACACAGGTCCGCCGAGCAGATGACACAATGGCATTTACACCATTGGAAATATCAGCTGAATTACACCAATTTTACACTGACCTGTACACGGAGGATTTTGCATCACCTAACAAAATTAAAAAATTTCTATCATCCACTAGTATTGATACTATAGCTGGCCAACCAGACCTTGCAGCACCCATAACTAAAGATGAACTATGGGAGAAAATAATATCAACCCCACGCAACAAGTGCCCTGCGCCTGATGGCCTTCCATATGAATTTTTCAAAAAATATTTTAAACATATCGCACTAATACTACTGGCAACTAAGAATAAGTGCCTGGAAGACACATCCCTTCTACCTGGTGGCCAAGACGCATACATGGTCACACTATTCAAAGAAGGAGACCAGGCAGATCTAAACAACTGGCGCCCAATTGCTCTCACCAATACCAACACTAAAATACTAACTAAAATTTTAGCCAAACGTCTGGGTTGCATTGCTCAGACAACCCTCTCCCCCATCAATTTGGATTTATCCCAAATCGCCTAATTTTGGGATAATATCCACACAATTGCCAACATCTGCCAAGCTAATCCCACAGATGCCCTTGCTTTCCTGGACCAAAAGAAAGCATATGACCGATTACACTGGGGATACCTAGAACAATGTCTGAAGGCTTTCAACCTACCACCCCACTTTATAAACTGGGCGCTCATCCTAACGCGCTTGGCCAGGTTTGTAATCAGAGGCCCAGGTTTCCTAACCGACACCATCACCCCCAAAGGGGCCTTAAACAAGGTGACCCGCTTAGCCCCCTACTATACAATTTTACCCTTGACCCCCTCCTCCGCATTGCAAACTCAAAGCTCACTGGAATCATGTTAGAGGGACAACTACCAACCAAAATGCTCGCCTTTGATGACGACTGCGTTGTTGGAGTATCAGGCAATAGGGATGCCAGGGCGATTGAGCGCATTATTCATCATTATGAGTCAGTGAGTAACGCCATGCTGAACAAACAGAAAACAGAGGTAATTGTTATGGGCAAATTCAGTTCAAACTGGGCCCCACCCTCCCACCACCACACAAACCAACCAACCACACATCCAACCACACAACAACGATCCAAGCCAGTAAAACCACTGTGTTTACCCTTTGCACACCACCCTGCCACCAACCCAGTCCATCATCTGGGCATATGGCTCGAAACTGGTGGATATGCACTTGACACCATAGAAACCAACATTTTGGACAACATCACAAAAAGAATGACATGTATGCGGAGGAGTAAAGCCAGCCTAACCGGAAGAGTTGTGTTAGCCAACTCTCTGATCCTATCAAAGTTATGGTTTTCTGCCCACGCGATCCCCTTCTCCACCAATTTCACCAACGCAGTCTACAAGCTCCTGCAGAAAGTGGCTATGGTCTGGATACCGTGCACCTGTCAGGCTGGAGACCATGTATGGCCCACGGAAGAGAGGCAGGATGAGGCTGCTCAACTTCATGGAAAGAGCTACGCAAATCCTAGGCTCATTGATAGCCTCCACGACGTCACCCAACCCACCATCCCCCCACTGGGCCAAGGCATCCCAAACCAATTTTGCAAGGGCACTACATCTGAGGTCCCCTCCAACCTGACGACCCTGATGAAGTACCTTGTAACACACCCAAACGCCACTGGACCACACAACACCAATCGGTATTTCAAACGCATCCTATACAACCTAAGACAAGGGGATTGGAGCTTCTCCTATGCACAGCAATCCGAAGACAATCACCCTCAAACTGGATATGTGCAACTCCACAGAGGACAAACGGTGTCTAACGTACCTGCCCCATTACCACCCTTCCCTCTGTCCAGGATTGACTACCTAGACCACCAAGACGTCCCATATGACTTGAACACCCAAAAACAGGTGTGGAACCTCATCACCTGCCCCCTCCTATCCCCACAAGTGTGCTCCACAATGTGGCGATACATGCGCCATACATATAGAACAGCCAACCATACTTATTCAATGTTTGAGACATGTGCCATCTGTGGCGGACCCAACACACTAGCGCACCACCTGGAAGAGTGCCCGCCATCTGTGCATATCTGGGCCAACGTGATGCACCTGTTTCAACAATTACCTACAACCAAATTCTGACTACCCCGCGATATCATGGCACTCAACATGGCCTCACCTATACCCCAGACACTGAGGGCTCTAATTGTGTGCATTGCAATATGGTCCATTCACACAATTACCCTTGACGCCTTCAACGGGATCTTCCACAATCTCAACCAAGCCATCATCAGGTTCCACAACCATTTGGCTGACCATTTTCAAGCCTGGCTGTTCAGCTCACTCCAACACAAATGGAAGAAATGGATGGGCACCTGGATTCCAATCTGGTTCCTTCGTTATGACATTGAAAACCTCACAGTCTTCATAGGCAGTACACCATACTAGCCCATGAGTTGCCATATCACTCAAGGTCTAGCCACCCACCACCCGTGGCCCCCCAGCCACACCAAAGTGTGCCAAGTTGTATCTTTTAAGTTCCTTTGTTCTGCGCTCTCTTCCCATTTCTGTTTTCCACTTTCCCTGCCATATCGGATGTGTATGTCCCCTGGTCAGCCATCCTCATATTAATAAAAATATTAATAAAACGAAATGAAATTCTCAGAAAAATTGCTATCTAATTACTCTTAGAAACATATATGTTTTAGATCTTATATAAATTTATTAAATTTTATATGGTTTTATTAAAAAAGATTGTTATAATTCCAAAAAAAACTTTATAAAGTAGTCGTGCCAAGTTTGGTGATTTTTGGTTATTTTATTGTGATAATGCATTTGATATAAGCATATATTTAGAATGATTGTAAACATGGAGAAGCGTCCCCTCTGCTTAGACTAGGAGGTGTTCCCATTCCCCCAAAAAAGGTCCAAAGAGGGCAACTATCCCTATCATCTCACAGGGTGATCTCACCCATGTGGTAGATCAGCGTTGGTAACAGCCCTCCTTCTGAAGATTTCTCTACCTGTCCCCACAATTCCCTCCACCAAATTTGTATGAAAAATTGAAAAAAATTTGTGCCAAAATAATCAGAAGCCGCCACCCTCATGGGCTAGAAAGTTCTTATAAAGTTGATAGCTCTGCTCTCAAAATCTAAACCAAAAGCTGTAAACCCTCAGTAACAAAGCCTGACGGGCTTGCACATTCAGTAAATGTGGAATCAATTGTCAAATCCACGGCAAAACTCGCCAATGGCATTGGGTCATTGGAAAATGTTGTCATCAGTTTGAAACCTGCTTCAAAACCTTAGGGGACAAAGCCCAATAAACATGTACTTCTTAATCAGTATGTGTCCAGTGATGAATCCTTAGTCAAATTTGCCAATGGCATCAGGGCATTTGGCAATTTTGTACCCTATTTGGAACTCCCCTCAAAACCATTGGGAACAAAGCCTGATGGGCATGTACTTCCATCATCGAATGTTGCCAATAGATCAAAAATCCTCCCCTCAAAAAACAGAATCATCATTAAATGCATCTTTTTTGACTAAATGGATGCCAAAGTGATTGGGTATTGATGGGTTGGTTATCCCAAACCCATTTCAAAACATTTGGGACCACCCCTATGTGGGTGTCCTTGGGAGATCCCTATTGCCCATCAGGTGAGATGCTGTCAAGCTGACCATCAGAAATGCAGTGAAACTGTAAGTCATGTGTCTGAGGTCAAACTGAAAGCAACTCAGCCTGCCGCTGACTCCTTTAAAGTCAGTTCAGATTATATTCATTTCCCCCCTAAGGTTTGCAGAATTAGGTCAAATCTTGAAGGCCCCTATTCTGCGCTTTACTAAGTTATTCTTCAAATTGACCATCTATTTAAGCAGTCATAACACACTGAGGAAATTGACGGGTGTTTTTCTTAAATTTACAGTTTATTAAAAATCACCTTAAAATTCTTAATTTTAATTTATTTCAAATTCTTTCTTTTCAAGCTCCCTATGGTGCTAACCCTGTGGCCCTTCAGGCCCTATATTGGCTGGGCAATACCAGTCATGATAGTAACTATAGCTCCAACTATAGCCAACTGGTCTTTTTGTGTGAAACTTCTGGTAATTTAACTTGATTGTCGAGGCCATTTACCAGCAGGATGTCAAAGTACTGTGGGCTTATCTGTCTTCTCTACAAGCGAGGATCTGTCCCCTCACCTCTGTTTTTGTTTCAAATACTCCTATGTAATATCCTGAAACAGCAATTATGATTGTTCAACTCCATGTAGCAAGGCTCACTGGGTCTTGAGTAGCAACAGCCTGGTTTCTTGCCAGGTTCCTTCTTATGTCTGCAGTTCACTGTTGCTCAATTGTCACATGCATCCCTGCACAAGCCAATGTCATCTGAGCGGCTATGCCTATGGTATCTTGACTTGCCTTTTGGGTGCTTCTGCATCCCAAATGGCAGGACAGTCTGAACTTTCTATGCCATCTCCCTGACATAATTGACCATCCATTGTTTTCAGCCATTTCCGCCCTCCTCATAGAGATGGGCGCTGCAGTGGTTACCCTTTCCCAAATGAACGTGCAGTTGGTAGTTTGTCACCTGCTGTTTGTTTAGTTCATTGTCAATTTTGCGAGCAGCGTTCAAATTGCTTTGAAGGATCTAATACAAGGTAGCATGGCACCATTGGACGTTACTATTACCTCAACTCATCCCCAGGTAGTTAATCCAGGTGTTCATTCCTATGATGTTGCAATTCAGGTCCTTGACGCCCTTGCTGAGGTGCAAATGTGAACTGCAGTTGCCCAAAATAATGCCGCTTCATTGTCCAATGCCCATCAAGGTGTTGCCCTTTTGGATGTGGTTGAAGGTGAAGCTTGTCAGTGAATTCAAGGACTTCTGTTTTCTGCTATTCAGGTAGGTGACCCTCCCTCACTGGTTGCAGCAGTATCAGCAGCATTAAAACCCCCTGTACCTCGTTTAAAACAATTATTTCAATTACTTTCTTTTATTGCCAAAGCCCCTAGTATGGGCTCTTTAGTCGCAGAATTTTGTGAGCAAGCCCCTGCACTTGAGATTTCTGGAGATATGCTCCTAACGATTTTCCAATCTGCATTGGATTCTGTCTCCACTAATCACACGGTTTGGTCCACCCTTATGGGAACCATGGATCAAATTTTTCAAGCAGCAACTTCCATTAACGCCTCTTTCTGCCACCATACCCACCCTCAAGTTGGAAACTTCATGTTCAGGTTGGAAGACGAAGTCTCAGATCTTGAACCTGTTGTTGAATCAGTATCAGTATTGGTTCCAGGATCAGATGATGCCTCCGCGCCCAAGTTGATTCATTCTGGTTCACCTGTCATTGAGTCAACGGTAGTACATCTTGAGGAAGAGGGGTCCCAACTCCTTACTCTCTCCGATTTTGATCCCATGGAAGAGCCTGATCTTCCACCTGATTTGCTTACTATTTCTTCAGTGTCAGCTGAAATGACTGTATATTCTAACAAACAGAATTCTGCCATATTTTATTGCCAATGAAAATATGTATTGGAGCACACCAGGTGTCCTTTGATGCCTTGGTTGACACTGGAGCAGCAGGTAACTTTTTGAGCCTATAGTTGGCCCACCAGCTTGATCTTGACCTGGACGTGGGTCCTAAGGTGATGGTCACATTGTCAGCTTCCCAGCCATCATACAAAGTATGGCGTCCAGTACTGACCTCGGTTCACCAGTTTAGCTTTTGTGATTGATTCTCTGCAATGCCAAACCTGGTTCTTCTGGTAATTTTGGTGTGGGCTGGTGGCGTCGGCAGCATATAAGGATTCACCTTGAGTCCAATGTGCTGTCATTCTCCAATGATCAGATGGAGGGCGAGTTTCCTTTACTGGATACCCTTACTAAGACTATAGGTCACAGTTTGATCACCTCCATGTTTCCCCTGAAGGTCTCCAATCAGATTATCCAAAAGCGTTTATGGTTTATATAAAAAATTTTTGCCCCTGAGAAGATGGATTGTCTTCACCCACATACAGAGTTTGTCTTGAGATTTGGACAGCAGTCAGGTTATCAACATAAATTGCCCACTGTACCTGCATATAGCAGTGGAGTAGGTTGCCCTCAATGCATGGTTAAATGACATGATTTAGAAGGGTTGTATCTTCAAATAAACTTCCCCAGTTGCCTCCCCCATAGTCTTTGCCAAGAAAGCCAATGGTTCCCTTTGTCCCTGTGCAGATTAAGGCCATTTTAATAAGATCACGGTCTACAATACCTACCATCTGCTTTTGGAATAGACATTTGTGCAAGCAATTGCCAAATCTCGTGTTTTCTCAAAACTCAATTTTGTTAATGCCTTCAATCAGATTCAGGTGAAGAAAATTCAGGAATGGCTTACAGCAATCCATATGAAATGATGAACCTTCCAATTTTGAATGATGCCTTATGGGATAAAGAATGCGCCAGCCACATTCTAGAGAATGATTGATAGTGTGCTGGGTGATCTCCAGTTTAACTGCGCAGTCACATACATTGATGATATATTGGTACACCCCCTACTCCCAAACAACATGCAAAGGACTTGGAGGCAGTAGTGGCTGCCTTACATAAGGCGTGGCTGTTCGTTAAGCCCTCAAAATGTGAGGTTTACAGGGAGGAGGTTACCTTTTGGGTAATCTTGTCTTAAAAGATGGGTACGCCATTCCCCCCAACAAGTTGGACACCATCCGCAAATGGCCAACCCCAACGACCCTAAAGCAATTAAGAAGCTTTTTGGGTACAATCATTTTCTAGAAAAAATTCTCCCCTGCCTTATCCCAGTTAACCACCCTGCCTCACCCACTCACGGGTAAGAAAGTTCTCTTTCGTTGGATGCCCAAGTGACAGCAGGCATTTGAGTTGATTATAGAGGTGTTCTTATCGCCCCCCATCTTAAAGCATGCGGACCCCTCCAAACCCTACGTTTGTAGCATGAGATGCCTCATCTGTTGTGGTGGGGGATGTTTTGCTTCAGGAGCATGATGGGTTGGAACATCCAGTCGCCTATTTTTCCCACAAGTTCTATCCTACTGAACAGTCCTGGGTCATATATGATAAGGAGTTGGAAGCCGTAGCATGGGCCTTGACCCATTGGCGGTATCTCTTACAGGGCGCTCAGCATGAGTTAACATTGCACACGGATCACCAAGCCCTTCTTATTTCTGCAAACCACAGAAATTGACACATTAACATGCTCAAACCTACCGTGATTTGTGCAGTTTCAACTTCAAGTATGAGTTTGTAAAAGGAGAGTTGAATGTCCTTCCCAACTTCTTGAGCCATAACCCTGAACATTACCCTTCTGACTCAGATGAGGTGGATCTGGTCACAGTCATTCCCCCACCAAAATCCTAACCATCGTACCTCCCATGGTTTTGGCAGTGGACTTAGCTCCTGACGTGCCTTTAATCTATTGAGTTTTAGCAGCTTAAACAGCCTGTGAAGAAGGCGTGACCTTCTGGAGTGGTTGTCAATCCCAGTTTTAAAACATTCCCTACATCCTTGGCTGAGGGCCTCATTCAATTTTGGTCACGGATTTTGGTTTCCCCCTTCTTTAAGCTGAATTGTTTCAGGCTCATCACAATCCCCACGCAGTTAGACATCCTGTAAATAAGAGGTGTATTAATCTAATCAAGCATACCTATAAATGGGCGTGTTTGTTAAAGGATGTTCCAGCTTGGACTTCAGACTGTGTGACTTGCACGCAGGCCAAGTCAGACTGGTCAGGAAAAAATGGTCTCCTTCACCCCTTACAACAAGAAGAGGGTCCATGGACATCAGTGTCTGTGGATTTTATTGTTTAACTCGCCTGTTAAAAGGGGTTCACAGCGATGATGGTGATTGTCAATAAATTCACAAAATTCTTCCATATTCATTCCATGCTCTTCCACTATCACTTTTGAGGAAACTGCCCATCTCTTCATGTCCATGTGTTCTATATGTTTGGTCTTACACAGGAGATTGTCAGCGACTGTGGACCTGGTTTATGGTGTGGTTCTGGAATGAGCTTCTGTCAATCTTGAAAATTATGCACTGTCATTCCACAACGTATCATACCCAGCCTGATGGAAAACTGAACAGGTTAATAAGATTCTGTAATAGTACTTGCGCTGCTATGCTGCAGCTGCACAGGATACCTGGGCTGATGACCTTTCCATCACTCAGTTTGCATATAATAATGAAACGCACACCTCCATGGGGATTTCCCCATATGAAGCAACTTTAGGGTACAATCCCTCATTTTCAGTCAGTCCATGTCTTCACCCAGAGGTACCAGCTGCCACAGATCATGCTGAGCATATACGGGCTACCCAGTCCTTAATTTGGGAGCATCTTACCAAAGCTATAAGTAACTACAGATGGTTTGCTGATTGGAAGCGCCTCCTGGCACATGAAATAGTGGTGGGTTCATATGTCATGCTTGACATGCGACATTTGCAAATGCAAGTACCCTCATGTAAGTTTGCAAGCAAATTCTTGGGTTCCCACTTGGTGGAGGAAGATTTGGGTAATGGCGCTTTCCAGTTGAAATTGCCACCTCACTGGAAGCAACATCCAGTCTTCCATGTATCTCAGCTGTCCCCGTTCAAGGGGCAATCCCCTTGGATACAGAGCCGTTAGTGATTGAGTGTGCAGAGGAGGCTGAAGTGGAGGGCATTTTGGCATCCTGCAGATCTCAGTGGTCTATTCAGTATCTCGTCACTTGGAAGGGCTATCCAGCCTATGAGAACAGTTGTTTTAGAGCTCAAGATTGTGCAAACTGCTTGGAGCTGGTTAGGGCTTCCCATGCCACCCACCCAGAAGCTCCTCATCCTCCCAAAAGATTGCTACTTTGATGGCGATTATGCTTCTGAAAGCCCATAAAAATGTGGCTCTTACCCAGTTCCCCAGTGGTGGCACCCCCTTTGGCAAAAGGGAAGGGTAATGTAAGTCTGGGGAAGCGTTTCCTATGCTTAGACCGGGTGGTGTTCCCATTCCCCACTAAAAAGAATCCAAAGAAGGCAGCTGTCCCTCTCATCTCACAGGGTAATTTCCCCTATGTGGTAGATTAGCGTTGGGTAAAAGCGGCCCTCTAAAAATTCCTCCACCTGCCCCATAATTCCCTCTGCCAAATTGATATGGCGAATTGAGGAAATTAGTGCAAAAATAAATGGAAGCTGCCACCTCATGGGCTAAAAAGTTATTATAAAGTTGATAGCTCTGCCCTCAAAATCTAAACCAAAAGCTGTAAACCCTTGGTAACAAATCCTGGCGGGCTTGTACATTCAGTGAATGAGAAATCAAGTGCTAAATCCTCGGAAAAACTCGCCAATGGCATTGGGTCATTTAAATATTGTTGTCAGTTCAAAAACCTACTTTGAAACCTAAGTGGAGAAATCGAATGGACATGTACTTCTTAATCAGTATATGTCCAGTGATGAATCTTTGGTTAAATTTGTTAATGGCATCAGGCCACTGGGCAATTTCGTAGCCTATTTGGAACTTCCCTCAAAACCATTGAGGACAAAGCCTGATGGGCATGTACTTCCATCATTGAATGTTGCCAATAGATCAAAATCCTCCCCTCAAAAATCAGAATCATCATTAAATGCATCTTGCTTAGCCAAACGGATGCCAAAGCATCTGGGTACAGATGGGTTGGGTATCCCAAACCCATTTCTGACCATTTGGGACCACCTGTAAGTGGGATGGCCTTGGGAGATCCCTGTTGCCTGTCAGGTGAGATTTTACATTCTAACCACAGGAAACGCAGTGAACCATAAGTTGGGCGTCTGAGGTCAAACTGACAGTGACTTTACATGCTGCCTACTCATTTGAAGTTGGTTCAGGTTGAATCCAACCCCCACTCTAAAGTTCGCCAGGTTAAGTCTCATCTTTAGGGCCCCAATCCTGAGCTTTACTAAATGTTGTAATCCTGGCAGCTTTTAAGGCTTGTTGGTGCTAATGGCACAGGTATTGACAATTTTAAAGAAGCAGGAGTAGAGAAACTTATAACTGCTTTTAAACAAAATAGGGGACTTTGGTAACCGCTTAAATAAACAGTAAAATTTAAACTATGAAAAATAAGAGGTTTTAATGTGATTTTATTAGTAGCAGCGAAGGGGTAAAAAGGGAGCCCTGTTACAATCTAATGCTTAGAAATTTATATCAACTTAAGGCTTAGACTGAGTTAGGCATAAATTTAATATTAGCATTGAGCCTATTCAGGAAATATAGGTTGTCAACCTATCAGAGCTTTTGACCTCACCTTGTTTTGATGAAACAGATGATGGACGATAAATTGTAGGCAATGTAAACCTGCGGGGTAATGATTTGATATAATTAGCCAATAACCATGAGAGAAAATAGTTGCATCTTGGGGGACCCCCACCAAGCCTATAAAATGGGGTGGTCCCCGCTTAGGTGATTGAAATGAACTAGAAGTGGGCCGGGGAGGAACCACTAATGGACTCCCCTGATTTTGACACATAGTCAGTGAAATTCGCTTACCAAAAATTGTGCTATTTATCTCGAGTATTATTAATAAATGTATTTCCCTGATTAAAAGGGTTCCACCAAGAATTGGCCAGGGTATTTTGGCCGATTTCATCCTTGATTCCATCTATATTTTGAACTGGAACACTTTTTTTACATAATTAGACTTGTAATTGTCTGATATTACCCCCTTAAGTATGTTAGGGGATGAGTAAAGGTGCAAGAACCTGCCATGGACGCAGTTAACAGTAACTGCAGTAGCCAGGAATTTTATATAGTACTCATCCCCTCACTTATAAGTGATGACAAAAGGGCCTTCCCAGATAGACCTGAGCTTCTCATTTCTGGGACTGATAAAATTATGGTAGTATAGAACCAAGTCTGACACTTGGAAGGTAGGTAGAGGGGACCAGAGCTCATTAGCTGCTTGACCCTCTTTGGTGTCCGTCTTTGTCAAGTTGGTCATCGCTTCTGATTGCAACTGTATAATGTGCTGGGCTAACTTCAGCATAGCTTGCTCAGGATCAGCCTTATTGGAGAAGATATCTTTGGCTATTAATGCTGGCACCCTGGGTTCTCACCCATACAATACTCAGAATGGCGACAGTTTAAGGATCTAGTGATAGCTGATACAGTAAGCCATGAGAGCAATAGGTAAGTAAATATCTCAGTGAAGAGGGTCAGTAGTGGCCATTTTTCATAAAATAAAGACCACGGTCCCATTGGCTCTTTCCACGGTACCATTGGTTGAGGGGTTATAGGTGACCAAGAAAAGCTGTTGTGTTCCCATATAGGTAGCAAAGATCTTCACCACTCTGGAGGTAAAATTTTTCATTGTCACAGAGCAAAACCTGAGGACAACTATGACGAGAAATTATATTGATGAAGGAACGTGACTGTGTATTTGGCAGTTTGAGCAGGAAGAGCCACAGCCTCAACCCATTTGGTGAAATGATCAATCATGATCAAATGAATAACGATTGCAACCAGTTGTCAGAGGTAGAGGCTCTACCGCGGTCAATCTCATGGTGTGGAAGGGTTGTTCTGGCGTAGTTGGTTGATACTATATTGGATCTTGAATCTGGATTGCTTTTTACAGGTCATACAGGCATCCAAGACTCCAGCTATGGTCTCCAAAATGTACTCCCAGTAATACCGCTCTTTAACCCACTTGTAGGTTTTTCAGACTCCGCCATGGACCATGATAGTGTGAGACTCCAGAATCTTGGGTACTTGCTCAGACAGCCGGAGATAGGGCAACAAGTTCACCCTGCTTTCTTGTATAAATTCTTACTCTCCACCTTGGTGTTGCAGGAGTGCCAAGATAGCATCTTTTGTACTGGTTCATCTTCATCAGCCCACAAGTCATGAGTCATTAGGAGGTCATGAAACCTCTCTGCTTTGCTATTGTCAAGATGTAGAACAGGCAGCCGTGTCAACCCGTCAACGTTCATATGGTGCTCCCAGATAAATGGTCATATTGTAGTGCTGGAGCTTAAGAGCCCAGCGAGCCAAACGTCCAGTGGGTCCTTCATATTTTATAACCACTTCAGGCAGGAGTGGTCAGTGACCACATTGAAGTATATCCCATATAATAAAGTGCGGTAATAATTTACAGCAAGCAGGACTGCAAGGCACTCCTTCTCAGTGACAATATAATTACATTCAGCCTTAGATAACGTCTTGTTGAAATAGGAAACAGGGTGATCCACGTCATTAGCATCCAGTTGAGCTATAATGACCCCAACTGCGTAGTTGGAGGAACGGTAAACAAGAGAAAAGGCTTATCATAATCAGGGTGGCGCAGAATTAGACGCTTTTGCAACAATTGCTTTAGTGTTTCAAAGGAGGCCTGTTGTTCAGCTCCCTAATGAAAAGGGACATTATTAGTCAATAGCCGGGCAAGAGGCTCACTTAGTTGGGCGAACTTGGGGATAAGTTGTTGGTTATACCCCATCATACCCAAGAGTACCTGGATATCGCGTAGGTATCTTGGGAGCATACATTTGGTATATGGCCTCAACCTTGTCTTGGAGGGGTTGAATCCCTTCATGTGAAATGGCGTGCCCAAGGAAATCTAATTTCCTCTGGATAAATGCGCACTTGGAGTGCTTTAAACTGATGTTGGCCTCACGTAGGCGCAGAAACACAGCCTTCAGGTGAGCAAGATGTTCATTGAAGGTTTTTAGAACACCATAATGTCATTGAAATAAACAATGAGCAGCCTAACCTCAATCCTGCAAGATGTGGCCCATGGCTCACTGTAAAGTTGTGGGGGCGTTGCATGACCCTTGAGGTAGTCGAATAGGTTGGAAGAGACCCTCACTGCAAATAGAAGCGCATTTATCCTGATCTTAGGGAGAGAGGTCCATTTGCTAATAACCGCTAGCTAGGTCTAAGGCTGAAAAGAAGTTAGAGCTGGATAGTTGAGCTAGGGCGTCGTCAATTTGGGGGATAAAATAACTATCCTTCTTCGTGAGGTTGTTCAGCTTATGGTAGTCCATAACTACCCAATGACCTCCGTTTTTCTTTTTATTAGTAGAAGCGGGGATGACTAAGGGCTTTAGGACGGCACCAGCAACCCAGCGTCCAACAACTGTTTTAGATCCGTCCGCATCTGTTTCTCCTCAACTTTTGATTTATGGTAGGGTTTAGATTGGATGGGACGAGCATCCCCAACGTCAATAGTGTGATTCCAACCCTTCATGTGCCCATAGTCAGTATCAGAGATAGAGAAGATGTCGCTATAGGACTCCAAGAACTTATGAACTTTTTTAAGCTCTTCAGGGGTTAGATCATCAGATATTTGAACATTGGGCAAATTACATAAAGATTGATCAACAGTTAGGCCCAAATCCGCCTTAGATCCAATACAGTGGACTTGATTGATGTCCTCAATGGGTATCAACAGGCCTCTTCCAATCTCCTGATGCTTTTTTAAGACCATGTCCTTTGTGGTGAGATTCACCAACAGGAAATTTATTGGTCGTTGATAAGCTGGGTCTAGAACACCTGGAAAGACTCTAGGATCAAGAGGGCTAACTACGTCAATGCTGATCAGGTGCAATAAACAGTTGTGTGGAGTGTGAATGGTAATCTTCATGTCAACTACTCGTTGTTCACCTGCCTTGATTAATACCTCTTCAGATGCATATAAAGGGATATCCTCTAGAGCATCCACTGATTGAGGCAACATCTTGGTGTTGCGTCCTGCCGTTGTATAGTGTAGGGATAAGGCAGATGAGGGGTACTAAACAGTGCAAGAGTATTTTTTATTGAGCTCTTCATTGGTTAGAACTAGAGGAACCTAGTAGTTCAGAAGGGAAAGATAGCCCTTCTCCAAGTTAATAACACCTTCATAGTCAAGCATAAACTGATGCTCAATAAGTAGATCATAGGTGATATTGGTCAAGGCCACCGCTGGAGCCAACAAGATAAGTTTCCAAAAATGAATGGACAGAGAAAAGTATGCATTGATGGCACAGGTGCTGTTTGGGCCCGCATTTCCAAACTCTTGGGTGTAGTCAAGGTCAGGGGCCATCTTAATTTTCTTAATGAGCTTGGTTGACAACGTTCAAAAATGACCCAGTGTTGAGGATAGCCCTAACCTGCACTCCATTAACAAATGACTTCCACTTTAGTTAAAGTTCCACCGAAGGTGGGGAAGAGCAAGGACCTCCTTTAGACGGAAAGTGGAGGCAGTCGTTTGGTAGTTTTAGGGTATTTTCCTGGATAGACTGCAGGATATGAACACACTGAGTAGATTGGATTAGCAAGGCAATGAGCCGTTCAGATTCACTGGCAATGTCAATAATATCAAGGCCCCTCAAAACTTGTCAATATAAGTTTGGCGGGGGATCTTAGCCCAATCCACTCTCACAAGTTCAATCAATCAGGTACCTCCACTTCACCTGGGGCTCTTAAAACATAATGACCCATATCTTCTCCACCCTTTTCAGATTCATCATCAGAGGGGTTATCAATTCATGTTAGGGAGCCCATAGGGAGTGAGGTAGGTTCAGGACTTCCCTTATGGCATGATAGGTCCTGGGGTTGCTCCTCCACCTTATTAACTTTTGGGGGAGGCGTTAAATTGTCACAGATCGATTTTTGAACTTCAAAGTAGGGGGTTTGTGCTGCCTCATGGAGACAGGTTTTAGACTAGAGCTAGCTGGAGATGAAAGAGATCACTGCCCCTTCACAGCCATCACCATCTGATTATTGTAATGGGAAGAAGAAGCAGTTTGTGATGGCAACTCCGCAGGAGCAGGTTTACAGAGGGATGCAGCCATAGTATAGGCTAAATTAGTCAGCATAGATGTTTTTCTCAGAGACCCTTGCATAGGGTCAAGTTCATAGTTATCAGCCACCCCTAGCAAGGCTTCCTTATATCTCGTACATTTTTGAAAGAGCACTTTAAAAGAGAGAGATGCATTGTCAAGGAGAGATGGAACTCCAAGCCAGCTAAGATAGCCGCAATACATCATCTAGGAGTAGCATTTTTGAAGCAGTAAAGGTTGAGCTTTAATGTAAAAGAGTTCAGTAAAAGAGGCGATTAATTCTTCCAGTTGCAGGCTAAGGCACATAAAGGCCTGTTTTAACCTGTAAAAACTTTGTAGAGAGCCTAATTCCTCAGTGAGTGCTTGCTTCACCTCCGCCCAGGTGCTGAGGGTGACCATGTGTAAAACCATTATCTCCTGAGCTCCACGACTCAAGAAGGGAAGGAGGTACTTAATTTTAAGATGGTCCGTTGCTCCTTCCATAGCAACTCCATACAAAAAGAGGAAAGAAGCAACACTTCCCTCATATGGGGTAAACTTGTTCTTAAAAGGGGGCTTATGGAATGAGTGCTGCTCGAGCCTTTTGAGGCGAGACAAAGCATTGGCCAACTGGAGCTCAAGAGTGGCTGCCAGGGGTTTATTTCCACGGGAGGTCATGAGGGTTACTGACCCCACCAACTCCATTTTGTTGTTGTTTTTGTGGTGTACAGGTTCCCCTGTAGTGAGCACCACTTGTTGAAATCCTGTCATTTTTAAAGTCTCACTGGTGCTAATGGCGCAGGAGTTGACAATTTTAAAGAAGCAGGAGTAGAGAAACTTCTAACTGCTGTTAAACAAAATAGGGGACTTTTAGTAACCACTTAATTAAAACAGGAAAATTTAAACTTTGAAAATAAAAGAGGTTTTTTGTGATTTTATTAATAGCAGCAAAGGGGTAAAATGAGAACCCTGCTACATTCTACTGCATAGTATTTAAATTAATTCAGGGCTTGGACTGAGATAGACATAAATTTTATATTAGATTCAAGCCCACTTAAAAATATGAGATGTTGACCTATCAGAGCTTTTGACCTCACCTTGCTTTTGCAAAACAGATGATAAAGGATAAATTGTAGGCAAGAAAAACCTGCAGGGTAATGATTTGATATATTTTAGCCAATCACCATAAGAGAAAATAGTTGCACCTTGGGGGACCCCCACCAAGCCTATAAAATGGGGTGGTCCCCGCTTAGGTGATTGAAATGAACTATAAGTGGGTCAGGGAGAAACCTCCAATGGACTCTCCCTGATTTTGCCACATAGTCAGTGAAATTTGCTTACCCAAACACATGCTATTTGGCCGAGTATTATTAATAAGTGTATTGCCCTGATTCAAAAGGTTCCAATAAGAATTGGCCAGGGTCTTTTGGTCGATTTCAACATTAATTTTATTCTTAATATAAACTGGAACACTCTTTTTACATAATTAGACTTTTAATTGTATGACACTAAGTTATTCCCCAAATTAAACAATTATTTAAGCAGTCATAACACACTGAGGAAATTGACAGTCAATTTTCTTAAATTTACAATTCATTAAAACCTCCTCAAAATTCTCAATTTTAATTTTCTTTCAAGTTCTTTCTTTCTGAGCTCCCTATGGTGCTAACCCTGTAGCCCTTTGGGCCCTACATTGGCTGGGCAATACCAGTCATGATAATAACTATAGCTCCAACTGTAGCCAACTGGGCTTATCATGTAAGAATCTTCTGGGAATTTAACTTGATTGTTGAGGCCATTTGCCAGCAGGTTGTCAAAGGCCAGTGGGCTTATTGTCTTCATTACAAGCAAGGATCCACCCCCTCTCCACTGTTGTTGTTCCAAATACTCCTATGGAGTATCCTGAAACAGCAAATCTGATTGGTCAACTCCATGTAGCAAGGCCCACTGGGTCTGGAGTTGCAACAGCCTGGTTTCTTGTTGGATTTTTCTTATGTTGCAGTTCACCTATGCTTAATTGTCACACGTCTCCCCATACAAGCCAACGTTGTCCAAGCGTCAATGACTATGGCATTATGGCTTGCCTTTTGGGTGCTTCTGAATCCCAACTGACATGATAGTCTAAAATTTCTATGCCATCTCCCCAACAATAATAGTTTTGTAAAGAAAAACTTTAGGCTAATACTTGTTATTACCAACTTTAACACAGATTTATTTGTGGGCTTAAAGTTTACCTGATGATACTAATCAATTCTTTTTTATATTTGTAGATGATTATAAATAAAATAAAAAAATAAATCTCATGTTGAATAAATATAGATTATGAATCACTCAGCCATACCCAATTAAACCTATTGAATTTACTAAACTACTAAACCACTTAGCTAAAACCATTAGATACTAATTGAACCAATTACCAACCGCTTTAATAACCAAAACCAAATGTATTAAAACAACCAAAATCACCAACCACTTACCAAAACCATTTAAACTATCAAATCAACCAAATATTAAATTTCTCAGATGTAACCTTATACCAACAACCATTAAAAACATATAACATTTTCATTTTTTACATATAAAAGTTTTTATTTTATATAAAAATTAAAAATCCAGCTTCAAGGTGCACACAGACCCCCTTCCATCCACCTATATCCAAATTTTCAAAGCTATATATACTCTAGTTTTCTCTGGACATCGCACACATATACACCTACTTTCATTATAGATATTCATGCAGTTTTCTATAATGATTTTCACTTGAAACTATAAAGTACTTAACTTTTACATTGATAAAAACCTTTCTACATAATCTCAATTTTATCAGTATATTTTCAATTATAGTGGTTTAAGTGAACTAATTGCCAGCATCTAGTCTGATATTAGCCAAATATTCAGAATACAGTAATCATTATGAGATCTGCTATGTTTGAACAAGGAAACTCTCTATTATGTATACCTTAAAGCTGAGCTTCAAAGCGAGTGATTGGATTGGCTTCCATAGAGTTCAAAGGCTAACATATAATAAACATGTCTAGAGAGTCAATAAGAGATTCGCCATGGGCACAAACAGTTTAATAAAGAGATTGATGCTACAAAGGGTAGCATCAGAGGAGAATTTGCTCTACAAGGATGATTGTGATCTTAGCAAAGGTTGTCTGGTGCCTAATATGAATGGAGTAGATCTCTGAGTAGTGAGTCAGCCTCACAGGTTAAGTGAGCCAAGGTTAGCAAGCTGACTCTAGGTCTAACTCTAGATGGCAGATTGGTGGCTGCTGCCCCTCCTCGCTTGCCATGTGCCTTTCACAAACCCTTTCATAGCCCAAAACTTTAATAATCTCAGTGTTTGAGAGGTTCTACATTTGTAGAAACTATACAACTCTGTAAAAATTTAGGAAATTATAAAAAATTCCACATCATGGTACCCATTCTCCCATGCAAACACCTGGCCAATCAGGAGCCATTGCAAATGTAAAAAATTTGACACCTGGGGAGGCCAAAGATGAAAATGAAACAGTTAATAAATTAAAAACAGGGAAGAAAGGATTAAAAGAAAAGGTTGGAAATGGGGATCAATCTCATTAATGAATGTCAAAATTAACAAAGTGAATTTGGACCTTTAAAAGCTTACCACAGCAGCTCAAGGATAGATTGGAGGTCTCAGCCAATGCTGCAACCATAAAGAATCAGTCAAGGCAATTTTTTTCTATTATAAAAAATTATTCGAGGTGGGTCGACCTTGGGACAAATATACCACACCGAAAATGTTTTCTAGCCAGTACAGGTTTCGAACTCAAAACCTGTACTAGGGGTGGAAGCAGTTTTACCCGCTCGACTAACCACCCTTAAATTTTTTTTCTATTATAATCAAACTTGAAATTGTCATCTGAACCTGAGGTTCAGCTTAGTTATTCCTCCCAGAAAAACCTTATACCCAGCACCTTATAATGGTAAGGTGTTAGTTTATTGTTTAAATCATTATTATTTCTATTTTTACATTATTTATATATTAAAGTTTCATGACTTACTATTTCTAAACTCAAATATAACAGCTTGTGCTAGTTGAGGTTTGAAGAGATATTATGGCGGAACCTTTGGTAAAGCCCTAATAGTTAACAGCACAAATAACACTGAGAAAACCCTATGCCGCTTTTAATATCCCTAAAACCCAAAGACCCTCTTCCACTTTCTTTGTTTACCCTCTAAAAATTAGAGCGTCACTCAGTAGTATGGAGCCACTTTTGGAAGTGTTCTGACACCAACCTAAGCAGCTCAGTTTTTTTTTGTCTCGCTCCTATACTAACAAAATAACCCAACCATCCAGTAAAAATTGTGAGAAGGTGTACAGAGCTATGGGTTAGGTGCACCAGAAAATAAAGTTTGTAACCATTCAATTGTCTACTAAACCCCTCCCATAGCACTAATGAGTCTATTTTGACTCACAAGGAACTTTCTGGTGCTGAGAACATATTTACCTGTAAAATATTTCAAGTGATCCTTTGGGTATGGTGGAAATACATATGGATCCCGCAGATCCAAAAATCAATGCTTATCACATTTCTCTGGTCCATCAGGTTGAGAACCAGCGCCAGATCAACTCAATGTATAATATCTTTTTAATGAACAGCCTTTTCTGCTCAAAATATTTTTGATTATACATCTCTGTCATATGCTATAGCTGCCGCTATGCCTACTCAATTTATAAACAGAAACAATATGGTGCAAAAGAGTTCCAAGGTTAAGCAGTCAGATCTCATGGTATGTAATAATTATGAATTGTATAAATTTGTTTGTGATTACTTCTTATTCTCATGCAAATCATGGTAGGACACAGAAAGTTCACAGTTATGGCCCTTGTGGACACTGAAATCACAGGAAATTACATTTATCTGAAAATTTGCAAGCTTTGGATCTTGAGGTCACCCCAGGGGCCTCTGTCCTGGGCATCTCAGATTCCTATGCTCAAACATCCCCTATGAAAACCACTGAATTTTACTGCCCATGAGTTTGAATTTTGTAAAATTTTCTGCAATTCCAGAGATATTATACCCTATGATTTTAAGGGTGGGATGGTGGCGCCGCAAGTCATTAAGTATTGACTTGGAGTGGAACATGTTAGACTTTACCTCTAACTCCCTGTAAGGAAATCTCCCTCCTTATTACACTGGCAATAGGGAATGCTGTGGCGGCAACAGTGGAATACTCTTCCACTGATGATATGCCAAGTTACCTGCTTTGCCACATGTTCTCGCTCCCTTTAAGTTTATGTTTGACTTAGAAGATGGTGATCAGCTTCCCAAAGAATCTGAGTTTGATTTGAGATCTGTTTCAGGATTCCTGCCCAAAATAAAGGTTTTGTGTATCTGATGAAGGAAAAAACACAATCTGAAGATATAAATCAAACTATTGTTGGGAATAAAGCCCAACTAAATTCAAGGCCTCCTGATATCAGGGTTTAAACCCTGAATGTGTGAACAAATATTACTCAACAAAAACCACTGATATGGGGTTCAAACCCAATCTATGCAGCGATCAAATCCGGTTAAACAGAAGTGACTAGAATGTCACAGAATCCTCAACTGCTAATTAGTATAGATCTTGGGTTGTTAACGCTTGAAGATTTTATTCTGAGAATAACTCCCTGATCACCTATATAATCCTGTAACTAAGAACAAAAAGTTTATTCTATTTTTGCCATTATTTTTTTATCACTAGTGGTGCCCAACCCAAAAGGGGGATCCGCCATGCATCTTTATTTGCAAATGAGCCAAATAAAAGAATTATTAGAAAATAAAAAAATTTACTAACATAGCCCCTAAGTTATCAGTCTAGGAAGTCATATCAGAAGGTGAGGATGCTTTGGGAAACTTTTTTCCAGCGCCCACTTTAGCTGGTAGACCATGGCGGACAGCATAGAGGTTGGGGCATTAGCGATATGTGGCATAAAAGGTATAATTGGGGGTTTTCTTCATTAATGAGGCCAGCGGTGTCCATCGCCTCAATGTATTGAGCAAGTTGATGCTTAGCAAAAGTGATGAGAGCAGGCACATAAGTAAAACTTGATGTGCTGGCAGGTTTGAGGATTTTTGGGGTCAAAAGAGAGGTTTTTGCTGCATCAACGCAGGCATGGCTCATACCAAAAGTGAGCTCCTCAATTTTGTATCTAGTATCCTCATCAAAATCATGGGGGAAATTTAGGGATGGGAATACCCTCAACAAGGGGTTCCATAGCCCCATGAAGATATTGGTGGAGGAGGGTGTTGGTGGGAGCAGCTGCTGCCTCTACCACCATTTTGTTAGTATTTTTTTATGCAGGGAAACCGTTTTTAGCTCTAAAATGGCGGGGATGTGAATTAGGAGGATTTAAAAAAAATTTCTCCAAGGCAAAATTAGACATAACATTATATAGCTGATCTATATCATCAATCCATTTGAGCACTTAAAATGGATTTAAAGCGGCTAATGCTGGGCTAGCCACTGGAGTTGGTGCAGTGGCGGATCCTGATTGGCTGCAAACAGTTGACCATGGCAGCTTAGCCAAAACTGTCTCAGCCATTGGATCAAGATTCTGTAATTCTGACAAATTTAAAGATTTTTTTTTAAACTTTGATTGGCTGCTGCTTTGGAAGCAGCACCAGAATTAACTGAGGGTGGGGGTGGAAGTATCAAACCACACTCAAAAAATTTGGGTGAGGCAGTAGCTGGACCAACACCAGAAAGAGGAGCAGCGGAAGTGGCAGAGGTGGAAGCTGTGGGGCACTTGAGCTTCAAATGATCCAATTCAAAGCACAAGGGGCATATGGCACAACTGTTTTCAACACGCGCCCTCTATTTTTATTTAACCAAGGTAAGCTGACCAGGGGACAGACATACCAAACTAAAACTAAAATCATAATAAAATAAAACTAATGATTCAAATGAAACGCCCAAAATGGACAGATCGATAGAATCATACCTAACAAAATATCCAACCAGGTGGGCAGCGAATACTGCTATCCCTCCATGATGGATGGGGAGGGGGGTCGGGGGGCTCATCTTCAGCCGCATCCATCTCATTCCAGAGTAGGGTGCGTTTTAAGGCAGATAGTAAGGGTGTGGGGCATCAGCGGCATGGGGTTAGATATCCTTGAAGACTGGAACTTTCTGAATAGTTGCCAGCCATCATTATACCAACGATGTATTTGCCCAAAGCATCTTCAGCTTTGAGGTGGGCGTCTGGGAATTTAATGAATGTGGCAATGTTGGTTTGGGTTATTTTTGCTTTTGGATTCCGTGCTACTGTTACCACGTTCTGGATGGCTTCAGTGACATTTGTGTGTAAAGTTTTCACGTTGATCTTACTTTGTGGAGTAATATTTATGGGGATGATGGGAGGTGGAATTCCTCCTGCAAGCGCAGCCACAGATTTGGCGGCAGCTTTGTGGAGCGGATGGCAATCTGGTGTGGCGTCTGCTTCTACTGCAAGCTGGTGGTCGCTGTAGAATGGTTTGGCGTTAGGTTGTGGGACATATTTCTGAGGTGGGAATTTTTCATCCCATTCTGCGTTACAGAGCCGCTTGAGTTGCAGCATCAGTTCTTTAATGACGTTACCTGATTCATCAATTTCATCCAATAATTCCCATGAATTTTGGTTGAATTGGATTGGGGAATCAGCATATGGTTGAGGTTTGTTCAATTTATTTGCAGATGCATGGGATCAAACTGGGATCCAATCTGATGTTTGGTTGGATGAATTATTTGTGGCATTGGGGCAGGGTGGGTGCTGATTGGTAGCTTCAGGTGCAGCTGCAGCATCAGGCATTGGAGGAGGGGAAGGTAGGATCATACCCCATGTCAGAGTTGGCGCGGGATGGGCAGCGGATTGGTGGGCGTTGGGCAAATTTTTGGCATCAATGGAAGTTTCTGAGTATGGGCATTTACATTTCAAGTGGTCTAACTCAAAACAGGATGGACAAATCGTCTGTCCGCTCTCAACGCGGGCCCAGAACGGATGGTTGGGGGCAGATGGGATGGTGGCACAAGGGGGAATTACTAAAGAAATTTATATAAATTCAGGGCTGATTGTGGCATATGCCTGAGGCCCAGCAAGGCATGTGGCCCCATTTGGGACCACAAATTGCAAGATGGGGTTGGCGCCGTAGGCTGCCAAACCTTCCATCAGCTCCTGGTGGAGCACTTCAGGGGGGGGGAGGTGGGTGGGCAAACCAGAAAACTGGACCACCAAGATGGTGTCCGTTGGGAGCTGGGCCCAAGTTGTTGGGAGAGGAATATTATTTAAAATTAACGGCACTGTTTCTGCAGTAGCTGCATCAGCTTCACAGGGGAAGCCAAGATCAAAGTACCCCTTATAGGGGCGGAAGTCTATGAAACAGGCTGGTGTCATCACCGCATGAGCCATTTTGATAATGGCTTAGTCATTGTAGGGAATAATTTCCTATATTCGACCCTAAGGCCAAAATGCATGTTGCTCTGGGGGAGCACCGGGGGAAGTGGGGCACCGCTTGGGTTTGGGCAAGATGGGCATTGAGATCCTTGGGAGGAACGAATCACCCCAAGGGTTTGGAATGACTGGGTGAGCCAGTTCAAGCGCGTTTTCATGTCAGATGGAAAATGGAGGGGGAGTTTCACCGCTGCCCCACGCTGGGACAGTCAGTGGAGGATCTGACAACATCAGAGCAAGACTTCAGTGTGCAATTAAGTGTTTGCTTTTAATTTACTAAAATTAATTTGCTTGGAAAGTTATGCCGAGCAGAGAGAGAGCCGCGCCCTCTATTTTTGTCATTATTGATTTGGTCTATCTCTATTCAATTAGGGACGGCTTCATCTTTAGGATTTGCTACTCAAGGAACTTTATCCTGTTTGAAGACTTTTCTTTAAGAAAAAAAACTTTATATCCATCACCCAGAAACTTTGGGTCTCCTAAGCTTTAAATAAAAGACAAGTGGTTTAAACCCTCCCCCTCTCTCTCTCTCTCTCTCTCCCTCCCTCCCTCCCTCCCTCCCTCCCCCCCCCCCCCCCCCCCCCCCCCCCCCCCCCCCCCCCCCCCCCCCCCTCCCCCCCCCCCCCCCCCTCCATACTTACAAAACTGGTGCTCCCTGCCAGGTTTACCCCAAGTGCCTAGTGAAATTTACTATACCAATAGACAATAACAATTCAGCTTTGGATACCTCCTAGGATCACGACGCCGCCCATCTCAGTAACTGAGAGGTCAATATGCATATAGGAGAAATGACATCAACACAGAAACTTTTATATCCCATGTCATTGGAGCTAAACCTCCCTGCTCCTTCCGCAGAGCAATATCAATTACAACTATCAGACTTTGCAGAAGCTCTACAGCTCCTTTTTTTGGGGGCTTTTGTCCCAAGAGGCTGAGACAATAGAAGATGAGCTCTTGCAGCACCAGCTACTATGATGAGTTTAATTTAAAAGTTCTTCACTTGATGGAGAACAGGTTGGAGCTTGATGATAAGAGAGTTATTTGTGTCAATTTGTACATCCCACCTTGTACCATCTACTACAAGTAGCCAGGTTCCATAATCAGGAACTGCTCTGCATTCACAGATATCAGGGACTTTACAATCATAACTCCTTCAATTCTATCAATCTACCTCCTCTTTGGAAGTGAAAACTGAAGCGCCATATTGTAAAATCAGCAACTTATCAATGATATGCAAGTTGTGTTAAAACGTCTGGATAAGGGAATTATGAGATTCATTTAGATGGAACTCTCATATCGTTTTAGTCAATTAGAGGTCATCATTCATAATCATATTGGTGATTATATCTTCAGGGTACAAACTCATATTGATAACTTTATGCCCGTAAATGAGCGTCTTCAGTTTCTTGAAGAATTGATCTATGATGTACGCTATACTCAGGACAATATCCATTCTTCAGGACCACTAGGGATGCCAGGGGATGCTGGCCCTCCTGGAATGCCTGGCAATTATAGATCCCCTGGTTGCGATGGTCAAGACAGTGGACAGGAAAACCCTGGACCCCTGGCCCTCTGGCCCTAGTGCTGAATCAGGAATACTCAGTGATCACCCTAATCGTTAATTCAGCAAAAATCAAAAATCTCGATGCTCAACAAGGACTTGTAGCCCAGGGAGTGAAAATCACTCAGGATGGAGTGCCTCTATTACTTGAAATTTCTTTAAACGTTCATCATGAACGCCTTGGAAACTTGTTAACTTTTCCTCTGTGCTATATGGCTTGGAGCAAAGAATGCTCACCACTGAGAAACACCAAATAAAACTTTGAGATGCAACTACCAATTTAAAAATGAAATTTGGCAGTAAATCAGCTCATCATATGAAATTGCTCTTTGTGCCGCCCTTGCTTGGGTAGTTTTAGTAATTAAAGATATTAATGACCTAATAAGTCAAGTGGATGCTCTTCATCCTCCAAATATTTATGAGATACCATTTTCTCTTTAAGCGAAGGAGAGCCTCCAGTGTTAGTTAACATCATTTGGCCTCCAACCCCTCCAAATAGCATGTTTAAACCTTCATTGAAAGAAAAGTAAGTCCCAGGAGAAGGGATCATCTTCTCTTTACTATATTGTTATGAAAATGTTATTAAATAAGCCACCTACAACTAAAGGCTCAAACACCTAAAACTGTCCTAGCCGCATGGCTCAAGACATTATGGTACCTCATCTAATGCATTGCTATACTTGGAATGAAGCTAAGACTTCCACGCTTCAAGAATATGGGAGCAACTAACCTTATCCAGCCAAAAACAAAATTTTATGGGTATAAGCCTTGATAAAGGAGAAACCATCAATGAGTTTGTTCATCAATTTTATCTCAAGGCTCAAATGTTGGTCACAGGGAATTGTCTTACATTAGACGATGCTATCACCACCTCTCTATAGCATTTGAAAATATGACTAATATCCTACTATATCTTAAAAAGATGATATCCAACTTGACGTCTCTCCTCCATAACAAAGAAGCCATCTTGGAGATTCCTGCCAACCTATATATACCGCTGGTCCACATCGTTTTATTAGTAATAAGCCACAGCCTCAAGTGTTAGCGGTTACTCCACCCAATCTACCTATACTTGAATTATTATGCATTTATTGCAAGAAAAACAATTACACTATAATATTTTGTTGCATCCTTAAAGTAAGGCGGCAAAAAATCAGTCAGTATAGGGTAGGAGGCTCCCTATGCTGATGATAATTAAGCGCCTCAATCTCCTTGTTTTAGCTTTAGTTATATGTTCAGTATATTGAGATGTTTTGTGTTAGATGCGCCTGCAGAAATCAAAGTACCATTTTTATTAAAGAAAAAGAGATCTTCAGCTTTCTTATCTTTACATTTGTCAAATGCTTAAACAAACTCTCTTTTCAATCAGCGTAACTTTTCAAGAAAATCTTACAGAAAAAGTAAATTTTGTTTGCCCGCTGTAGTTTTGCTCCAATGTCCTTAAATTTCCCGCTGGCTGCTCCAGTGTGGGGCAGCGGCGAAACTCCCCCGCCATTTTCCATCCAGCAGAAAAATGCGCTCAGACTGGCTTGCCAGTCATACCAAACCCCTGAAATGGTTCGTTTCTTCCAAGGATCTCAACGCCCACCTCTCTCACACCCAAGTGGTGCCTCATTGCCCCCTGTTGCTCCCCCAGAGCAAAATGCATTTCAGCCTTAGGGTCAATTATGGAAACCATACCCTTACCATGACCAAGCCATTATTGAAATGGCTCAGGCAGTGGTAACTCCCACCGATTTTATTGCTTTCCGCCCATATAATGGGTGTTTTGATCTTGGCTTCACCTGTGAAGCTGATGCCACCACTGCGGCAACTGTGCCCCTGGTTTTCCAGGGTACCCCTCTCCCCACAATTAGGACCTGGCTCCCAGAAGATACCACTTTGGTGGTTCAGTTCGCTGGTTTGCCCACCCACCTCCCCCCTGCAGTGCTCCACCAGGAGCTGATGGACGGTTTGGCAGCCTATGGCACCAACCCCATCTTACAATTTGTGGTCCCAAATGGGGCCACACGCCTCGTTGGGCCTCAGGTGTATGCAAAAATCAGCCCTGAATTTAGTAAAATCACCTTGAAAATTCCCATCACGCCGTCATTCCTTCTGCCCCTAAGCATCCATTCTGGGCCCGCATCAAGGGCGATCAGATGATCTGTCCATCCTGTTTTGAGTTGGACCACTTGAAATGCAAGTGCCCTTCCTTAGCTGCTTCCAATGGCTCTGATTTTTTGTCTGACAGCTTCCAATCTGCTGCCCACCCCATGCCAGCTTCAGTATGGGGTATGACCCTACCTTCCCCTCCCCCAAAGCCTGTTGCTGAAGCTGCGCCTGCAGCCACCAATCAGCCTCCTTCTCGCCCCCAGTGTCACACACTTCCTCCAATCAAGTACTGGATTGGACCTCAGTTTGCTCCCATGCTTCCTCCAACGAACCAACTAAAGCTCAACCATATGCCAATTCCTAAATTCAATTCAACCAGAACTCATGGGAGTTATTGGCTGAAATTGATGGATTAGGTAATCTCATTGAAGAACAATCTCTACAAATCAAGTGGTTCGTTAATGCAGAATGGGACGCCAAATACCCCCTCGTTTATATGCCCCACAGTCAAATGCTGAACCATTTTTCAGTGACCACCAGCTTGCAGTCAAAGCAGCTGCCATGCCAGATTGTCGTCCCCTCCATAAAGCTGTCGCCAAATCAGTGGCGATGCTCACAGAAGGTATTCCCCCTCCTGTTATCCCCTCAACCCTCACCCAACAAAGTAAGATTACAATGAATCAATTACAAAAATATCATTGATGCTATCTAGAACGTGGTAACTAAATAATGGAATCCTAAAGCTAAGATTAACTAAACAAATATTGCCACATTTATTAGAATCCCAGACGCCCACATTAAAGCCAAAAAAGCTTTAGCTGAATATATCAGCGCCATTTTTTTAGCTGGCAATTTCCATGAGATACCAATCATTATGATATTGAACCACATTCCATCAATGCCCTACTCTGGGATGAGGAAGCTGCTGCTATAGTGAGCCCCTTCAATCCCCCTCCCCTTCCACCATGGTTGGATAAGCGGTTTTTCGCTGCCCCACCTGGTTGGTTGTTTTGTTTGGTGGGTATCATTCAATCCGCTTATTTTGGGCGTCTTGTTTGAATTACTTAGTTACATTATGGTTTATTTTTTTAGTTTTGGTAATGTCCATCCCTGGTTGGTTTACCTCAAATAAACAAATACTTAAACAAATTCTAGCGGTCAGCTTCTTTATGGAAAGTCAAGCATTAGCAGATAAAACCTTTAAAACATTGAAAAACCCCAAGTATTGTCACGCAAAAATCCTCCACTTGCTTTGATACACAAACCTAACAAAAGTTATTAGCTGTTAATTCTCAATTTAGCTCTTAATGTTTAAGTAGAGGTAGTCGTTCACAAGGGTCAAGTCCTGGCTATAATTGATACTGGTTCACCAGTTAACGTTATATCATCCTGACATATCCATAAAATAAAAATGGCTCCAGATTAAATCAAAAAGTTGAATATGGGATGGCGAGTATCAGTTAACTAGGGCATTTGGGGCGTATTATGCCTTACCTCTCCATTTCAGAAAACTTTTAATTAATGTACTACTATTGCATTAGAAAATATAATTCTGAATTGCTTATTGAAGTTCAATTGATGTGGGAGTTCAACTGCTCTATCAACTATAAACAAAAATACCTCTCGCTATTATGGTATCAGATACCATTAATATATAGCCCCCTGGTAAAAAGCAAAAGAGTGCAAAAAAATGAACATGTCTCATCGGATATCCTTCCTCTCAAAAAAAGTCAAATATCAAGACTTAGGAGAAAAACTAAGTTACTCCCTGATGCTAAGGACACAGAAGATGGGATACCTCTATATGCTCCATCCTATTAATATACCATATGGCTCTCAAATTATTGTAGATATAAGGAGCAAGATTCAAATTCCTCTAATCAAGTTTTGGAGCTAAGTGGACATCAAACTCTTCTATTAAGGAAGCGTTAACCTGCTCTCAGATTTTGGATCCCACTTACAGAACATCTATCTCTATTTTATTAGGGAATCTAATAAATCAAACCCTCTAGTCCCTCAGTATGCCACATCATTAATGTAAGATTGTGTCCCATAAGAAAATATTGCCAACATGAGTTTTTTTTGGCTCCTTACAAATTTTAGGGCTTGTACCCTACCCACAATAGCTCTGGTTGAAAAAATTGGGGACAATCACACTTCCAATGAATGCCAGAATGTTGAAGACCTCCTTGATGAGTATTGCAATATTTTTCTCAAGACAATGTGACTACAGAAAAATGTCATGAGTAATTCACCAACTTGAGACTGATGATCGCCCACCATATAAATCTTATGCATGCAGAAAATCTAAAGTTGAAGAAGTGCAAGTGGCACTAGAGCTAAAGCAACTGTTGGAAGCGGACTACTTGTGACTTCTAAAAGCCTATGGGCTTCCACACTTTTATTTTGGAAGAAAGATGGGGGACAACATGTTGTCATGGATTTTCACCAACTAAATTCAATTACACATAAATTAGCTATCCAAATCTGTGTATAGATGATTCTTTACGCTATATGTCTGGTTCCACTTAATTGCTGCTATGGGTCTTTCCAGTGGGTACTGGTAAATCGATTTATTGCCTGAAGACAGTGAAAAAATGGACCCTATTTCAGGAAAAAATTATTTGAGCCCACTTACATGCTGAAGGGGTTATGTAATGCCACTGCCACCTTCCAACGAGCCATAGATGGTCTCTTAGGATATCTAAAATGCTCCCACGTGCTAGTTTATCTCAATGATATCAACATTTTTTGAAACTTTTACTGACCATCTGGATCATATAAGGAAGATTTCTAGCAGTTAAGTCAAGGTTTTTAAAACTAAAGCTTTATAAAGTGCTCCTTTCTAAAGCAAAATATATTTTTGGGCCATAAGGTAGGTAAAGCTTGAATATCCCAATTGATGACAAGGTCATGATCAAGTTTAAGACGTCTACCCTAAATTCCTATGTGATGTACAGGTTTTTAGGGATGGTGGGATATTATCACCAGTTTTTTATACTTTGCTGATACCTCAGGCCCCTAGTATATTTGTTGAAGAAAGCTATACCCTTCCAATGGAAGGAAGAGCAGCAGCAGGCCTTTGACCTATTATGCGTAGCTCTCCCACTCTCCAGTACTTATTTTTTTAGTACTAGATGGTCCCAACCCAAGGGGGGGATTCATCGATGTTTATTGATTACGCCTGGGTTCTTAAGAGCCTGAGGCGAGGGAAGGGAGGGAGGAGGCATCGAGAAAGGGAGGGGGTTTGCGCGCCAGAGCCGTGCTGCAGTGACAACTGAGCAGGGGAGGGTTGGCGACATAGTGCAGACCTTCAGGGCCATCTCAAAGTGTACCTGAAAGTGGGTGATCATGTGTGGAAGGGTCTACACCTGCTGGTTAAAGGCAGCACGAAGGAAGGAGTTATGGATGGTCCAGATGGCTGTAGCATAGGTGAGGACACAGAGGGGTCGGTGGCAACCAGGCAATGTCTGCTCGAACATGAGGTCTTTCACAGGGTGTCCAGACCAGGGCTGAGCATGGAGGAGCGCGCGGGCCTTTGGCCAAATGCGGCGACACCTGGACAGGTGAAAAAATGATGGAGGTGGGAGTCAATAGGCTCCGCACAGTGGGGGCAGCTTCGGTGCTGGAAGGTAGGGCCAGTCCAGTCCCCTGTCCTGTATGAACAGTGGAGCACCCTCCATAAGGTGTTGGACACCTTTGCTGACAGGATGGGGTGATAGACGTCCTTCCACAATTCCTTAAGGTCAAATCTCACGGAGGGAGGGAGGAGCTCAAGGAGTCTTGGACGGATGGGAGGACAATCTTGGGTTTGAGGCGAGTTGTGACAACTTGTCCATTGTGCACAATTGCATGGCGATGGGGGCTGAGGCCAGGGCCGTCCCTTATGTATGGGAAGGCATGGTGGATCCGCGCGCCTACTCGTTCCAGGGCAAGGAGAGCCTGGTTCCAGTAGGGGGATGAGGATGGTTTCAGGCGATGGCCTGGGTGGTTTGTGAGCAACTCCCCTAATGAGGTCAGAGATGCTTTAGGAAGACCCAGAGCTGCTGACACTGACTGGCGGAGGGCGGGCGCCCATTGGGGCATGGGGGTCGCGTCCCAGCAGACAATCGGCCATAGGAACTTCAGGAAGATTGTGGTGGCGTAGGATCGTGTGTCCAGAAGCCCTAGGCCCCCTTCATTGCAGGGTTGGGCAATGGTTGAGAGGGCCATTGGTGGATGGTTTGAACCCCAGATCCAACAGCGGAGGAGTACATTGAGCCGCGTATAAAAGGCATCTGTGAATGGGCAGACGTGCGCTAGGAACCAGACTTTGGAGAGGAGGAACACATTGGCCATCAGGGCTTGATGCGGGGGGTGATGAGCCGCCAGTTCCAGCTGGTAATCCTGGAGTTAACTGCTGCGAGGAGCAAGTCCTCATTGTCTTTTAGCGCAACTCCTTGTTGGTTGGTGAGAACGCCCAGGTAACGGGAGGTACCGCGCACAGGTTCAATACCAAATGGTGGGGGGAAGGTGGGGGAGCTGACCTGTACAACTGTTTTCTTGGAGGTGTTGACCATGGCGTTGGACGCCTTGGTGTACCTCTCAATGGTCACAGCAGCGAGGGCAACATCCCCAGGGCAGCAAATGCAATGGCGGTGTCATCTGCAAATGCCATGGTGCAGGTGGGGGCTTTACCTGGGACCAGAATCCCTGTTAGCTTGTCCTGTAAGGAGGCCAAGAGGGGGTCGAGGGTGATGTTAAAAAGGATAGGGATCAGGGGGTCCCCTTGCCGGAGACCTTGTCCAACTGGTACTGCCACTGTAAAACCCATTGGCGCCAGGACTCTGGTGTGGAGCTGGTCATAGAGCGCTGATATCCAGCGCCTAGCTGTGGGGGGAGATGGAAGCGGGCCAGGGAAGCATCAATATACTTTTAGGCCACCCGATCATATGCTTTCTCCATATCCAGGAGAGCCACAAAGCCATTCACCTTATGAGAGTTAGCAGTCAAAGTCACGTGAAGGTCAATATAGCTGTCCCATAACGACCTCCCCGGAATAAAACCGTGCTGGAATGGGGGAGGCGAGGTGACACCCATTTGTTGATGCGGTTGGCCAGAAGCTTTGTGAAGAGCTTGTGATTTGTGTTGATCAACGCTATGGGGCGCCAGTTCGCCAGGTTCTTAAGGTTGACTTCTTGTGAATGAGGGTCGTGATTGAGCCTCTGGAGTAGGGGAGGACCTCGCCATTCACCAAGAGTGCAGCGAAGAGGTCGCGGAGGGTTCTGGCTATCACCGCAGGTTCCAGAAGGTACACCTCAAAGGGTATTCCGTCTGGGCCTGGGGCTTTAAGCCGTGGGGATTATAGAAGGGTTTCCATCACCTCCTGGATGGAAATAGGCGCCAGTAGAGCCTCATCAGCCCGTGGGTCAATGGGCGGCTCTGGAGCCTGCCACAGGAAGTCTTGGATGTTCGATGGGTCCACTTAGGTGGCATGGAAGAGGCTGGAGTAGAAGCGGTGTAGTTCCTGCGTGATTTCCTCCTTGTCCGAAGTGGTTGTAGTGCCAATCTTCAGTGCAGTAATATCCTGCGCTGTTGACTAGGCTTTCTGTTTCTGAAAGAAGAAGCGGGTGGGGCGTTCCCACACTCTCCAGTACTTATATATCCTAATTTCAACAAATTTTATTATTAAATGCTAGCAATACTGCTATAGGAACTATAATATTCCTAGAACAATGAAAACTTTATTGTAACAATATATCGCCTATTATATCAAAACCCTATCCAGAGCTGAAAGCAACTATAGCGTTACAGAATGAGTATGTTTGGTGGTACCATTCGCTATTAAACATTTCCAGCCCTATTTATATGGGAATCATTTTTCCACAATTACCAACTATTCTTCATTACTATGGCTTTAAAAAATGAAAGATACCGATGGGAGGTTAGCCCAATGGGCGTTTAAAACTTTAAAACTACCATTTTTCCATTATTCATTAACCTGGGCTCGTACACCAAAATGCGGATTGCCTATTAAGGCTCACCATATTAACTTTAACCAGCCCTGAGGAAGATTGGTTCTATTATCTCTTAACTTAACTACATTTATGGAAAGCCAAGTCCCTGACCCTTCAAAAAGAATTAGCGAAAATTGGCAAATATCCAGGCTAGAAATGGTAAACTATACAAATTCATATTTCATAAATGGTTACCTTACATATGACCTTCAAATCATACCAACATCATATTGGAGAGGCATCTGCAAGTCAGCTATGGGGAATTAAGAAATCTCACCAGTGGCTCAAGACTCAATGTTATTGGGAAGGAATGCTATTACGATCTAAGATGTATTAGAGTCTTGTCTGGTATTTAAAAGTAAAGCTGTACTATATATACAGCCTAAACATCCAGTGGTTACACCATGTGAACCCTTCCATACTATTAGTATTGCATTTTGAGACTCCTCCATTGAGCCTTTAATGGACATTGGTTCCTCCTTCTAGCTGTTGATCATTTAACTTAATGGATAAAAGCTGTATCTCTACCTTACGCTTCAGCAAAGACTACTTCCACGTACCTATATAATTGGATTATCACCCAACGTGGTGCCCTAACATAATTCTCTCTGATGATGGTCAGATTTAAGATTGTTGCTGATGAATGATTTGGCTGAACTAATGGGATCCACTCAGGTATTTTACTTTACTTACTATCCTGCAACTAAAGATATAGTAAAGCGTGTAAATGGTACTTTAATTTAAAGCCTCCAGAAAAAGGCTACTACTGACCCTCTTCATTGGCCCAAATATTTTCCTAGTGCAATTCTGGCCTATACAATAAGCTACCATCATATTATTAAGATGTCTCCCTATCAAGCTATATATGGAAGGAATCCCTAGATGCATTCTAAAGTGCAGGCCATGTTAGAATAAGATTCCCCCAAGCTCCTGAATTTACTATGAGAATTATCACCAATGAGATTATTGTGACTTCAGGCCTTGGCTTCTGAGAACTTGTCTGCTACCTTTGCTAAAGAAACTAATTGGTTCAATGATAAACATGATCTTCTGCATACCTTCCATATGGGTGATCTAGTCCTTTTCTACCATCATTGACCTGGTAATTACAACAATAAATTTGGAAACAGCTGATCAGGCCCTACAAAGTTATCTAAAACAAGGAAATAAACACTCAAATGTAGAGTTCGCTCAGGAAACTGTGATAAATTGAGTACACAAGTGATTTCTCCAGCTGTTTCCCCCCTGCGCAAAGATCTAAAGAGGGCATTGTTGAGATTCCTAACCAAATTAAATATCTGTGTGTATTTGATGAAGGGAACTGAACTTAATCCAAATATAGCTGAAAAATTGTCAGGGATAATCCCCAACTAAATTCAAGGCCTCCAAATATAGGTATAACCCTGACTTGTGCAATTGAATGTTACTCAACCAAAAATCCCAATATTGGGGTTCAAACTCAATCCATGTGCAATTGAATCCTGTTAGACAGAAGTGACCAGAATGTCGCAAAAATCCCCAACTTCTAACTAGTATAGTTTTTGGCTTGGAAAAGCATGGAGATCCTATCCTGAGTATAGCTCCCTAAATCCTATATATTCCTGTTTCTAAGAAATTTAAAGTTTACTATCTTTTTGCCATAATTAATTTGGCTTACCTCTATTTAATTAGGAACAAAAAGCATCTAAGAATTACCACTCAAGAAACTTTATCCAAAGTGAAGACTTTCCTCCAAGAAAAGTGAAAAGTATAATCCATCACCTAGGAATATTGGATCTCCTGGCCTCTAAAATAAAGGATAGGAGGTTTAACACCCCTGTCCCAACAATCAGCTGACAGATGATCTATAAAATCAATTGCCCCGTATATCCCTACAAAGCTGAGGAAGATTAGGTTTTAAAAACCTGAAATGACGACAAGGTAAAGGAGGGGTAGATGATTAAGAAGAACTCTCCTGTGTCATATTCCAGTAGTTTTTGAACAGAAACCAGATGGCACTTTTAGACCCCATGAGGACTCCAGGCAATTTAACAATGTCAATCTCCCAGGTCCTTATCTCTTACTCTAGAAACTGCCATTGCCAAGACCTTTCCAAGTCAAAACTTTTTTTAAACTTGACCTGGTCTATGAAGACCATCAAGTGCAGGTGAAGTCAGGTCAGGAATGGCTGACAGCTATCTGCACCTGGTATGAAATGTATCAGTTTAATGTCATGCCTTTTTTTAGGATCTCTTTCACTTCAATCAGTAAATTGATTAAACTTGAAACATAATTATAATTTTTTTATTCTCAATGTCTTTCGCCAGTGCCAAACCCAGCCTATGTTGACTAGATCAACACCTGCTACCCCGCGTGGGGCGGTGATGCTACCTTCTGGCGTTTATTGGCCATCGTTGTATGCCCCCTGGCTAGCCCAGCTAGCCCCACAAACACTTCTCGTCGCCACTACATCCTGCCTCAGGATCTAGACCACCACCTTGAACGCTCCCAGGCGGTTCTTAAAACCCCTGGTGCTCTCTCAGAGAAACCTGCTTTCAGCCCTCAGGTCAAGTATGGGAACCTCTTCCCCTATATGAGCGCGGACATCATTGAGATGGGCACGGCAGTTTCCAAACCTGCCTACTATATAGATTTTCGCCCCTTCAAGGGGCAATTTGATATTGACTTCTCTTATGAAGCCCACGCTATGGCAACATTACAACTGCCTTTAATATATAAAAATACCACTATCTCATTCATACAAACTCACTGGCCAGATGAGGCCACATTGGTAGTACATTTTACCAGCTTACCCTCACATCTCTCTCCCATACGCCTTTGCCATGAGCTTACAGAGGGCTTGGCTACCTATGGCGCCAACCCCATGCTGCAATTCGTGGTTCCAAATGGCATTAATTATCTTGCTGGGAATCACACATTTGCCACCATCTGTCCATTCTGTTGGGACATCCACTCAATACCTCACCATGTCATGATCAGATCAGCCCCTGATCATCCCTTCTGGGAATGCATCAAAAATGGCCGAGCCATCTGTCCCTTATGCTTTGCGCTTGACCATTAAAAGTTCAAGTGCCCAACGCTTTCCACCAAAGCTGCTTCCACCGCTCCTCCCTCTAGCGTAAGCCCACTTATGATCCTGCTAAACTTTTGTTTGGTGATCAGTCCTCTCTCCCCCAACCTCAACTGCCGCAGGTGCTGTTCCCACTTCTCTGCCCATTCAAGGTTTGACTACCAAACCACCCCAAGTAGATGTCTGCTCAAATGCCAGAAGAATTGCCATGGTTCACTGTGAATAGCCAATCAGCAGCTGCCACCCCACCGACTCCTGTCACTGGCCCCAAGTTGGTCATGTCAAATCCTTTTGAGGCTCTCAAATGGATTGATGTTGAAGACTGCCCCTACAGAATTAATCCTGACTTCAAGTGATCAAATTTCTTCTCTTAATTCTCCTGATTCAACTCCCTGCCACAGTTTCCATCCTCAAAATGGATTCCAAACTCATAAGAAATTCATCAAAAGGCTGTTGATTCAGCCGCTGCCCCCACTAACTCCCTCCTCCGCCAAGTCCTCCATATGGCGATCAAGCCACTTTGTGAGGGTTTTTCTATACTTAACTTCCCTTTAGATTTTCCCAAAGATACCAAATCAATTTTGAAGAACTAGCATTTGCAGCTAGCTGCACGTGCGTTATTGTGTCAAAATCTTTGCTCTATGACCCAAACTACCCTCAAACCCACCAAAATATTAAATCCTTCACTTCTGTGATCAACCTTATTACCTTTGCGAATTTCAACTCAACCAACATGCCAAGGCAATACACACCACTGGCCTCATTAATGAGGAAAACCCACCTCTTTCTCCTTTTGCCACACACTGGTAATGATCCACCCCCTTCTGTCCGCCTTTGCCCACCACCTGAAGCTTGCACCAGAAGAAAATCCCCCAGCCTACTCTTCCCATTTAAAAATCATACTTAGGCTAATGCTTTGGCACCAATATAAACTTTTTTATATTATCATCCCTTTGTTTAGAACACCGTAAATAAAGACGCTTGGACGGCACCCTCTTGAGTTGGGCACAGTTAGTACAAAAAAGTCATACCTTTTGGCTTAAAAATGTGATGGCAGTTTTTTAACGTCGCATTGATGACGTCTTGTTAAATCTCAAGGTATATTGTGCAATTTCCATGTGTATGATATTTGGATCTACTTTCCCAATGCAGAGCTGCACGCCAAGGATTTGGTGGCAGTGGTTTTAGCCCTTCACAAAGCTGTGTTAGTTGCAAAACAATTCAATTACAAGTTTTATAGGATGAAACTCATTTCTTTGAGAATTTGATTCTGAAGGATGGGCAAGCTATACGCAACTATAGAACTCGATGCCATTTGCTCTTGGCCTACCCCTGTGATGCAAAAGCAACTGCGTAGCATCTTAGACTCTGTAATTTTTTCAAAAAATCTCCCCAGTTATTTCTGAGTTAGCATCCCCCTTAAACCTCTCACATGCAAGAATGCTCGGTTTGTATGAACCCAGAGTGCCAATAAGCTTTTAATGAAATACTGAAATTATCTACTACCACTACTGTTTTGCAACATGCAAATGAAAATAAACCTTTTTTGTGGCTTACGACGCCTCAGGCATAGCATTAGGTGCTGTTCTTCTACAATAAACTAAGGGCAAGAGCATCCAGTAGCTTACTTTTATAAGTAGTTCAATGTAACTGAGCGGTCTTGGGTCATATATGATAAAGAGCTAGACACAGTTGCCTGGTCATTGATGCAATGATGATACCTTTTATAGCGCGCTAAACATCCAGCGATTGTGCGCACTGACCACAAGTCTGTTAAATTTTATTGTAAACCCCAAATAGTTAGCTCACAAGCAAACTAAATCTCACTATGACCTGCTAAACTTCAGTATAAAATATGAGTTTATCAATGGGGCCACCATATTCTATAAGATATCCTAAATCATAATCCCCTAATGGGTCCTTCTTTGGATAAAAACTCTGACTTGATCACAGTAATTTCTCATGTACTAGTAATGACCCCCATTAACCATTTCCGCGGTAGTTTCCCATCACCAAAACCTGATTCCAAACCCTAATATAAGTACTGCAGTTCAAAAACTCACATTACCCAGTTACCTCTGAGCCAGGGTTTGAAACAATTACTTCCCCCAGTTTTGGCATCCTCAACATAAGAAAGTTCTCATTGGAATGCTGGTTTTGGTATCCCTGTCCTCAGATCACGAGAGTTATGGCTTTCTAGAAACGATTGATGAGGATAAGGCCTCATCTGCATGGTAATTTAAAAAGGATAAGGTAAACCATTTTTGCGATAAAGTCTGGGCCCCTTCTGGCTATGTTCTTGGGTCATAAGGGAACTTCATGATCACCCTATCATGGAGCATATTGATGTAAAAAAATTTAACATGAATAAATGATTGTAAATTCAAAATGGTCCCACAAAGGATGTCCATCTATAGAAAATTGGTGTCTTATGTGTGCCCTTTTTAAATCAAACAGAACAGGATGTAATGGCCTTCTACACCCCCTTCAACAAGCAGAAGGGCCGTGGGCCTCAATTTTAGTAGATTTCATCGTAGGGTTCCAGAATCATGGGGTTTGATGTGGTCATGGTAATGGTGGGCCGCTTCATAAAGTATGCCATTTTCAATTCCTTCTTGGTAAAACTACTACTGAGTTTATTTCAAGATTTTGAGAGCATAATTCGACATGCTAAAGATCATACCTTGCAGATCGTCAGCATACCAAACTCAATCTGATAGCTTAACTGAACAAACAAAGCTGTCATTAAACCAATCTCTAATGCTATATCACCACCGTTTAAGACACTAGGGCAGCAGAACTTCCTTTGACTCAGTTTTCCTACAGTGAATTTCTAAATGCATCAATAGAGGTATCACCCATGTACGCCAACTTTGGATACAACCATATCTTTACCCTTGGACCTCAAATCCGCAGTAAAATTCCAGCAGTGGACAAATTGTTAAGCATATCCAGAAAATGCATCACCATATTCAGCAGCAAATGAATAAATCAACTAACAACTCCATGAATTTTAAAAACAAAAAAAGCTGCGCGGCTCCAGACTACCAAGTAAATCAGGTCATGGTTGATATCAATAATTTGCACCTCAAGGTGCCATGCATAAGTTGGCTGCAATCGAGTTGGTCCCTTCCCTATCTCCCAGGTTTTACTTAATGGATTTTTTATGTTGAATTGTCCCCTCACTGGAAGATTCAAAGCTCCTTCAACGCCTCCTCCTTATCTCTATTTAGATGACAGAAGCCATCAGAGATAGAGCTCATTATGGTGGAAGGGGTTTAGAATTTGAGGTAGAGCAGATCTTAAAATAAGGAAGGTTAAATACAGGTTACAATATTTAATATCAATTAAAAATACCATTTTATGAAAGTAGATGTGTGCTTTCCAAGTATTGCAAAAACTGCCAGGGGTTGGTTGCATAGTTACGCAGACCCAGTCCTAAGGCGCCACCTTATTCCTTTCTGGAGAAAGCCACCATCACAGCCATCAAACTCCCCACCTCATATAAAAATTACGCCTTGTTCAATGCCAAAAGGAGGAGTAGACCCTGTCCTTCTAGGGAAGGATAATGTAAGGCCTACAGCTTCTTCCATTAAATTGAACAAGGGCATTCACCCTTTTAGTTCAAAAAGGCTTAACCCTAAGGCCCTACCTCTAACTTAGATTTTTGACCTAGGTCATACTTTAGATGAGAGATGGGTGGCTGCTGCCCCTCCTCACTATCCATGTGCCTTTCCCAGTCCATTTAACAGCCCAAATTTGTGATAGTCTCAGAGTTTGCAGAGCTTTACATTGAAAAATAAGACAACTCTGTTCAGACTTAGGGAACTGTAGAAAACTTCACATCATAATCCCCCATTCCCTTGCGCCAACGGTTGGCTCAATAAGAAGCCACTGCAAATGTAATAAAATTTGACACTTGAGGCAACCCAAGTTGAAAATGATTTATTTGATTAGCTAAAGTCAATGAAAAATTTTAATAGAAAAGGTCAAAAATGAGGATCAAACTTGTTGTTTAAATTCTAAATAACAAAGTGATTTGGACTTTCAAAGCTTACCAAACAGCCCAAGAATAGTTTGGGAATCTTGATCAATGTTGCGACTATGGAGAATCAGCCAAGGCAGTGCTTTACATTATTATCAGATTTGAAAAGTGGCATCTGCACCTGAGGTTCTTATTAGTTATTTACCCCCAGAAAAACCTAAAACTCAGCACCCTGCTAATGGTAGG
Source organism: Massospora cicadina (assembly GCA_022478985.1). Taxonomy (NCBI): domain Eukaryota; kingdom Fungi; phylum Entomophthoromycota; class Entomophthoromycetes; order Entomophthorales; family Entomophthoraceae; genus Massospora; species Massospora cicadina. The sequence goes on from JAKSZP010001383.1 coordinate 152,030, forward strand.
GTGTTGGGTTATTGCTTTGATCTTTACCAAAATCTAATTTTACATTATTTATTAAAGTTATAAAGTTTTTTATTGTTAAAATAGAATAAATATTTTTTTGTGCTAACTATATCTAAGGAGTCTAAGGAGGAACTTTTTTAAGATTTAAAAGTGTAACAGCAAAAACAACACTAAGAACACCCCACCAATTTTTCACCGTCCCAGAAGCCCCAAAAACCCTCTTAAACTTCCCTTGTTTTGCCTCCAAAAGTTAGAGCGCCGCCCTGTAGCAGGAAGCCACTTTTGGGAGCGTTAAGAGACCATCTCAAGAAAACCCAATTTTTCTTGGTTCACTCCTACTTTAACACAATTGACGTGGCCTGATTCACTAAACTAACCCTGAAACAAGGCACTCTAAGTAGCTTGTTATGCCACTCATTTTTGACCCTTGTCAAATCTGCCTGCGCTCCTCTCCCCCAGCTCCTATTTATGTTTTGGCAGAACTCAAGCCCATTTACTGAGAGCCACTGCTGCTACTTATCTTGCTGCCACGTTGGAAGAGGAAATCTTTCTTGCATCCCAGTTCAAGCATCAACTGTAACTGGCGCACACATGCAAAGTCTCAATTATAGGTCATGTCACCTAAAATAATGGTGCTCCTGATCCTAGTGAGAGCTTAGCTCCTTTCATGATTGTTTTGCCTGAACCTGTTATAACAACAACCATGGAGGATCTTTTGAGGTCTTTGGCACTGACGGAGTGGAGCAGTCATTGAGCTTGTACCCAACTACCACCACCTTATGAACTTAATATAAAAATGGGTCTAACACTTCGCCTTACCTGATTATAACACTTATCACCATGTTTAAAGGTTTATACAAAAAGTTACCATATAAGATGTTGATGATATAATGGATACTGGTGCGGAATTTATATTTTTGGCCTTATTTCAGTTAAATGATTAGACTTGCCCATCTCACCAGATGATAATGTTACCCTGGCTAATATCTCTAAGTCTTTGCTTATTTGGGAAATACAATGAGTTGTTACACTTCAAAAAGATCATAATAGGTTTGAGGAGCATTTTTGTTCCTTGGAAAATCTTCCCTGCTCAATGATATTTCGCATGAGGTGGTGGCACAAGTACTATTCCAATTTGATACAAAAAGTGGTATAGTTACAATGCATTAATACTGGAAATGACCCACAGAATTGGTTTACTGCTTTATGATCACAAAGTGCCCTTCCTGGAAGTGATCACAAAGGTCTCTCCTCCATAAACTTCCCATCAGAGTTTTAACACTTTGCTCATGTATTTGATTATGCTTTCCATAAAGCGCCATCAGCCTCCACCCCAAAGACATTTGTTCATAATTTAAGGAGGGTTTGGAGCTCCCTAATGGTTGCCCTGTATACTCTTTGAACACTAAAGTCAAAGATTCACTGGAAGTTTGTGTGAAAGATATGCTTGAGCGAAAATTCCCCTGGCCCTCTAAATTATTGGTGGTTTCAACTGTGATTCTGGTTCCCAAAGCCAAAGATGACCTACGCCCTTATGTGAATTTCCAAAGACTCAACAAGGTTACTGAGCTAAAACCCTACCCCATGCCACTTAAAAAGTACATCACTTCAATTATCACAAAAAAGTAAGAAAATTCTAAGCTGAACCAAGTTGATGTCTTCCATCAGATCCCAGGCCAACTTAAGCATCAACAAAACACAGCCTTCAAATGTCAACTGTGCATGTTTGAACAATGTGATGCCCTTTAGATTCCGAAATATGTTTTTGTTTCAAATGCATAATTGAACAGGTATTTGGTGATCTTGTGGGGAAATGCTGCGTGGCATACATAATGGAATTCCTTGTTATTAAGAATAAGAAAGAGCATGATAAGGGGGTGAGATATTATTCAGGATATTGCCATAACTAAACTGAAGTTGAAGCCCTCAAATGTGACTTCTATAAAAATTTGTCTATTTTTGGGTGATGTGTTTAGTAATGACATGGATATCTGTTCTGATAAGTGTAAGCAATCAGGAACTATTTCCCCAGGTGGACAAAACTGGTGTGCGAGGTTCTTAGATGTGGATAACTTCTTCTATTAGTTTGCAGATAATCTCTCCGCCATGGCCGTACATTTGACCCGTCTCAAAGGTCAGGTACTTTTTGTTTGGAATGATGCCATAGAATCAGCGCCCCAAGCCATTAAGGGAAGTATGACTAAATTTAGAGTCTTGGCTCACTATTATCTAGATCGCCCTTCTAATGTTAAGATGGATGCCTCTAATTTTCTTATATGGCTGTTATCTTACAGGAGTGTGAGGATGGTTTATGATCTTGTGTGTCTTTTCCAGCTGTAAGATGACTTCAACGTTGACTATCTACCCTGTGTATGAAAATACGCTCCTTTCCATTAATGCCACACTAAATAAAGGGCAACAGCATCTGCTATACGCCCATCATCCAGCATTATAAAAACAGATCACCGCGTTCTGGTGTTCCACAAGAGCTCTCATAATATGAACCAACGCCAATCCCACTAGCACCAGGAACTTACCCAGTACAACTTCAAGAATGAGTACAAGCCTGAACCACATAACTTGATCCCATATATCCTCAACTGTGACCACCAGAACCTTTTTCTTGCTCATAACTGGATGTGCATGATACTTTGACCATTCTTCCTCCAAGCTTTTTCTTTTTGTAAAGGGCTTCACTTAAATCTTCTTTCAGAGGGAGCTGAGGGCCCAACTTTATTCTAAAATTGGAAAGTAACTAGAGAGGTACTTGAAGTAGGTTCTATTAATGAGGCTGCAAGAGCTATACCATTAGCAATGATATCATTGGCATCATTAGAAGGTCTTGTTGCCATTCAAGGAATAAAAAAGAGATTCTAAGGATTTATGAGATCATTCCCTAGCTGAAAATTATGGTATGGAAAAGACCAAAAATTTGATCAAATGGTACTACTCATGGCTTGGAATGAAAGCTATGGCGAAGAAATAATTTATCAGATTCTTGACGTGTGACAGATAAAACATTTGCATTACAAGCCTCAGGTAAGTTGATGACACTCCAAATTCCCGCCAGGCCTTGGTCTTCAATCAGCGTGGATTTCATCATCTGTTTATCATTGTCATATGGGTTTGATGCGATTATGGCGGTGTTGATAAACTTACTAAATATTCGGAATTCCTCCTCTGCACTTTGCAAAATTTCACTAAAGCCACGGATGAAATAGAATCAAAGAAATCACAAGGCATGACCTACCCAAATAAGTTGTTTTAGACTGCATCCCACAATTTAAATCCCACAATTGGAACCATCTTCTGCCCAATTTAGGCACCAAGTCTCGCCTCTTATCCGCTCACTATCCTCTGTTAGATGACCAAACAGAAAGGATCGACCATACTCTAGAGCAATATCTCCACTGCTACATCAACGCTCAGAAGGATACAAAAACGACTTAGCTCCATCTCGCCCATTTCACTTAAAGGAACTACACTACTCTACCATGGTTATGTACCAATTTTTTGTTAACCTTGAAAATATACTTAGTTGTTTGATGGACAACCTGATGGAATAATACCAGGCGCAAATGATCTAGTAATAAAAATTAGTCAACAAAGTTGCCCTGAAGATTTATCATAATAAGACGTGCAAGACCAGAAAATCATTACTGATGCTCGCCGCTCTAAATTTTTCATGTATAAAGAAGGCAACATGGCTCTTATTAATTCCAGGAATTACTCCATTCCTGTTCAGTATCTAAAGTTGAAGCCTGTTGCCCTGAGCTCATACAAGGTGCTTTGCAAATCAATGACATAGATCATGAGTTGGCATTACCTATAGTTTCTTAAGCTCACCATGTTCTCCATGTCTCACATATAAGGAAGTTAAGGTCCCAAAACTGAAAACCCAGGCCCTGTTTGTCAGAAAACCATGGTGAAGCAGACAAATGAAGTCAAGGCCATCCTCAAAACCAATATCACTTAGTGTAAAAATTTATATCCGCTTACTGTGTTAGGATACCCCATCGAAGAGCCTCCTGGAAATCAGCTGCTGAATGTGCCTACTTCCCCAATAAAAGATCAAGAAATTCTAGTCAAGAAAGGCATGAACTTAGATGGTGGTGATGTTTTTATCCAGGCTTTTCCTAGATGTAACATTGCTCTTATATTCTGAAAGTATAAGCAAAATCTGCATCATTTTTAATGAAATGTATTACATTAAAAATTAAAATCAATTATAAAGAGTTTGAAAAAATAAAAGTTGTGACACTATAGACATTAAAGACCCCATTGATCCTCTGAACTAAATTAATTCAATGTTGTAAACTGATTCCAAAACAAAGACTTTTTAATGACCCAATTGAAAAGGATTTTGCCGAAGTTATCTCAAAGGTTCAGGATTTACCATGTCAACAAATCCCTAAAAGAGTTTTTTAATAGGTAAAGTTTCTCTTAAGAACATACATCCAGCATAGGAATTATACTTATAGTAAGTTTTATTATAAGTTGCCTTTCTCTCAAAAATTAGCTAGTTTCTTCTTCCATTAGCTTGAAAAGCCATTTATAACTTTGTTATTTTTGGCTTATCAAATTATTGCACAAAGTAATGAAGCCACGGATGCCATGGCACTGGCATTGATTCTGAAACCATGTCACCTTGCACTACTCCTGTCATACTCTATGAATGCCCTTAGTCAGAACATTCTCTACATACCAAATAAATTTTTGTGAAGTTCCAACTATACTGATGTTTTGCACAAATATTACCTGGGCTTGTGCGTGGGCTTTCTATTAGTTTTGTATGTCACCTTATATAATGGACCATGACAATAAGCCTGATAAATCAGATGGATCAATGTGGACTAATCTTCTGTTGATATAGATAATTGAAACAATTTATAAGATTTAGAGCTCTTACAGATTGCTCAAATACATTTTTAGTATAAATTGATGCATTGATCAATGAATTTCGGAGGGACTTGTTACAAGTTTCTTGGCCAATATAGTATACTAAATATAAAAATTAATTTTTGGCTCCATTAAACTATAGAAATCCTATAGATGAGCTAAGAAAACGCCAGGTCCTAAGAATTTATATTAATATGATGATTTGTTAGGTGGCCTGGTTTAAGTTTAATTGAAAAGCATTAAATACATTATTTTACTAGTAGTAAATTTTTAACAAATCTAAATTTGCTACATTGGACTAACACTTAAAGGTTTTTAGAGTTTAAAACGCAAAGTACTGAGTTTAGAATGACAAATAATATAATTGAAAAAAGCAACTTTGTGAGATGCAACCTATTAAGCTAGTGAAATAACCAAGATGTGTGTTTTTTGTTGTCATGAAAGACTATATTCTAAGCGTTGGAAATCTAAAGCACAAAGGTGGGCTGACTCCTAAGGGTCAGCGGTATTCCTAATTTCGGCCATCAGATTAGAAACATCTGACATTGATAAACTACTAGGTGTAACCAAAAACTATGACATTGCGCACAGAATGGTACTTAGAAAACTCCAGAAAGGTAAGTGCATGAGGTCAAGTTGCATAATAATGCAAAATGCCATTATTGACGTTAGTCAGTTTATGACATCACCTCATTATAAGATAGAGGCATTGGAGGGCAATTTCAAAGACAATGGTAAGGGGGAATGGCAAGCAAAGAGAATGGGTGCAACGTGACCCCATTTACTGGCACTTACATCCAGGGCGGGATAAGGGGACACTGATGTGGCAGCCTTTAAGGCGGACATGAACTTGGGATTATGCATGCACTAGTGTAGAGGACAAACAGGAGGTGCAACAGTCATGGACACTTTGTAGCTTTATAAGGGGAATGGCTCTATTGGTGCTGCAGCGCGGCTGCAGGAAGGACTGAAGGTGGGAGTACAAATGAATACCTTGGAGGCGTTCCAGAGTTTGAATGATTATCTTAGTGGGGAGAAAATGACACAGAATCTTAGCTAAATTTAAAAAAAGAAGCTACTGCACTGGCCTAACACTTAGAGGGCTTGTAGGAGCCAAAAACGCAATCTTTTAGTCTATACTGCCAGAAAGTCATTTAAAGTATAAATGACTTATAATGTCAACCAAAAAACTATCGTGATAACTAATATTGAGGGTATATTAGTTTCTGTGGAATCTTATATACCAGGCTTGGGGCGATTGATATATGATGATAGGTGCACTCCTAATGGTCAGCTGAATTACCGTCTGTGCCATCTCATAAAAAACTCTATGATTTGATAACCATATGCGTAACAAAGGATTCTGACAATATGCACCAAATGGAGTTTCACCAAGCTCTAAAAAGGTAAGTATTTAAATTTGAGTAGCATTAAAACCTAAATGCCACAGTTAGAGTTTCTTGTTTTATGACAATTTTTAAAGAAGTTCAGAAAGAATAATCAAAAATATTTATCAAGATCATTAAGAACTTAGGGATTATCAATAGAGTTTGACATAAGACTTAGTGTTTTCTAAAGAGAGTTTTGTAGAAATTCTCAGATAAACGGTAGTGTGATTATGCCATCAAATAAAGATATCCTTTATTATCATTACTTTGTGTCTTTGTGAGTTTGTTTTGAGAACAGCGATGATTATACCAAAGCCACATTGTATTAGTATGCTTAAACAAATGCTACTACCCACCAGGTTCTTTACTTAGTTAAATAACACTAGCCGATGTTTAAGAAGGTGATCACTACAGGGGGCCCACTTATCATCTACATCAACGCTTATAATGCCAACTAGAACCATTTCTGATCCATATAATTCCAATAATGGCTCTTTTCCCAGTATCTGCCAATACATGGTGGATTTAAGGAAAAGTATTCAGGGGATCTCAGAAAACTAAAAAACAACCCCTCTCTTTCACAGTAGAACCCCCTCCTATTAGAAAGACAAGTCAATGGTGATAAAACTGGAAAAATGTCCAAAATTAGAAACATTGTAACAAGAGAACAAACACTGTCACTCCCAAGTAGCTCAGACACATAATGGATTTGCTCCTTTTAAAAAACCGCTTAAATGCTAGAAAACTTAGAGAAAAATTTTTGTGGCATATTTTTTGCCAATATGATCAATATCAACGATATGATAATTTTATGTCTTATCTGGAATCATCCACCATTGGCTCTCTAGAAGGCATAACTTGAGCATTATTTCTTGAAGCATTTTTCCTCTTACATAAAGCTACTCATACCCCAGATTCAACAAGAGCTGGACAGACCAAAATAGATATTAGCAATAATATGAGTTTTGTCCCAACCCAACAGGATGAAAACACATTATCATGGAATGCCTAGATGATGCTTACCTTGAAGTTTGCAATGTAATAGTTTAGACTTAAGGGAGCTTATCAGAAGCAATAGCATATGAATCAACTTTTCCTGCATACAAATTGTGACCTTCCATGAGTAGTAGACGATCTCATAATTTCTAAGAAATTGATCATTGAATTAATAAGTGATATCAACAGCGTGGTGTTACTACTGAAAGAACTATGTGAGAAACATCTGGATGGGTGACTGGTATTGATTATGTTGTAGCATGTTAAGATGATCAAGTCCCTATTATCAAACACCTCCAATATAATTTTAAAGAAGGAGCATCAGCCGTACTTAAGAAATTTGCTGAGAGATGCATAGAATAAATATGGAGGAGCCCAGCAGATACTTGAAGGGCCCTTTCTAGTAATGCAACGGGGGCGCACTGGGCTTTATCATCGGCTACTCAACCCCTTCCACCCAGAACAATTCCATTCCCCTTGGCGCTCCTCTTGGATTGCTGCCAAGAAAAAGCTCAGAGAATTAGAACAAGCCACCTCACAGATGCATGTGTAAGCACCAACAACCCCCAATATATGGAGGGGACCAATTGTATGGACCCACTGGGGCACCCTAACCCTGCATCCCATCAGTACCAATGGGCTGCGGGATTACAAGAAGAGAGCTGCCTTCTCTGCAACTTTAGCTAACATGTTTGGATATTGCAGCCATCCAAGAACCCCACTCCCTCCTCTAATTTAGAAGCATGGAATGAAAAATTTGAAGGAAATTCTGATGGTAAAACTGTGCAGCGCTCATTATCCTCAATCCCCCAGGTAAAAACCCATTGATATAAATAACACTTTTACAAAAGGCTAATTTTGGCCAATTTATAATTCCACAAATTCTCCTTCTACACCATGAGTATATACCCGACATATGCAGGTCAGGAACAAGATTAGTTACGGGAAGAACACACCTGACTCCAACTCCTACACAACACGGTGCTGTTGGATTACTTCAACACTACATTGAGTCATTTCTGGGACACCCTCTCGTTGCTAGACAGGATCAACAGAAACCACTTGACTTCAGGAATTCCTCCAATCCTTCTGATTCTCTGATTCCTTACTCATCCTCAGCAGCCAGCCTATGCTGCATGTCCTGAATCCTGTACAAGGAGTGGAAGTTCATATTCATATCACAAATTGATATGGCCCTAAATGTCCCCAATCTAGTCAGTCATGTATCTGCTCATACAACTTAAGGTAACACAATTAGTGATCATAGGTATCTTACAGTAGTCCCTCAAGGCCAATACCAGGCTATTGCAACTTTTTTAACCTAGGATCTCCTCAGAAACCATAAAATACCATTAACAAGAGCAAAACTGATGACCACCATCTGTGAAACTGTGACTGCAACCTTGCCCCATTTGCGCAACACCAAGATAAAATTGATGGAAACAAAGTCAGGGATTATAACGGTTGCTTACAACTGTGCAAAAGCCCAGATGACTGCAGCCTGCACTAAGGTCAGATGTGCCAAAGCTAGAATCAGTCATCTTGAAAGAAACCTTAAGCCAGCACCCTCCCCTTTTGTTGAAAACGTGGGAAACCACCCAAGAGATGTACCGCCTCAAACGGACTAACCAAGAAGAATGGGTAGCAAACTTCACATTGTCATATTACGATACTAAGTAATGACCCACCGCATTTCCTACCAGAATTAAAAGACCTACTCAAAGGATCAGGAGATTGCAACCCTTATGGTGGGGAACACTTTCACCACAAACAAGGAGGAAATCACCAGAAAACCCCACCTTTATTATTCAACACTCTTCTAGTCCAACCGGGTAAACTGGCAGTTGTTCAAGAATTCCTGGGATGGACTTTAGAACCACCCATCTATCCTTCAATGGATGAAGAATTTCTCGCTAATCACATAGAAAGAAGTAATGTAAATTCTACTCCAGGACCCGCGCCTGAAGGCCCAGGCTCGGGTGGTATACCATTTGAAGTGTAACTAGTGCCTTCCATAACAGTTACAAAGCATTTACCCCTTTTTCTCATCCCTCTCGGCAGATGGGGGAGTGCTAACCACCTTGAGAGTCTTAAATGTGTCTCTTTTTATATAAAAAAGCGAGCCTAGAAGACATCTAAACTGGTGACCAATATCATTATTGAACACCAATTACAAAACCTTACTAAGCTCCTAGAAAACACCGTAATTAAGTGGTTGGCGTTCCGCCTCAACTCTACCCAGCGCAGCTTTATCCCAGACAGATCGCTCTCAAATAAATACAATGATATTCTTGAAATTATTTCAGTTAACGCATCTAGAACTCAAAGTTTCATTAGACTTCTTGATATAGAAAACGCATGCAAATGTATGAATTGGATTATCTTAACGCCTCTTCAACCCGCCTCAGCATCCCACTAAAAGCTAGGAGGTGGATATAAGCATTCCAAGACTAGCTTACACAAAAAGTGCTGATCTGATGGGCTTTATGGCGGCGGTTATGGTCAAGCAAGTTCTCCATCAAGGGTATCCTATGAGCCTGATTTTGTTCAACATAGCATTGGATGCTCTCATGGCCCTACTCCATGAACATCTCGTGAGTCATTAGGCTGACAGTAAACCCCTCAACTACACCATAGCCTTCACTGTTGACACAAAGGTGGTGGTTGGATGAAAAAAGGACTTTGAACTAATTATCTAGGCCCCTATTGCTACTCCAAGGCGTCCAATTCAAAAGTTAACCCTTCTGAAACCATTATAGTACATTTCAGTACCCCAACTTCATCCCTCCTTTTGGCCTAAAACCTACCCAAGACGCCTTTCACCACTTAGGTGTCCTCACCACCAAGGGGTCGCTATCAAGGAAGATGATGATTGTTTGTTAGATGGGATGAACTCTAGTATAGCTATCTGGAGCCACCAACATATCACCACCACTCAAAGATAATCCCTGATGGCGAAAGTTTTCTGCTATTAAAGGTCTGGTTCCTCACTTATGTCTACACCTTCACAAACAGTTTCTACTTGAGGCTGAACGCGATACTTCAATGATGGATATGAGGATACAACTACCCAACCACTGCTATAACTAAAGTATCACAACCATGCAGCGAAGGTGGCCTGAGTCTCTAAGACACTTAATCTTATGTCACTCAATTCTGACTGGTCTCCTTAACCCATCGTCTGATGGGATGTGACTCCAATGCCGCAGTGGGATCCTGCTTTACGCCAGACCATAGCGAAATCCCTTAGACTTTTTCATACAACATCAAAGGCTTTCAGAAAATGGATATAAATTCACCCATACCACCGCCTAAAACCCTCTTTAAGTATTTACTAGAACCAGGCCTCCTTGCCCTCAAGAAGGTAGGAGCACGCGTGTACCTCGCTTTCCGTTACAAAAGGAGTGGATATGACATCAGCCCCCACCAACATACCTTGGTCCACAAAGATAAGATTGTTCTTTAATGACCCAACCATTTGGACAAACTCCTGATATGTCCTCGCCTCCTTAAACTTCTACCCCCACCATGGTATGTAATCTCAAGGCGCTTTGGAAAAACGTTAACCACCTTATTCTATCAACTAAAATGTCAAATATGGTGTCACAAGTTCTACACTTCTCTTACAGGACAGGGGATTGTACCAGTCCCATTAGCCAGCATAAAAATTGCCTATGATGTGCTAAGCCAAATAACATTCACCTTCATTGTTTCTTTACCTTCCCCCTCATTGCCCCTTCTGGAGAAAGGTCCACAAACACTCTTAGAAGAACCCTGGGACAGGCATCTTTTTCATGACATAATGTTTGACCACTCACTCCCCAACTCCCCCAAACTCTAAAAGTCCTGGCGTTTGGCGTAACAATATGGACTAATCATAATTTGTACCTTTTCACTGCTTTCCAGCTTCCATCTGTGGTCAATACCCCACATGCTTACCCATTTTTCAGGTGCACTTAAAGATGGACCAATAAATTGTTTCCCCATTGTCAACAACTAAAATATATATCATGTCAAATGCTCAGTTCTGGTATATTATCCCTTCTCTCTTTTTCAATCCATCCGCCAATTTCTTTCCCTGCCTCAAGCCCTTAGAAGCTCAGACGTAATTTTTATAAAATTGGTGAATACTTTTTGGGTTAGGACCGCCTAATACTTAAAAAGAGATGCCTAGCATATGACGGATGATTTCCAAAAAAACCACATAAATGTTAAAGTGATTTCATCACTCAGGGGGTTGCTGGTAAAAGTGATTGTGTCAATTTTAGTAGTTCCTTTTTTTGTTCACAGGGTGCGCCATCAGGCGAATTGGAGTCTAGTTCTTCTGTACCTAGTACTACTTCTCATGATCCCAAGCATGCCAAACCATGTTAAAGACTTGGAATTATACATATGGGGCTGCTCCTGAGCACATTGTAACTTTCATAACCTCTGCTGACAACAGGAAGGGCAAGTATGAGAATTTTAAATTTAAATTTATTGTGGGGAAGGCCGACCATGGGACAGACACTTCCGAATATGACTCAGACGAGACAAAACTCAGTACCAGGTGAGGCACCCCAGAGAAGCGATGCTATCTCTTGTTGCCAGCGGGAACGCCACTTATGGGAAGGGGGAGGGAACGTGTGTAGGGGGCGTAGCCACTATTGAGCACGTGTGGAGGAAGGGGTCTGATTTGATGAACCAGACTGGGAACCAGGAGGAGACCAGCTGCCGGCGACGTGGTGGGAGATATCCAAACATCCACGCTTGAAAGTGATCCACCAAATGAGACCAGAATCTGTGGACAGCTTCAGGGAGGGTGGGGATGGATCCGGCGATTGCATCCAAGACAATAGTGTGGATCGTCCACATGGCGATTGCAACCACCAGAGCACGAAGGGAGGGTGGGAGGGGGAGGCCATTGATGAAGCAAACCTATCTCTTGACAGACTGAAGGGATGTGTTTGATCATGGCCTAGCAGACGTTGGACTTCGCGCCATATTACTTTAGAGGTGGGGCACTTCTCCAGGCGGTGAAACAGCGTTCCATACTGGCCACACACGACACAGGATGAGTGTAAAGCATTAGAGCGCTCAGCTGTACGATACACCCGCCTCAGGCAGCGCCACACATGGGAACGGACTTGAGGCTGCAACAGAGGATGGTGCGCGTATTTCCAGATAGTCTTTTGTGTCTCAGTGGAATAAGGGATGTCCATCATGTCCAGGTAGTCCACCCTGGATAGGACTTGGGGTCGAATGGGGATCACGCCATCATGGATGGGTAGCCCCTGTACCTCTTGTGTGAACTGAGGAGAGGGGCGGCCTCTTTGGGTTGTATGTCCACTAATACAAATTCTCCACTCTGCGCTTCGCATGGAGAGTAGGATTCGTTTGTAGTGGGTTTTGGTCCCGTGAGGACCTGTGGCTGATGTGTGTGATGCGAGGTATTTCATCAGGGAGTGGGGGTTTGATGGATTGTTGAGGCCCAAGGCTCAGGAGAAGTTGGAGCGGGCCGCGCGGGACCAGTGTTGGGATGGGAGTGTAGGAGCAGTGACAGCCGCAATCCAGGTGCCTAGGATCTTGGCGGCATGGGCTTTGAAGTCAAGTAGGCCCATGCCACCATGATGATGAGGGCCAAACATGACCTCTAGCCGTACTGGTGGAGGGCGGCCTGACCAAAGCCAACCTTGTAGCAAAGCATACAGGGATTTGAAGAAGCTTGGGGAGAAGGGGATGGCGTGGGCTCCAAACCAGACTTTGGATAGGAGCATAGAGTTGGCAAGAATAACCCTGCCAGTGAGGGTAGTAGGGTGGGCTCTGAGAGAGGCGATTCTCTTCGTCACGTTGTCCAGTATATGTCCCTCCATTACTGCTGACGCGTATCCTCCTGCCTCCAACCACACGCCCAGATGGCGTACCGGTCCTATGGTAGGTCGCGGCACAAAGGGGAGCACCAGTGGAGCGGTGTGTTTTGAGTTAGTAAGGCATGGACTTGGGCGAGCAGCTGGGCTGGGTTGGGAACTACTTGCTGGGGCCCAGCAGTTCTGAAACCAACCAAGGAGGATGATTTCAATTTTGGAGGCGTTCAGTGCCGCGTTGCTTACCCGGGAATATTCCTGGATGAGGGCTTCAAGCGCGCGTGCATCTTTATTATTAGACACCCCCACCATGCAATCATCTGAAAATGCCATCATCTTGACTGGGGTTTGGCCTGGCACATGGACCCCAGTGAGTTGGGCATTCATATTTCGCAGTAGTGGGTCAAGGCTGAAGTTGTATAAGAGTGGGCTCAGGGGGTCCCCTTGTCGCAGGCCCCTTTGAGGATGGACTACTTCCGTTAGGAAACCTGGGCCGCGCACAGCCATTGTTGCAGATTCCATGAGCAGCATCACCCAGTTAATGAAGTGGGGAGGTAGGCGGAATTGTTGGAGGCAGGCCCTAAGGTATTCCCAGTTTACTCTATCATAGGCCTTTTGTTGGTCCAAGAATACAAGTGCCCCAGAGGCTGTGGACTGACACACATTAGCCACAGAGTGCACGTTATCCCAAATCGACCTTCTGGGGATGAAACCAAATTGTTCTGGAGAGATGGTGGCAGATGCTACAGTCCCTAAACGGTTAGCCATGATTTTTGTTAAAATTTTGGTGTCTGTGTTTGTTAGAGAAATGGGGCGCCAGTTGACTAAGTCTAGCCTATCCCCTTTCTTGAAGAGTGTGACTGTAAAAGCCTCATGCCCTTCTAGCAGGAGGTGCATTTCCAACAGGCTTTGGTTGAGTGAGGCTAGCAGCAATGGGGATATGTATTTAAAATATTTTTTGTAGAACTCATATGGAATGCCATCTGGGCCTGGGCATTTTCGGTTTGGCACACCACGAATGGTAGTCCATAATTCATTCGGAGTAACTAAATTTATTATTTACGGGTATCGGAAAATGGTGCGGATATGAGCTCTGTCAAGAAATTCTGCCATTTCAGCCGGCTGAATTGGTTCAGCTCGGTATAACTTGGAGTAATATCTTTGCGTTTTGATTGCCACTTCGGCTGGTGTGTCTACAATAAAATTATCCGTTCTTCGCACCTGTGTGCAGGCCACGCTCTGGCATGGTGCAAAAATTTTTTTGAAGAAGTATGCGGTGCACTTGTCACCTTTAGTGATGCGTGTGGCCCTGTATTGGACACAAACCTGATGTTTGTGTTGCCTTTCAAGTGCGTTGAGGTGGGCTGCTGCCTCCGCCCACTTCTGGCCCCATGCAGGGCTATATCCTGAGGCTAGAATGTTGGACTCCAAGTGGGCCAATTCTGCCAGTGCGCGCGATATAACCGCTGATGTGGCTTGTGAGCATCTGGATGAGAGATGGCGATAGTGGCGGATGGTGTCTTTTTTGAAAGTTGCCCATGTGGAAATGGGGTCCGTGCAAAACGGTGCAACAAATGATTTTGCCAAAGTTGCCTCTTCCACCCATGTGGAAAATCCTGGTGACGCAAGCTCTGGGGGCAGATTTTGCACCAATGTAGAGCCTTTGCAACTGTGATGGGTAAGTGGTATGTTATCGAGACCAGTTGGTGGTCGGAGAATTCCATTTTTGTTGTTTTGAAGTGGGAGATGTGGGGTTGGAATTTCGCCGGCGCTAGAATAAGGTCAATGCGGGTCATGGACCTTAATTGGCCGTTGTGGATATGGGGACGCATCATGTTTTCAAGCAGTGGGGCATGTCGCAGCAGCGCATCCATTAACCCAAGGGTGGCTTTTAGAACGCGTAGTTCTACATGACCCTGTGGGGCGTGGGGTGAGGGCGGCCACCGGTCCATTGGTGAGGTTAACCAACAGTTCATGTCACTGATTAGGAAAGAATTGGGGGGTAGCGGGAGGGATTTGACTGATGAGAAAAATTACCAACGCTCTTGTGCACTGTTTGGGGCGTAAATGTTGATGATTGTGTGTGCAACATCAGCCCATGAGAAGGTGACAATGAGCACTCGGTCATTTAGGAATGTTTCTAAAGATGTAAATTTGAAAAAATTGTTTTTCCAAATTAGCACCCCACTTTGCTTCGATTAAAAGGATAGGGATGGTAGGAGCATTGTTTTCCAAGCATCCTCGGAACCTCGTGGATAGTGGGTTTCCTGGATGGCCAGGATATCCATGGGTAAATTATTTTGTAAAAAACTCAGTTTCCTAGCCTGGGATGGGGAGGCCTTGAGTCCGGCGATATTCAGCATCCCTAGAGTGAAGGTTTCCCCATCGCACCTTAGGTGCGAGGGGGTGGGCCCCTGGCCCACCAGCCTCTTCCAGGTCCCCACAGGCTTTCACAGCAGCGCGGGTATTAGCAGCAATGCTATCGGGGTTTTTGTTAATTTTTGTGGAAAGAGTCGCATTGGCTTTGGCCTTCACTTTTTGTTTTCCTGATGTTGGATGAATTTTTTGCGGTGCAGATAAGTTTGGTGCACCGTCGAGTGGGGCAAAAATTTTTTTTTGGTTGGGATAGGTCCCAAGTCAGTTTCAACCGGGGCTTGGGTGCAGCGATTGGGTGAGATTGAATCTCCCATCAGATCCTCAGATTGAGTGGCCCGTTGGGCTTGGGCCTCCCAATCTGATTGGGTGATGGATTCCTGAGTTGCTTCCGCCGCGAAGGTCTCCATGTCCTCCTGGCGTTGTGAGTGTGGGATGGTGGTGGTGACCTTGGCCGCTTCCTTGGCTGCAGTCCTATGGGCCTGCTTGGCCTTCTTCCGCTCCTGTGGGGAGATGGGCTTTACCAATAGGTAGCAGCCTTGTGCTCCCCATGGGAAAGCCTCTTTGGTGCTTGCAGTTGGTTCGTAGTGTGCCTCTCCGCTGGCCATGGCCACCGAGGGGTGCTCTTGAAATGTAACGCCCTCTTTAATGGGGCACAAGTGTGCATTATGGCCGAACGCATCACAGTGGGTGCAAATGGGGGGCGCGCTGTCCACGGTTACCCGGAATGGGTGGGTGGTGTGCCCTGCAATGTCAATAAAGGTGGAGTGCAGGATCTGGGTTAGGTCCTTCACGATCTCCTCAGTTGGGGTCAGAACTGCGATGGCTTTGCCGGTGCACAGGTGTGGCATCAGCGTGAAACGTTGCATTTCAAAAGATTGTATTTCGCCATATATGGCGAGACCATCTTTCGGGTGTTGCTCCAAAATGTCACGTTTTACCATAGTAGGCAAAAAGTCAAATGTGAGGAAAATTTGGTTTGATTTTGTCCATCTGGTGAGTTTGGTTTCGATGACCCATTGCCCTTCAGGGAGGTTGACCACTATGCGCACCACCGCAGCCTTGTCTGCTGCCTCTTTGCTTTCAAAACCTAGGTCCAGCCAACCGCGCGACATGGAGTGAGGTGCAACGTACACCGCGGTCGGGAAAATTTTGTGTACATCTTCACAAAATTTTTCCCATAGGGCCATTTTTTAGATGTCCAGATACACACAGACTCCAAATTCCACCGACAAAAGTGGCTGGGAATGTGGCATATTGATGTACTGGTTGCATCGTGCTTGCCACGTGAGTATCTCTGGGGAAATTGTGACCACCAGTTTTTTTAAATTTTTTTCTATTCCGCCAGATTCTCCGGGGCGTTTTTGAACGTTAGAGGCCGCGGGCCTTCCACCTGCTCCTCTTGCCTTGCTTGCCCAACTGCTCCCAGACATGGGCGCAGACTAATCCCCTCTATGAGATTATCAAACTAGATTTAGTCTTGAAATGAATGGGTTGCAAAAGTGTTTGCAACGAGAAAGAAAAGTTAAGTATGAGCATTTTAAAGTAATACTATTTGGCATTGTTATTACCAGATAAATTGACAATAATGTAGGCAGATACTATGAGAACTTCTTTGATTAATATGAAGATAAAAATTAAATATAGTAGTTAGTGATCTAAGTTGTTTGAGACTGAACTTGTTTAATATCAAATAAAATTCTTCTCATAAGGTGATCGCTATTTACAGCGTAGTTTCAAACCAAAAAAAGTCCCATTTCTTGATTCTCTGGGAACTTCTGGGCTTCTTGCATAGATTTTACTCTAAACTTTGCCTGTTGTTTATACATGGCTACTGCTCTAAAATTAAACAGTGGCTCTTGGTTATCTTGTGACCCTTGTGGCTTTTGTGGTTGCATGGTTTAATCAGTCGTCACAATCAGTGCCATTTGTGAATAATTTGCTTCCCCTTTTTTGGTGATATTCTTATTACTCAGCTTCATACTGAGAAGAAATCTCTTTAAATGGTATTTTAATTTTTTTCCATCAGCGGTTGAACCCAAGGGTATAAAAAGGAGCTTCCATAGTATCATCTGCAACGTTGTGTGCATACCTTTAGTGATGGCTTTTACACTTGTTCATCTTTTGACGTCATATTGAGCAGCTGGAAAATTATATAAGCGGCCAGGTATCATATAGATCTCCTTCGTCAAGATTTTTAGATTAGTTAAAGCCTATAATAGGGGCCACTCCATAAAGCCTGTCGCTTCAGCTGCACCTGCAGCCATCAATTAGCCTCCACCTTACCCCTGTGCCACACATTATTTTTTTCAATCAGGTGCAGGATTGGACCCCAGTTTGATACCATGCAACCTCCAATGAATCAACCAATCCTCAACCATAATCTGATTCCCTAATTCGATTCAACCAGAACCCATGGGAGTTTTTGATGAAATTGACGAATCAGGTAATATAATTGAAGAACCATAGCTGCAAGTTGACCAGTTCTGTAATGCAAAATGGGATGCAGAATTCTCCCCTCGTTTATATTCCCCAAAGACAAACGAAAATCATTCTACAGCGACCACCAGCTTGCAGTAGAAGCAGCTGCCACACCAGATTGCCGTCCACTCTGCAAAGCTGCCGCCAAATCAGTGGCTGCGCTCATAGGAGGAATTCCACCTCCTGTTATTCCCAAAAACCTTACTCCAAAAAGTAAGATTAATGTAAAACACCTACAAAAAATGTCACCAACACTATCCAGACTGTGGTAACTGTAGCACGGAATCCAAAAACTAAGATTGCATATATTCAATATTGCCACATTTGTTAAACTACAAGACACCCACATTAAAGCCAAAAAGCTTTAGCCAAATATATTACTGCCATTTTTATGGTTGTCAATTACTCAGAAGTACCAATCATCAAAGATATCGAACCACATACTGTCAATGCCCCAATGCCCTTGCTATCTGCCTTGACATGCACCCTACTATGGGAAGAGGTAGCTGCTGCCAAAGATGAGCCCCCTGATCCCCCCTCCCCTTCTGCCATGGAGGGATAAGCGGTCTCCACTGCCCACCTGGTTTGTTATTTTATTAGGTGTGTTTCACTCAATCCGTCCATTTTGGGTGTTTTGTTTAAATCAATTAGTTAAGTTTTATTTAACCGAGGTAAGCTGACCAGGGGACGGACATTACTGAACTAAAACTAAATATAATAAAAAACGATTCAAACAAAGCGCCCAAAATGGACAGATCGATTGAATCATACCTATCAAAATATCCAACCAGGTGGGCAGCAGATACTGCTATCCCTCCATTGTGGACGGGGAGGGGGGATCTGGGGGCTCTTCTTCAGCCGCATCCATCTCATCCCAGAGTAGGATGCGTGTTAAGGCAGATAGTAAGGTTGTGGGGGCATCAGTGGTATGGGGTTTGATATTATTAATGACTGGAACTTCCAAATAGTTGCAAACCATCAAAATGGCAACAATGTAATTGGCCAAAGCATCTTCAGCTTTGAGACAGGCGTCTGGGAGTTTAACAAATGTGGCAATGTTGGTTTAGGTTATTTTTGCTTTTGGATTCCGTGCTACTATTACCACGTTCTGGATGGCTTCAGTGACGTTATTGTGTAGAGTTTTATATTGATCTTACTTTGTGTAGTAAGATTTATGTGGGATGATGGGAGGTGGAATTCCTCCTGTGAGCGCAGCCACAGATTTGGTGGCAGCTTTGCGGAGCAGACAGCAATCTGGTGTGGCGGCTGCTTCTACTGCAAGCTAGTGGTCACTGTAGAACGATTCAGCATTAGGTTGTGGGGCATATTTCCAAGGCGGGAATTTTGCATCCCATTCTGCATTACATAACCTGTCGACTTGAAGTGATGGTTCCTCAATGAAATTACTTGATTCATCAATTTCATCCAAATACTCCCATGGGTTTTGGTTGAATTGGATTGAGGAATCGGCGTATGGTTGAGGATTGGCTGGGTTTCTGGATTTTGCCTGGGATCAAACTGGGGTCCAATCCTGCACTTGATTGGAAGATTCATGCGTGGCCCTGGGCAAGGTGGATGCTGATTGGTGGCTGCAGGTGCAGCTGCAGCATCAGGCTTTGGAGGAGGGGGAGGTAGAATTGTACCCCAAGTCAGAGTTGGCGCGGGGTGGGCGGCGGATTGGTGGCTGTCAGACAAACTTTCACCATCATCAGAAGTTTCTGAGTATGGGCATTTGCGTTTTGAGTGGTCTAACTCGAAACAGGGTGGACAAATCGTCCATCCGCCCTTGACGTGGGCCTAGAACGGATGGTCAGGTGCAGATGGGATGGTGGCACGAGGGGGAATTGCCAAAGAAATTTTAGTAAATTCAGGGCTGATTGTGCCATACGCTCAAGGCCCAGTGAGGCGTGTGGCCCCATTTGGGACCACAAATTGCAAGATGGGGTTGGCGCCGTAGGCTGCCAAACCTTCCATCAGCTCCTGGTGGAGCACCTCAGGGGGAAGGTGGGTAGGCAAACCAGCGAACTGGACCGCCAAGGTGGTGTCCGCTGGGAGCTGGGTCCAAGTTGTTGGAAGGGGAATATTATTAAATATTAATGGCACCATTGCTGCAGTGGCGGCATTGGCTTCACAGGGGAAGCCAAGATTAAAGTACCCCTTATAGGGGCGGAAGTCAATAAAGCAGGCTGGATGCATAACCATCTGAGCCATTTTGATAATCGCTTCATTGTAGGGGAAGAGTTTCCCATATTTGACCCTAAGGCCAAAATGCATGTTGCTTTGGGGGAGCACCAGGGGGGCAGCAGGGCAACACTTGGGTTTGGGTGAGATGGGCATCGAGATCCTTGGGAGGAACGATTCACCCCGAGGGTTTGGAATGATTGGGTAAGCCAGTTTGAGCGCGTTTTCCTGTCAGATGGAAAATGGAGGGGGGAGTTTCGCCACTGCCTGACAATGGGCCAGTCAGTGGGGGATCCGATGACATTGGAGCAAGACTTCAGTGGGCAATTAAGTGTTTGCTTTTAATTTAACAAATAAATTGCTCAGAAAGTTATGCCAAGCAGAGAGAGAGTTTTCAATTAGTTATCTTAGTTTTAATTTTAAGTTCTTAGTTCAGTAATGTCTGTTCCCTGGTAGGCTTACCTCAGTTAAATAAATAAAGCCTATAATAGGGGCTTTGCATTTTTATAAATCTTTTTGAATACTGGTTATTCAGTTGAAACTTATTCATTGTTAAGGACAGCTATATTGTAATAGCAATGTTATCATTGGAAGCGGGATTTCAAGGGGGGGGGGGGTTTCCATAGGTTGAGGATTTAACCCCTATAGTTGAGTTTTACTAACAATACCTTTCCTCAAGACAAGAGCTAGGGATAGATTTAAGCTGCCACGCATGGACTCAGTTGTAGGTGAAGTGGGTTTTATTATCCTTGATAGAATACTCAGACCCTGTCATGGAAACAGCAGAAAAAGTTTAGACCTGCCAGTCAGGATGCGTGAGCACCCAAAAAGCAAGCCAGAATGCCAGAGGCATTGACAACCTAATGACATTGTATAAAGCTGGGCATTGCAAAATGACAAATCATTGGTGTAGGGCAACAGTGAGTATGATCCCAACAACAAACCAAATCGAGCCCACCTCAGACCCTGGAGTCTTACTGCAGGGGGCGGAATCACAGAAATAGTTTCAATGAGTTCATCGGCATATGGGGTTGTTTCAACTGGGGAGGCAAAGAGGCAGATCCTTGCTTGTAGATGGTAGATGTAAGGCCAAAAGATCCCAGTATACTGTTATTGGAAGTTCATGATAGCAGGTCTTAAGTGCCAGAAGTATCTAACTCACTAAATCCAATTGACAACTGTGGGGGCCATAGTGACCATGGGTACTGGTAGAGCCCATCTGGTATATGGACTGACGGGCCACAAGTGAAAAGCCATCGGGGATGTGGCCAGAATAAAATTAAACCAATAAAAATTGATTGGTTTTTGGCAAAATTTATTTGTGAAGGAAAAGGAAGAAAATCGACCAACAATTTTCTCAGTGCAATGCAACTGAATAAATGGTGGTCGATTAAGGCAGTGACAAGCCAGGATTGGGACCCTCAATTTTGACCAAACTGGCAAATTATTTGGAAGTGGCAGATTAGTTCACTGGGAACTGACATCAAAGAATTTGGCAGCAGGCCGAGTTGCTGTCAGTTTGACCTCGAACATCTGAACTGAGGCTCAGCCACACTTCTGACAGTTGGCATGACAGTGTTTGGCCCAACGAGCAGCGGGAATCCCCAAGGCCAACCCACGTAGGGGTGGGCCAAATGGTTGGGAATGGGTTCAGGACGCCCAACCTGCCTGTGCTTGGTTGCTGGGCTGTTCGTTTGGTCAGTGGCGTTGCATTAAGAACAACGCCCAATTTCTAAAAGGGAGCTTCAAACCCTCATTGATGGTGTCCAATACTGTTACCTGCCTGTTGAGGATGATCACCAACAATTTTGGGAGGGGGGTATTTTTTTGATCGTTGTGTTAACTGAATCAAAACCGTCAGGCATTCCAGCTGATAGATCAGTCTTCATACCTTTTTGACCATTTGAAATCTGAACATCGGGCTGATTGCCGCTCAAATTAGTTCCAATTGATTTCATTTTGACAATCTCAGCGCAGATTTCATTGATTCCTCATAGCAGTTCTGCCAAGGTGAGTGCGGGTACTGGAGGCGGGATCCAAAGCGGAAGGGCTGTTACTCAGCACTCATATACCATATGAGCGAGATCGCCCTGAGTAACAAGGGGTACAGCCATCCTCTTCAATGCCTTCTTTCTTGGGAATGGGAAAATGGCCTGATCAACGCCTAGAGGACGTTCCATGGGACTTACATTACCCTTTCCTTTTTCCAAGGGAAGGGCCGCACCACCAGAAAACTGCACGAGAGCCACAATTTTGTGCGCCTTGGGTAACTTGATTGCCATAATTGTTGCAACTTTTTTTTGGGGGGGGGGGGGGCGGGGACTTTTGGGGTAGGATATATGGAACGCTTCAACCTGTTCCATACAGTTTGCGCAATTGAGCGCCTTGACCCAACTGTTTTCATATGCCAGATACCCTTTTCAGGCTACAAGGTATTTTATGGAACGTCGGGATTTTTGGGATGCCAGGATATTCTCTACCTCGGCCTCTTCCCCATTGTTGACAATGATCAGTTTAGGTTCCATGAGGATTGCACCCTTGAAGGGCGACAGCTGGGAAACATGGAAGACGGGGTGCTATTTTCAATGAGCAGGAGCTTCAACTGGAACGCACCGTTGCCCAAAACCTCCTCCACCAAATGGGGGCCTGAGCGTTTACTAGCGAACTTATGGGAAGGGGCCTGAATATTAAATGATGGGTATTGAGCATAACATAGGAGCCCACCATCAAATCATGACCTGGGGGCCACTTGCAATCCGAGAACAGCTTGTAGTCATCTATGGCTTTGGTGAGGTTTTCCTGCACTAAGGATTGAGTCGATCTGATATGCTCAGTGTGGTCCACGGCAGTTTGAACCTTGAGGCGCAAGCAAGGTCCAACTGAAAATAAAGAATTATAACCCAACGTTGCTTCATAGGGAGAAAAACCCTGTGGATGTGTGGGTCCCATTAATATAAGCAAGTTGAGTGAGAGGAAGATCATTGGCCCAGGTGTCTTGCGTGGCTGCAGCATAGTAACGCAGATAATGTTCAAGAACTTAGTTCACATGCTCAGTCTGCCCATCGGACTGGGGATGATACACAGTAGAGTGACAGGGGGATATTTTTATGATCAATAGGAGTTCACTCCAAAACCGCACGGTGAACTGTGAGCCACAGTCACTGATGATCTCCTGGGGGAGACCAAACATTAAAAACACATGGCATATGAAAAGGCGGGCGGTTTCTTCTGATGTAATCGTGGAATTACAAGGTATAAAGAGGGAAAATTTTGTGAAGCAATCCACCACCACCATCACCGCTGTGAACCTGTTAGAGCTGGGAAGTTTGACAATAAAGTCCATGGACTCCAATGTCCCTGGGACCTCCGCCTGCTGAAAGGGGTGCAAAAGGCCGTTTTTACTGGAGCGGTCTGACTTATCTTTGGCACAAGTAATGCAATTGGCAATCCATACTGGAACTTCCTTTGTCAAACCTACCCAATTGTAGGTTCACTTGATCAAGTCGATGCAATTCTTGTTGCCAGGACGACTGACTGTGGGGGATCATGATGTGCGTGGAACACTTCCATTCAGAAGGAGGGGGAACCCAGATGCAAGACCAAAAATAAATGAGTCCCTCCTCCAAGGAGTATAGGGAGTGTTTATGACTCGGGTGGGCCAACTGCTCAACCAACTCCACTCCCTCAGGGCTGGCCATTTGACTGGCTAAGACCTGAGCCACTAAGGGGCATTTGGAGCCAAAGCGATGGATGAAATGACAGGGGGGACAATCTACAGGATTTGGGTGGCAGGAATCACAGTAACGAGATCCACTTTCTCTAGGTCTAAGGAATAGTGGACGGGGCTGCAGCTTAGAAAATTGGGAAGTACTTTGAGCGCACCTTTTACGAATTTGTATTTGAAATTAAAGCTGCACAGGTCCCAATAGGTTTGGGCTTGCCAATGCGCCAATTTTTGGGGTTTATGAAAGTACAAAAGGGCTTGGTGATCCGTGAAGACAGTTAATTCATGTTGAGCACCCTGTAACAGGTACCACCAATGAGTTAATGCTCA
Source organism: Massospora cicadina (assembly GCA_022478985.1). Classification (NCBI taxonomy): domain Eukaryota; kingdom Fungi; phylum Entomophthoromycota; class Entomophthoromycetes; order Entomophthorales; family Entomophthoraceae; genus Massospora; species Massospora cicadina. The sequence goes on from JAKSZP010001383.1 coordinate 176,245, forward strand.
TGCAACGGCTGCCAATTCCTTGTCTTAAATGGCCCAAGGCTGCTTCGTGGAGGTGAACTTCCAGGAAAAATTGGCAACCAGATGTTCCAAACCATCATGCTCCTGGAGCAACACCGCTACCACTGCTACCAATGAGGCCTCACATGCAACAATATATGGCTTGGTGGGATTGGCATGCTTCAAAATGGGCGGGGACATGAACACCTCTTTAATTGATTTGAACGCCTGTTGGCATTAGGGCATCCAGCGAAACAGTACGTTTTTCCCTGTAAGGGGATGGAGCAGGGCAGCCAGCTGGAAAAGTACCGGGGAGAATTTTTTTGGGAAATGATGGTTCCTAAGAAACTCCGAAGTTGTTTCTGGGTAGTTGGGGTTGGCCATTCTCAGATTGCATCCAACTTATTGGGAGGAATTGCGTAACTATCTTTAAAGATGAGGTTCCCAAGGAAGGTTACCTCCTCCTTATAAAACTCGCACTTGGAAGGCTTGACAAACAAGCCTGCCTTATGCAAGGTGGCCACAACTGCATCCAAGTCAGTAGCGTGTTGTTTGAGAGTTGGGGAGTGGACCAGAATATCATCGATGTATGCAACTGCACAGTTAGACTGGAGGTCACCCAGTACATTGGCAATCATGCGTTAAACATAGCATGAGCATTATTCATCCCAAAGGGCATTACATGGAATTGAAAAATGCCGCACTTCATCTGGATCGCTGTTAACCATTCTTTCCCTTTCATTACCCAAATTTGGTTAAAGGTGTTTACCAGATCCAGCTTAGAGAACGCATGGGATTTAGCGGTTGCCTGGCTGATCATCTGCTCCAGAGGCAAGGATAGGGATTAGAAACCGTTATTTTGTTTAAGTGGCCATAATACATGCAGGGACAGAGAGAACCATTCGCTTTTTTGGCAAAGATGATGGGGGAGGCGACGGGAGAGGTCTCCTTGAACAACCACCCTTTTTTCAGCATATTGTCCAACCAGGTGTTGGGTGCAATTTCTTCCTCCGCTGTATGGGGATACAACGGACAGTTGAGGTTCACCAACTCCATGGTCGTTCAAAATCCACAGTTGAACCTAGTGTGAGGAGGCAGACAATCCACCTTTTCTGATTCAAAGATACTTTGATATTGCATTAAACTCTCTGGAAAATCGGCCTGTATGCACACAGAAGTGACAAGGGAAGTGATAGAACTGCGGCCTTGTGTTTTTTAGGGTATCAATCAAAGGGGATTCACCCTCCATTTGATCGTTGGAAAATGACAACATATTAGACTCCAATTGAATCTTGACATGTTGTAAGCACCACCATCCCACACCTAAGATCACCAGAAACACCAAGTTCAGCATAGCAGAAATTTGATCACAGAAGCTAAACTGGTGGAATGAAAAAGTTACTGGCCGATGGATGACATACAAGGTCTGGGAGGCAGATGAGGCTCACCATCACTGAGGGGCCCGCATTCATTTCAAGTTCTAATTGTTGGACCAACTTGACACACATGAAGTTCCCCGCGACTCCAGTATCCACCAGGGCCTCAAAGGAGACATGATGCGAGCTGATGTTAATCTTCATAGGCAATAGGAAATAAGTGAAGTTTTGTTTATTGGAAGATTTGACTGACTCTTTTGTGACTTAAGAAATAACTGGTAGTTCAGGGGTAAGATTGTAGGTAAGATCAGGGGATTTCGCAGGAGCAAAAATTGGAAGTATGAGGGCGGGGGAACCAACTTCCTCCATTTGGGCTTTCACAGATTCATTTATAGGTGACTCTGTATCAGCCAACTCGGACATGGAGAGCAGCAGGATTAGCACCCAGATCAACTGCTGGTTTGGAGGTAGACACGTCATCCACATCTTTGTTGGGTAATCCATATCATAAAATTCCCCTTCTGATAACGGGAAACATGGCGGGGAAGGCATTAATAGTAGTCGCGGTGGCACATATTGATCTACTGTTCCTTGGACAGTGGACCAGACCTTGTGATGAGCGAAAACTAAGTCTAAGCCTGATTTAAAGACTGCCTAAAGCATATAAATAGAAAGACCCAACGTGGGAGCCAGTTCATGGAAGATATAAATCAAAGAAACCAAGCTAGGGGCTTCAGCCATGGCATAGAGCAAACTAAATAGGTGGTCCAATTATGACACAGGGGGTTTCAAGGCAGCCGACACAACAGCCATCAGTGGAGTGGGGTCTCCTGATTGTGAGGAAGAGCGCAGAAGACCTCTAACCCAGCGGCGGGCATCTCCATCCACAGCGTCTAACAACGTGAGACCTTGCTGGGCATAAGATAATGATGAAGCGTTAATAAATGCAATTGCTGTACGCATTTGCACCTCAGTGAGAGCGTCAAGAACTTGATTGGCTATCTCCTGGGAAGGAACACTTGAGCTTCCTTCTGAGCTAGTGGGAGGAGGGGGAGCAGCAATTCTCGCAGCTTGGGCGGTTTGAAGAAGATTATCCAAGGTAGAGCGGATACTATTCCCAAAATTGGAAAGTGATCAAACAAACAACAAACAGCAGACTACTGATTGCACATTCATTTGGTAAAGGGTAACCACTGCAGCGCCCATTTTGAAGATCAGGGCGGAAGTGGCTGGAAACAATGGTTGGTCAATTATGTCATGGAAATAGCATAAGAAGTTTAGACTGGAATGCCAATTGGGATGCGTGAGCACCCAAAAAGCAAGTCAGAATGCCGAAGGCATTGCTGACTGAATGACATTATATGGAGCCGGGCATTGCAAAATGACAAATCATTAGTGTAGGGCAACAGTGAGTATGATCCAGATGACAAACCAAATTGAGCCCACCCCAGACCCTGGAGGTCTTACTGCAGGGGCGGAATCACAGAAATAGTTTCAATGAGTTCATAGGCATATGGGGTTGTTTTGACTGGGGGAGGCAAGGAGGCGGATCCTTGCTTATAGATGGTGGACGTAAGGCCACAAGATCCCAGTATACTGTTGTTGAAAGTTCATGATAGCAGGGCTAAAGTGCCAGAAGTATCTAACTCACTGGATCCAATTGATAATGGTGGGGGCCATAGTGACCATGAGTACTGGTAGAGCCCATCTGGTATATGGACCAATGGGCCACCAGGGAAAAGCTCAGGGATGCGGCCAGAATAAAATCAATACAATAAAAATTGATTGGTTTTTGGCAAAATTTTATTTGTGAAGGAAAAGGAAGAAAATCGACCAACAATTTTCTCAGTGCAATGCAACTGAATAAATGGTTGATTGGGGCAGTGACAAGCCAGGATAAGGACCCTCAATTTTGACCTAACCAGCGAATTATTTGGGAATGGGGGTATTAGTTCACTGGGAACTGACATCAAAAAATTTGGCGGTGGGCTAAGTTGCTTTTGGTTTGACCTCAAACGTCCAAACTGAGGCTCAGCTACGTTTCTGATGGTTGGTCTGATGGCGTTTGGCCCAACAAGCAGCAGGAATCCCCCAAGGCCACCCTTTATAGGGGCGGGCCCATTTTGTTGGGAATGGGTTTGGGATTCCCAACCCGCCTGTGCTTGGTTGTGGGCTGTTCGTTCAGTCAGTGGCGTTGCATTGGGCACAACGCCCGATTTGCCAACAGGGAGCTTCAAACCCTCATCAATGGTGTCTGATACTGTTATCTGCCCATCGGGATGATCCCCAACAATTTTGGGAGAGGGTGATTTTTTTGATTTCATGTTAACTGAATTGAAACCATCGGGCATTTTAGCCAATAGATCGGTCTTCTTACCTTTTTGACCATTTGAAATCTGAACATTGGGCTGATTGCCGCTCAAATTAGTTCCAATAGATTTCATTTTGACAATCTCAGCGCAGATTTCATTGATTCCCATAGCGGCTCTGCCAACTTGAGTGTGGATACTGGAGGCGGGATCTAAAGCAGAAGGGCTGTTACTCAGCGCTTGTCTACCACGTGAGCGAGATTGCCCTGAGTAACAAGGGTACAGCCATCCTCTTCGGTGCCTTCTTGCTTGGGAACAGGAAAATGGCCCAATCAATGCCCAGAGGACGTTCCCCAGGACTTACAGTTCCTCTTCTCATGACAACAGTAGCAGATCCTGTTCAGATGGCTTGTGACTTCTAAGGTTGTCCTCGTGCATATAATGAATGTCACTTCTCTGTCCCACCTCAAATATGCGCAACTTGGGTTTCTAGTCACAATCTTTAGTACTCTTTAAGTGACTTCATAATGTTGCTGCTGACGTTCAGCTTTATTTTGAATATCTCCTATGCTATCTCTTCTTGGTATCTGCCAAATTGTAGATTCTTACTACTTCGTTCATCACTGGAGCCAACAAGCTTGGTAACACACCTTCTCTTCAGTAAAGCAATTTAATTGAAGACATGTCAATAGTCCTGTGGTGGCTTAATTGGTAAGCAAAGAAGGCTGATTGCATAAAGTATCCCACTTAGAATTTAGGTTGATTAAGATCTTCTAAAAGATTAATGTGAGGGTTCCTTTTACTCTTCACACACTTCCATTGGTAGATGGTGTATATAGCATGTTTAACTGCTTCTTGGCTCCTACTAAGTCCATAAAATGGCTCACAACATCTGAAAAATTATATTCATTGCCAGGAAGTAGTATCTTATGGAATATATGGCGTTTGATGACCTGGTTGTAGAGAAATCTCGCATTAACTCTTGAGGTAAAAGCCTTGACTGCAACACTTTTGTACAATTAGTGAAGTGATCTCTAGCTACAATTATAATGTAATTGACCACTTAATGACTTCATAAATGGTCACAACATCAAATTAAATGTTGTAAAATGGTGCACTTGGAGGACAGGATTGTCATGGAACTTGCTGATTAAAATAAGACTGGACTTCCAATCTTGTGTGTAACAACCCAGTGGAAAGCCCAAGATGCCAATAGCATAGCAGTTCTGATAAGTTGTAGGAGGGATCCCTATAATTCTTGTGAGGGAAATAGAAATTCAAGGACGTACCAAAGGTCCCTATAACAAACTAAATTGCTACAATGTGGGCTACTGCTGGTCTTGCTAGAGCATCCCCTAAGGGTGGGAGAGGCAAGGTGGATGACCAATCCTCCTGAGTTTGCAGTTGGTGACCTTTGGGTTTTTTATCCAAACTTCTTTAACTGGTTCATCATAATGAAAACTCTGAAAATCATTTAAATTTTCACAATTTTGGAAATGCTAATCATGTTCAAAAATTGAATTATATTGATTTAACAGTTGGGAGGCCTTGGGCTTTTCCTTGCACCCATTGAAGGGTTTCATAATGGGTTGAGGGGTCAAGGACGTCGCCAGGATGGCGGATTAATTTTATAGTTTAATTTGGCCAGATTAGCCCTTGGCGAGATAGCCTGAGTATTCTGTGCCTGGTTACCGCCTCTCAGTTGCAAGAACAACCATTTCTTTCCCCCAAACATTAAATTGCAATTAGTGAAGATGACCTCATTCCGCCTGAATTGTGCCAAACCACCAGCAGATTGGCAGGAAAAATTATATCCAAATTCTCTGACTATTTCTGAACAGGAGAAAAACCAGTAGCTTGTTCGTCAGGAGCTAAAAGAGGAGCAAATTAATGTGAAGAGTTTGGTGTATCTGAATACTCTTTGAAAGAAGAAGATTGGCATTGCACCTGTGGCAAAATCGTTTACCATTGAATCACCATCTGGTGGGCCAACAGAAAGATGGCTTGGAGGGCCCAATTGATGACCATAAACCCTAAAACACAGATTACTGTGTACAGCGCTGGGTTTAGTGAAAGTATATTGGAAAAAGAGATAGAGTACATGGAGTAGGTTTGGGTAAAGCTCAGCTATATTTAAACTTAAGAGAGGAAATGGAATAACAACTGCCCCTTCCAGAGGAAGTTGACTATATATGAAAAATGGGTAAAAGGGGGCTTGGGTGCGTTCTTGGACAGGGGCACTGACGTAATAATGGGTACTCAACATGGGCTTGGAGCGTCATTAGCCAGCTTACGCAAAAGGTCACAAACGCTCTGGCAATGTAATATTCTGATTCTCCAGGGAGGGACCCTCACTGATCTAAACTTGGGAGGATTTTCTCAGATCAAAGGGGCGTCAGAATTGAACTCCACCATGGTCAATTCCAACAAAGTTTAATAGATTTTTAATTTTTTTTTTTTGAGAATGGATTTTCAACCCAGATTGGCGATCCTGGATCTAAAATTTCGGATTCTGTGTGTTTTAGACCATTTTTATGACTCAGAAACCATTTCCTGAGTTTTGAGGCCGATTTTTTTCCTTTCCAAAGAATTGAGGGATGGCGGGGTGGAGGCCAGTGGAGGGTGAAGGTGCTTTTGGTGATTTCTGGCCTGGGTTACCTACTTAAAAACCTCCTTTATCCTTTCAACAAAGGAAGAAGCAGCCAAGGGGGATACTATGGAGGGTTTCTTTGTTGCCAATGCGGTTATCCAACGTTCATAAACCACATGTTCCAAGCCCCCAGTTTAGCCAAGGGCTCCACAGGGGCATTAAATCCCTTCTTTTTCCAATAAGGGACCTTTTCCCGGTCCAACCCAAGAGGTTGGGTCGTCAGACTCATAAGACTGAAGCTCAAGAATATTGGGAAAGTCTTGTTTGGGCATTGATTGAAGAGCGTTCGAGCCTGAATGATAGCATAAACATAGCCTCCCAGTTTAATCTATTTTCTGAAATGCTGATATGATCTCTGTAGCTTTTTGAGGCTTACATGATAATTTTATTCCATAACTAACGCCACATTTTCTCAGCTTCATATAAGTTAGCCACTTCTCCTGCACTTGTTTTTCCAGATGTCCATCTTGAGATTTTGTCACTTAATAAAAGCTCTTTAGTATCTTCTTAACTGCATCGTCTTCTTCTTTCCATTTCTCCTCTGGTTTTCCTATAAACTCTTAGATCCTATTGATCTCATGGGCTATCAATGGAAGACAGGTAATCACAGCAAGCCATCCACATTCAGGTGATATTCTCCTTCCCTGTGAAGGATCTCAAAATCTTAGCCTCTCAGCTGAATAACCCATCATACCAGTTTTCTGTCTGGGTCCTTCATTTTTGTCAACTATCTCAGAGAGGAATCAGCTAGATATTATCTTATAGTACGCCATAAACTTAAGAAAGTAAGGGCATACTGCTCTAATCACCGCTAGACACCTACTCTTTGAACTGTGTTGTTGCGCTCTTCTCTGGTGAGTGCCTTTGAGTATAATTTTAGTGGTCTACTTCTTTATCCTCCAACTGTGTCAGAATGGCGCCCATACTCACGTCTCTGGCATCTGTATATATGTAGAGGGTCTTACAAATCTGGGTATATCAAGATTGGGGCTTCCATTAGCTTCTGCTTGAGCTGATTGAAGAATTTTCTTGCTCTTGTCCCAACTGAATAGCACTACTTGTTGAGCTTATGTGAATGGCTTAGTTATGTCCAAAAAATAACATAAATTAGAAGTTGTATCTCACCATGCCCAGTAGCACCTGGACATCTCTCATGCACTCAGGGGAACTCATTTTGGCAATGGTTTTAACCTTACCTTAATAAAACTTATTTCATAACTTTTCTCTCTCGTTGCAATCACTTTTGCAACTTATTCAATTCATGTCTGATTCTAGTTTGATAATCTCACAGAGGAGATTAGTCTGCGCCCATGTCAGGGAGCAGTTGGGCGAGTAAGGTAAGAGGAGCAGGCGGTAGGCCCGCAGCCTCAAACGATCAAAAACGCCCCAGAGAAACTGGCGGAATAGAAAAAATAAAAAACTGGCGGTCACTATTTCCCCAGAAATCCTCACTTGGCATGCGCGATGCAACCAGTACATCAACACGCCACACTCCCAACCATTCTCGTTGGTGGAATATGGAGTCCGTGTGTTTCTGGATATCCAACAAACAGCTTTATAAGAAAAATTTTGTGGGGATGTGCACACTTTCATCCAACTGCGGTGTACGTCGCACCTCACTCCATGTCACATAGTTGGCTGGACCTCAGTTTCAAAACAAGGAGGCAGCAGACAAAGCTGCTGCAGTGCATGTAGTGATTGACTTCCCCGAAGGGCAATGGGTCATCAAAACCAAATGCACCAGATGGATAAAATCCAACCAAATTTTCCTCACATTTGACTTTTTGCCTACTACGGTAAAACGTGCCATTTTGGAGCAGCACCTGAATGATGGTCTCACCATATATGGCAAAATACAATCTTTCTAGATGCAACGCTTCACGCTGATGCCACACCTGTGCACTGGCAAAGCCATTGCAGTTCTGACCCCAACTGAGGAGATCGTGAAGGACCTAACCCAGATCCCACACTCCACATATATCATTATTGAAGGGCATACCACCCACCCTTTCCAGGTAACCGTGGACAGCGCACCCCCCATCTGCACCCACTGTGACACATTTGGCCATAAGGCACATGAATGCCCCACCAAGGAGGGCATCACATTCCAAGAGCACCCCTTGGTGGCCACGGCCAGCGGAGAGGCGCACTTTGAACCAACCACAAGCACCAAGGAGGCTTTCCCATGGGGAGCACAAGGCTGCTACCTACTGGTAAAACCCATTTCCACGCAAAAGGAAAAGGCCAATCAGGTCCGCAGGGCTGCGGCCAAGGAAGCGGCCAAAGTCACCACTGCTATCCTACAATCCCAACACCAGGAGGACATCAAAACCTTCGTGGTGGAAGCAACTCAGGAATCCCTCAACCAATCAGATTGGGAAGCCCATGCCAATTGGGCCACCCAATCTGAGGATCCGATGGGTGACTCAATCTCACCTGATCTTTGCAACTAAGCTCCAGTTGAAACTGACTTGGGGTCCAACCTACCTGAAAGTTTTTTTGACCCAAACGTTGGTGCACCAAACTCATCTGCACTGCAGAAAAATTTGTCCGACATTGGGGAAACAAAAAGCGAAGGCAAAAGCCAACGTGAACCTTTCTGCTAAAATTAACAAAACTACTGATATCGTTGCTGCAAACACCCGCGCTGCCATGAAGGCCCGTGGGGATCTAGAGGAGGCTAGTGGGCCCAGGTGCCCACCCCTCGCACCTAAGGTGCGATGGGGGAAACCTTCACTTTAGGGACTTTGAATATCGCCAGACTCAAGGCCTCGCCATCCTGGGCTAGGAAACTGAGTTTATTACAAAAAAATTTACTCGTGGATATCCTGGCCATCCAAGAGTCCCACTGTCCGCGAGGTTCCAAGGATGCTTGGAAAACCATGCTCCTCCCTTCCCTATCCTTTTGGTCAGAGCACTGTGGGGTGCTAGTTTGGAAAACAATTTTTCAAATTTTTATCGTCAGAAACCTTCCTCAATGGCTGATTCCTCATTGTCACTTTCTCATGGGCTGATGTGGCGCATGCTATCATCAACATATATGCCCCAACCTGTGCATGAGAGCGCCAGCAATTTTTCTCATTGGTCAAATCCCTCCCATTACCCCCAGACCCTTTCGTAGTTGGTGACATGAACTGTTGGCTAAACACACCCGTGGACCATTGGCCTTCCTCCTCCCACGCCCCCAGGGTCACATAGAACTTCGCGTTCTAAAGGCCACCATTGGGTTAATGGATGCACTGCCATGGTGAGCCCCGCTGCTCAAAAACATGATGTGACCCCACATCCACAACGGCCAATTAAGGTCCATGACCCGCATAGACCTTATCCTTACGCTAGCGAAATTCCAACCTCACATTTCCCACTTCCAAACAAAAAAAATTGGCTTCTCCGACCACCAGCTGGTCTTGATAACCTACCACCTACCTGTCACAGTGGCTAAGGCCCCACATTGGTGCAAACTCCACCCTCCCAAACTTGCGTCGCCAGAATTTTCCACTTAGGTGGAATCAGCAACTTTGGCAAGAAAGTTTGTTACACCGTTTTGCGCAGACCCCATCTCCACATGGGCAGCCTTCAAAGAGGATACCATCCACCACTCTTGCCACCTCTCCTCACGGCGCTCACAAGCCACATCAGCCGTCATTTCGCGCGCTCTAGCAGAGCTGGCACACATGGAGTCCAACATCCCAGCTACAGGCTACAGCCCTGCATGGGGCCGGAAGTGGGCGGAAGCAGCCACCCACCTCAACGTGCTTGAAAGGCAACACAAACATTGGGTTTGTGTTCAGTACAGGTCCAAATGCATTACAGAGGGCGACAAGTGCACCACATATTTTTTTAAAAATTTTTTGCACCATGCCAGAGTGTGGCCTGCACACAGGTGCAAAGATTGGATGATTCTGTCATGGATACTTCAGCTGAAGTGGCAAAAAAATACAAAAGTATTACTCTGAGTTATACCGATCTGATCCAATTCAGCTGGCCAAAGTGGCAGAATTTTTCAACTGAACCCCCATCTGCACCATTTCCCGATACCCAGAAATAATGAATTTGATTACTCCAAATGAACTATGGACAGCCATCCGCGGTGCACCAAATTGGAGATGCCTAGGTCCAGATGGCATTCCATATGAATTCTATAAAAAGTACTTCAAATATATATCCCCACTGCTGCTTGCCTCACTTAACCAGAGCCTTCTGGAAACGCGCCTCCTACCAGAAGGACAAGAGGCCTTCACCATCACACTCTTCAAGAAAGGGGACAAGCTAGACTTAGCCAACTGGCGCCCCATTTAACTAACACGGATACAAAAATTTTAACTAAAATCATGGCTAACCGTTTAGGGATTGTATCATCTGCCAACATCTCCCCAGAACAATTTGGTTTCATACCCAGAAGGTCAATTTGGGACAACGTGCACTCTGTGGCCAACGCATGCCAGTCCACAGCCTCTGGAGCACTTGTATTCTTAGACCAACAGAAGGCCTATGATAGAGTAAACTGGGAATACCTCAGGGCCTGCCTCCATCAATTCCGCTTACCCCCTCGCTTCATCAACTGGGTAATGCTGCTCATGGAATCTGCAACAATGGCAGTGCGTGGCCCTGGCTTCCTAACGGAACTAGTCAACCCTCAAAGGGGCTTACGACAAGGGGACCCCCCTTAGCCCACTCTTATACAACTTCAGCCTTGACCCACTACTTTGAAACGTGAAAGCCCAACTCACTGGGGTCCATGTACCAGGCAAGCCCCAGTCAAGATGATGGCGTTTGCAGATGACTGTGTGGTAGGGGTGTCTAATAATAAAGATGCACGCGCGCTTGAAGCTCTCATCCAGGAGTATTCCCGGGTAAGTAATGCTGCACTAAACGCTTTCAAAACTGAAATCATCCTCCTTGGTCGGTATCAAACCTGCTGGGCCCCAGCGACCAGTTCCCAGCCTGGCCCATCTGCTTGCACACGTGCTTGCCCTCCCTGCTCACCCCACACCGCCCCAATAGTGCTCCCCTTTGTGCCACGCCCTACCATGGGGCCTGTCCGCCATCTGGGCGTGTGGGTGGAGGCAGGCGGGTACGCATCAGCAGTAATGGAAAGTCATATTCTAGACAATGTGATGAAGCGCATCGCCTCCCTCAGAGCCCACCCTACTTCCCTTACTAGCCAGGTTGTTTTATCCAACTTTATGCTCCTCTCCAAAGTCTGGTTTGGAGCCCACGCCATCCCCTTCTCCCCTGGCATTTTCAAATCCTTGTATGCCCTTCTGCAAGGATGGCTTTGGTCAAGCCCACCACCAGTACGGCTAGAGGTCATGTTTGGCCCTCATCATCATGGTTTCATGGGCCTGCTTGACTTCAAAGCCCATGCTACCAAGATCCTGGGCACCTGGATTGCAGCCGTCACCGCCCCTACGCTCCCCTCCCAACACTGGTCCTAAGCGGCCCACTCCAACTTCTCCCGCGCCTTGGGCTTTAACAATCCATCAAACCCTCACTCCTTGATGAAATACCTGGCTTAACACCCATCGACCACAGGTCCTCACGGGACTAAAGCCCACTACAAACGAATCCTCCCCTCCATGTGGAGCGCTGAGTGGAGAATTCGTATTAGCAGACACACAGCCAGAGAGGCCGCCCCTATCCTCAGTTCACACAAGAGGTACAGGGTTACCCATCCATGATGGCGTGATCCCCACTTGACCCCATGTCCTATCCAGGGTGGACTACCTGGACATGACGGACATCCCTTACTCCATTGAGACTCATAAGACTATTTGGAAATATGCACACCATCCTCTGTTGCAGCCTCAAATCTGTTCCCATGTGTGGCGCTGCCTGAGGCAGGTGTACCAAATGGATGAGCGCTCTAACGCTTTACATTCATCCTGCGTCATGTGTGGCCAGTATGGAACGCTGTTCCACCGCATGGAGAAGTGTCCTACCTCTAAAGTGATATGGCGCGAAGTTCAACGTCTGCTTGGCCAGGATCAAACACATCCCTTCAGTCTGTCAAGAGATATGTTTGCTTTATCAATGGCCTCCCCCTTCCAACCTCCCTCCATGCTCTGGTGGTCACAATCGCCATGTGGACTATCCACACGATTGTCTTGGATGCCATCGCAGGCTCCACCCCCACCCTCCCAGAAGCTGTCCACAGATTCCAGTCTCATTTGGTGGACCACTTTCAGGCGTGGATTTTTGGATACCTCCCACCGCGTCACCAACAGCTGGTCTCCTACTGGTTCCCAGTTTGGTTCATCAAATCAGACCCTTTCCTACACACATGTTCAATTGTGGCTACGGCCCCTTCACATGTTCCCTCCCCCTCCACATAGTGGCGTTCCCGCTGGCAACAAGAGGTAGCATCGCTTCTCTGGGGTGCCTTCCCTGTTACTAAATTCTGTTCCTTTGGGTCAAATTCAGAAGTGTCCGTCCCATGGTCAGCCTTTCTCACAATAAATTAAATTAAATTAAATTAATAAGACTTATTTCCTTTTTCAGTTCACTTCTTGGCCAAGGAGATTTTTAACTGGTTCTTCATAAATGTGCACCTGCTTCTCTTAGGCTTAAGGTTTTCTCTCCTAGATATAAGTATAATTTCTTTCAGTTATGTCATATGATCCTTAAACGTCCTGCTGAAGACTGTGATGTCACCCAAATAAATGTACAAATTTGAAATCTTTAGAGCTCTAAAACCTGGTATTTTTACTCATTGGAACGTAGATGGGACTTTGCATAAGCCCTGTTGAATACATGTTGATTCATACCTTGGCTAGTGATCAGCGTTCACTTCTCCTCATCTTCTGGTGACAATTCCATCTTCCAATATCCACTTGCCAAATTCCTTGCTGAAACGTAGCTGATCTTTTGAGTTGTTTTAAGGCAATGTCAAGGTGCAATAGAAGATAAGATTCTTTCATTTGTCATGTTTTTAATTTTTGTGAATTATGCTATGAGGTTTGTTCCATCTTACATCATCACTTGCAGAAGGGTGACGCCCAAGGACTCCATAACGAGCGCACCAATTCAGCATCCATAAGTTGCTGTAGTTCCTTCAAAATTTATTTTCTTTTCTCTTGTAATGGTGGTAAAGCTTTGAATGTAAAGTATGGAGCTAATATTATCAATCCTGTAAAATCAACCCCTGCACAAGCCATAATAATTAAGTCCGCTGCTGAGAATATCTGAGTATTAGTCTGAGCGTTTATTTAAAACACGCTCTTCATTCATATAAGACTCTTGAAAACCAATCTCTTTAATGTCAACAAAGTCATTAGCTTACTCAACACTTACATATTGTTAAATATTCGCTTTTGCAACAGTATGGTCCTTCTTGATGTTTACAGGGTGCTTGACAATGTTCTAAGGAGGACTTTGACCTCTCCTTATTAAATAGAATTGTAGAATCTAGGCATCGCTATAGATTCCTGTCACTAACTCCTTTGGGAAGTAGATCTAAAGCATCACCTGTTTTGGGATATCAATACTGATGTTGACCAGCATAATTTTACTGTTCTTCAATAATTAGTTCCATCACTTCACTGGCATACAAGGACAGAACAGACTCTGCTTCCATGGTCGGTGTTAGCTGCTTTTTCTTTTTCATCTTCAAGGTATAGATGAATGGGTAAATGGTTTACTATGTTTTGGCTAGACATACTCACATTTTTGCTCCTTATTCACCTTGTCCAGAATACAAGTGGCATCTAATAGTTAAAAAACTATTTGAGCTATGGTTGAAGTTAATGATTCCTAAAAATTAACTAGAAACTGCGTTCCTATGAGGAAATTGTAATGGTTGTTCTCATGAACCACTGCTAGAGAATATAAGACATAGTATACAAATCGCAAGGGTAATGCAGAATAGGCTCCTAGTATGTATTACTCTTGACCAGCAGTTCTGATCTTTGCTTGATAGTAGAGTCTGATGTAAACTTCATTCTTTTTGAGGTTAAAAGACATGATGTTGACTAAAGAGCCAGTGTCCAATAATTCTAATAATTTGACCTTATGTCAGTAGGTTCCACTTTTGTAACGCTCTTTTAAATAATAATGACCGCGGTAAGAATTTCACTTCTGTCTGACTAGACCATCCTACCTCCTCAGAAAGGCAGAACTTCATGCAAGCCTCAGGTGATTGGCTGTCCTTAATTTCAATCTTCTTAAACGTGGTTTACATAAGGATCACGCCATCTAAAATATTGTCAACAATCTGTATGGGCTCCATATGGGATAACATCCACACTATTGCAAAAGTCTGCCAGTCCAAAACCTCTGGAGCATTTGTCTTTTTAGACCAACAAAAGGCATATGACAGGGTGGACTGGACCTATCTTAGGGCTGCCTTCAAAAATTTAAGCTTCCAAATAGATTTATGAACTGAGTAATGTTTTTTACAGAGTCTGCAACCATGGATGTGCAGGGAGCAGGCTTAACCAACCCAGTTATCCCACAGAGAGGACTAAAACAAGGAGACCCCTTAAGCCCTCTACTCTACAACTTTAGCCTAGACTCCATAATCCGAAATACAAACACACTGCTCAAAGGAATCAACGTCAAGGGCCAACCACCAGTCAAAACGATGGCCTTCACTGATGATTGTGTGGTGAGCATATCCAACAATTAGGACGCTTGCAGAATTGAGAAGATAATACAAGGCTATTCAGCCATAAGTAACGCATCACTTAACACTGAGAAAACGGAAATTATACTCCTGGGGAAATATCAGACCCAGTAAATGCCATCTACACAGGGCCAACAAGCTAGTACAAAATCAAGACTCCTGACCAGACATAGGAGGCAAAATTTAGCAATGACATCACTGAAACTTCCATTCATCACCAAGCCAACAGCTGGCCCTGTTCGTCACTTGGGAGTATGGTTGGAAGCAGGAGGTTACGCCAACTCCATGATGGAAAGTCAATTATTAGATAATATAAAAAAACGCATTGCCTCCTTACATGGACACCAAACAGGTCTAACAGGAAAGGTCACGGTAGCCAACTCTATGATTCTATAAATCATATGGTTCACGGCCCGTGAAATCGCTTTCTCACCATCTTACTTAAACACAGTCCACGCCCTATTACAAGGATGGCTATGGTCAACCACAACCCCCCTGTACGCCTCGAAACCCTAATTGGCTCAGAAGAAATGGAGGTATGGGGCTTACTAATCACGTAGAGCAAGTAAACCATATACTGGGATCCTGGATAGCTCAGGTGACTAGCCCAGATCTTCCAGATACACACTGGGCCAGAACAGCAAGATATAACTTCACATATGCACTACAATTAAGAAACCCAGATCACTTGAACACATTAATCAAGTATCTGGCATCCCATCCCACAGCTGCAGGACCACACGGCACTCCTGAATATTTCAAACGATTACTCCTAGCCATGAGAAGAGCGACATGGCGGATTCACATAAATGGCCAAACCAGTCACCAAGGACGCCCAAGGCTAACTCACATACAGGAGATCAATGATTAAATAATCACAGACAATATAATGAGCAAAAGCCCATATACTATAGCCAGGATAGATTACCTGGACCATATGGACATACCCTACAACCTGGAGACCCAAAGAAGAGTATGGAGATACACACATCACCCTCTGCTCCAACCCAGGATGAGAACACATGTATGGAGGTGCATGAGGAGAGTATACCAAACAGCTGAACGGTCAAACGCCAATCACACCTCATGTGCAATATGTGGTCATTATGGAAGCCTAGCCCACCATTTAGAACAATGCCCAACATGAGTGGCTGTATGGAAAGAGGCCATGCGCCTATTCCGCCAAGAAAACGGACAACCATTCAGCCTAGCGAGGAACATGTTCACTATAAACATGGACTCTCCTATCCACTTATCACTCAGGGCATTAATAGTAGCAATAGCACTATGGACGATACATACAATAGTATTGGAATCATTCACAGCAGCAGCGCCAACAATCCAAGAAGCCATTCATCGCTTTCACAGCCATATATTGGAACATTTCCAAGAATGGCTGTTTGGACATATGACCCCCATAACAGAAGGACAATCAACACATGGTTCCCCATATGGTTCCTAAAAGCTGATCCATTCCTTCACACATGCTGCATCCAAGAATAAGCCAGCATAACTTTCCTTCTCTATCGTCCTAATCTTGGTGATCATGGAGACAACAAGAGGGGCCTTGAACCCTCCGGGGTGTCTTTAATTGTAGAATTTCATTAGTTTTCTCACTATATCAAGTGCTTGTCTCCTGGTCGACCTTCCCCAGATGAATATAATCTGTATGGGCTCAAAAACTTGAGCCAAGTAAGATTTCTTGGTAGGCTCAACCTCGTTGACCCTTAAAGCTCGAAGTCATTTTTGAGCAATTTTAAATTTAAGTTTTGTTAGCCACAGCCATCTGCCCAAACCTATTCTTTGATGTCCTTGGCTCCGCCGCCTGCCACCCCAGTGTGGGGCAGCAGTGCACCCCCACCTAGCATTTTCCACCCCGCGGGCAAGCGCGTTCAGATGGGCTCAAACAGCCCGCCCACTGCTTCCAACCGTTTTGTCCCCCCACAGACTTAGCGCTCCACCTGGCGCGTGTGTGTCACCCTTCTCGCCCCCCATCCTCTCACCCTCCCTCGCTCCGCCATTCGCTATTGCCTCAGAGTGGACTATGGGCGTTTGTTCCCATAAACCGATAAGACAATTATTGACCTAGCCACTGTGGCCTTTGCGCCAGATGGCTTTATAGACTTCCGCCCAATTAAGGGCTACTTTGACGTTGGGTTCCAATCTGAGGAGGATGCTGAAGCGGCAGCACAAACTCCTCTAATTTATAAAAACCTCCATTCCCAAAACCCGTACTTGCCTCCCTTCAGACACCACGCTGGTGGTATCCTTTGCAAATCTCCCATCCCACCTTCCACCCCAAGTTTTGTATGACCAATTGGTCGCGGGGCTCATTGCTTATGGTACTCAGCCCAACCTCATCTTTGCCATTCCATCTGGTGCGGAGCGCCTTGCTGCTCCTCGTGCAACAGCCACCATCATACCACACCACCCTACCATAGCCCAACAAATCCCACCCCGCGCTAGTGTGGCTGCAGCGCCTGATCATTTCTTATGGGCTCAGGTCAATAATGGTAGGCAGATTTGTTCCCTCTGCTTGGCCTCAACCATGCAAAAAAAGTGTGCCCTCAGGCCAAGTCCGCTGCTGCGGCTTCTGGAGCCCCCCTCTGGAGGTTCAGTATGGGGCGCTTTGCTGCCCCCCTCCCACCCTCCAATCTCGTTCAGTGGACCCACATGGAAAATCAGCCCCCAAAAACCTCCAGCCTCACTCTCCCACCTAAATCTACCCCAGCCAATCAGAGCAATGCTTGGATCACCATTGGCACCCAAGCAGCCGCCCATTCGCCCAATCCCACCCACCCAAATTTGAACGCCACTGTTCCAGTGAACCAAAATCCATGGGATCTATTGGCTGAAACTGACAAATCAGGTAATGTCCTCATTAGTAAGCATACAGGTCAACCTCTCTGCCAAGGCAATTATGGTTGGGCAGAATTTTTCCTTCTCAACTTAGATGAAAACCCTACCCCTCGCCATTTTGCTCCTTTGCCTAATACAGCCCCCTTCCAAAGTGACCACCAGCTCGCCTTAGCTGCGGTAGCCTCTCCTCAGTGCCTGAAACTACGCACCGCAGTGGCCCAGTCAGTGGCTCAGCTCCAGCATGGCCTGCACACCCTCTTCTTCCCCCCCGACTTCCTTGAATCTCCCTGCAGTGACATCTCAAAACTATTTGATGATGCTGAAGTTGCTGTTATGAATGTCGTAATGCTTGCTTCATTCAACCCCTCAGCCAAATTCACCCGCCACAGTATCTCCATTTTCACCCAACTTCCTGAAGCCCGCAAGCTGAAGCTCTCCTCGCAGCTTTTGTTGAAAATCTTTCCCGTCATTATCTTGATGAGGAAGTGGAAAACTCATACTCTGCTGACCTCCACCCCCCTGAGGATGCCCCAACGCCCTGGCTCTCTGCTCTGATCTGGTTCTGTAACTAACATCCTTTAATCAAGGCGGGTCTTTCTGAAACCAACCCCCCAACCCCCTCCTCGCCCTCTGCCATGGTGGGTTTGTGGTTTCTGCTTTCCACCTGGTTAGTAGTTTTGTTTTGTCATTTTGAGTGTTGTGATTTGGTACTGTCCGTCCCCTGGTCGGCGTAACTCAAATAAATTGGTAGGCTCAACCTCTCTTGGTTAGGTCTGAGGCAGGTGGGTACACCCATAATACAGAGGCTCTGATGATATATATACTTAATAAGCTGAGAGCCAGCTCCTCTTTATCAAACTGTTATTGTTGTGTACAGCCCAGGCGATTGACCTTGCGACTTCCTCTTTAAGTTCCTTTTTTTTAATTTCATCTTAGGATGACTTCTCCATAAGTGTCTTTCTTGCTGACAGATGTTGCATTTAGCTTGAGGAATCTGAGTACTACCTTCAACTGGGTGGAAAGCATTTTCCTTAGGCTTATCATTGTAACCCTGATCAACTTAAACAGACTTTTCAACATGGTGGCGTTGATGATAGTTCTGGTGCCTTGATCCCATTTTATATGCGGCTTTTAAGTCAATAAAGGACTGCTTTATGACCTTTAGAGATTTGGAGGGTTTCACGGCCAAGATCATGCGCATCAGGAGTTGTGGGTGTGATTTTAGTAGACTAAGCAAGATGATCCTTGTACGGAATAGATATAAGGCTCCAGTCATCCAAAGCTGTTATGCCTTAAGGTTAACACCAGTTTGCTTTGTCCACAACTGAATCATACTTCCTTATTCACATATTAGAGTTTTTTGCTTCAAATTTTTATTGTCCTGACCATTCTAATACTTGGCAATATGAATCTTTTTAACTATGTCCTAAGTGATGGGTCAAAGTGTATCTCTAAACATATCCTGTGCTTCTTGGCTCATAAATCCCTGTACGTGGAGAGCTTTCTGTTTGTTGCTGGCTTGGTTCAGCTGTTTTTGTATAACCGAAAACCTTGATATATATAGCTCACCAGGAGTGAACTTAATCTCAAAGTCTAGGCAGATATAAGGTTTTATTACAGGTTTAATTTGGCGTGAATTTTATACACCATCCCTGGTGTAATAATATCGGTAGTGCTTTCTATCAAAGTAGGTAATGGGCTTAGGAAGAAGACATCTCACTTGCATTTGTCTACGTCCTTCTCCAATTGATCCACTTGGTCTTTTGGCTTTCCAACTTGGTGTAAATAGAGTTTAGGCTCAGAAAAATATCTTTTTCTCATTCTCCATGAACTTCAACTTTTATCTCCCTAGATTTATATCTAACTCTCTAAGCCTGTCCTGTGTGTTGGAGATAATCTGACTTTTCTTAACTCAAATAACTAAATGAGCTACACGCTATATCAAATTGTTGAGCGTTCTGTACATACTATCAAAATTCATGTCCTTTGGAAGATCCTCTCTATGGTACATTTTAGCTTTTTTGCAAGAAAAAGCTGTTTCTTATATTGAAGGGATCCTGAGCATTGAAAAATATAAGCTTTATTTTTTGGTATGGCACTGAATGGCGGAATGGCTGTAGAGAGAAGTGGTTATTTCTTACTTCTGTGGGGTCCAATTGTTGACAACTATCCTAAGTAATGATAATTATTATTGTAACTATGTAAAAATGTAAATTACGTATAAAAATGACAGGAGAAATTCAAATTCTTTATTAGTTAGTAGTCATCAATAGTTAGATGATGTTATATGGCCCTAGGGCGGATGGGGCGCTAAGGTCCTCCTCATTTAGGATCTTCACTTCTCATCCAATAAGAAGGTCAAACCATGATCATCTCCTTTTAGCGTATCTAAATTGTCCTCTTCCCTTTGTTCTAGAGCTTTAGGGTTGCAACCATTGATACTGGGACAGGGTTTCATCAGTAAAGATTCTTAAACCCTCTTTATTAACCATTTTTCATTTAGGACAGGGGCCCATTAGCACAATCCATATGTTGAATGAAGGCACGATTATGGTGAGAGATGTTTGATCAATATTTTTTGCAATCTTTAGTAATTTTGGAAATTCTTCAATATGAACGCCAATGTTACCCCCTCAAGACCATGTTGTAATGGGACATATGGGCGCAAGAACCTGGCATGTACACTATAACTGCAGTGCCTTGAGAACATTAGTGATAGTATATTCAAAATTAGCCTTATATAGTATGTGATTAGGCCCAACCAGGAAATGTCCAAGTTGATAGGTCGCCCACCAGTGCAATGATAAAACAATTTGAGATCTCTGATATCAACGTGGGAAGAGCTGGTTGACTAGAATTTATTCACATAGTCTCCTTATTAGTTGTTAAGATAATTCTTAAGTGCAAGCGCTTGTGTTTGGATCATTTCATGAGCTAGTTACCTCATAGCTAGTTTAGCATTCTCAAAAGCGGCGGGCTTCATTATATGCTGGACATTTTTGAGTAAAAGGGGCTCTCTTCCGTACAGAGTCTCAAATGGTGACATTCTAATTATTTGGTGATAGCCATATGAAAAGCTGATAAGAGGGATGGAAAGTAATTGTTCCATCTAATGGGGTCTGAGGCGGACATCTTATGTAGTATAGAATCTAAAGTATAGTTTGCATGTTCTATTGCCCCATTATTAGAAGAACTATAGGGAGCAGTAAGGTGCTAATTAGAGTTAAATATGAAAGTTAGATCTCAACAACTTGGATGTAAAGTTTAACCCATTGTAGTAGAGAAAAACCCTTGGGAGACCATGTTAGTAAAATAGAGCAAAACAGCGATAAGTTTGTGGCATTTGTGGTAACACCATAAATGGAAAGGGCTTTGACAAATTCGTGAGATGGGTGATTGTAAGTAGAATAAAGCAATTCTCTTTTAGGCCCATAGGTAGGGGCCCTATGAAATCCACACTAATGGCACTAAACAGTAAATAAGGAGCCACAAAACCATGCTGATAGTGAGGGTTTGGCTGATCCTGGGTGCTGCACGTTAGATAGGCGTCCAATATTTTCAGTATAATTATAAGAATTTGGTCCCAATAAGGCAGTTTTTTCAGACACTCATTGGTTTTCTTAAAAGCTCCACGTCCTACGTTTGTGTGCCCTTTGAAGATGATTTATGTTTGAAAAGAGAGTAGCACATAGGGTAGCCACTTTAAATCGATTAGTTAGTTCAGCATGACACATTTGGCTCTAAGTTTTTCGACATTGATTATAGCGTTTTATTGTTTCTGATGTTTTCTATTTCCAACAATCTGGTCAGATGATTAAATTGTACAGGCAGTCTTCTTCAGTCTAATTACTGCCAGAGTCATCAACCTCAATATCCCATTAAGCTTTTTTTCGCTCAAAGCTACTTTCAAGCGAAAATTTACAAAAGTAAGTTTAACCTCTGCCAACTGGCCACGACCATTTTATATTTATGTCTTGGATCCGCCACCTGTTGCTCCAGTGTGGGGCAGTGGTGATCCACCGCCTAGAATTTTCCGCCCTGCAGAAAATTTATTCAGACGGGATCAAAGATAGTCTGCCACACTCTTCTAACTATTTTATCCCTCAAGGGACTTAGCGCTTCATCTTGTGTGCATCCAACTGTCTAGCCCCCACTCTCTCACCCTCCCTCACTCCACAATTTAATTTTTCCTCCAGGTCTACTATGGGCATTTATTCCCATATGCTGACAAACCTATCATTAAACTCGCCACAACTGCCTTTTCACCAGTTGGCTTTATTGATTTGCGCCCTTTCAAGGGATATCTTGACATAGGCTTCCAAACTGAGGAGGACACTGCAGCGGCAGCGTTGACTCCTTTGATTTATAAAGATCTACCCATTCCTGCTATCCATACTCGTGTCCTTGTTGTTACCACATTGGTGGCGTCATTTGCAAATCTCCTTTCACATCTCCCACTCCAAATTTTGTATCAAGAATCGATGTCAGGGATTTTGGCTTATGGCACTCAAACAACCTCGTCTTCACCATTCCCTCTGCTGCAGAGCGCCTTGCAACCCCTTTGCTTACTGCCGCCATCATCCCACACTACTCCGCCATAGCCCAACGAATCCCCCCACATGATCACATTGCTGCAGTGACAGAGCATTTCTTTTGGACTTGTGTGACACTAGTTAACCAATTTGTCTCCTCTGTTTTGTGTTATAAAGTTCTAAAAAGTCATGCCCCATGCAGCTACATCTGGTACTATTTTTGAACCCTTGTCAGCTGCGTCTTATTGGGGTGGTTTGTTGCCACCTCTTACCCAACACACACACTCGCTGGGCCAGAAAAGGGATACTTTACCTCCCAAAACCTCCAGTCACACTCACCAACCTGAATTCACCCCAAGCAATAGGAAATAAGATTGGACCACTGTTCACCACCAAGCAATTACTCATTTACCTACTAATACCCACCCTATTTCTGCCTCTTCTATTTTCATAAACCTAAATCTTTGGGCCCTATTAGATGAGTTTGACAAATCAGGTGAGATTGTAATGATGGAAGTTGACGAATCAGGTGTGGAAGCCCCAGTTGAATATGATTGGGATGTTTTTTAACTCAGATTTTGACAAACCCATCCCGCCCAGACGTTATGACCCTAAATCTAATGCCATCCCCTTCCAAAGAAATTACCCAGCTTGCCTTAGCAGAGGTGGCCTTCCTCATTGTCAACAACTCCGCATTGCAGTTGCAAAGTCTGTAGACAAATTCAACCAAGGACTGAACACAGTTAATTCCCCCAGGTTCCCTAAAACGTGCGGGAAGAAATCAACAAATTGGCCATTGCCGCCATCGATTCTGCTGAACATCTTGCTGCACTAGTGACATTTTCCTCAAATATTGTAATCACCTGTCAATATATTACCAGTTTTACCCTACTTCCTGATGCCCGCCTTCAGGATGAACGTCATGTGGCAGAATTAATCAAAGCTATCATCAAGGCTGATATTGAGCATATCAATAGTTTTGTTCTAAGCCTCCACTCCCACCCTGCTGACGCCCTGACGCCCTTGCTCTCAGCCTAGAACCACTTTGACTGTACTCTTACACCTTCTGTGGTTGCTGCACCTGCGTTTGAGCCGCATGACCCTTCTACCCCTTCTGCCATGGTGGGTTAGCTGTCATCCTCTCCCTGCTTGGTTGGAGGTTTTGTTTTATTGTTTTAATGTTCAGTTTTGTTTAGATTTTGTTATTTGCTCTTTAGTTATTGGTACTGTCCATCCCCTGGTCAGCCTCAGTGTAACAGTCCTCTTGACTGTTGTCAAAGACTGAAAATGGGCTTGAAGCCGAAAATCAGCAGAGAGGTCAAAGAACGAAAAGATGGAGAGAATATAGACTACTTTATTATGTTAGAAAGCGTCAATATATAAAGGGCGCATGAAGACATGGTGCCTCAGGGACCTTCATGGCCCCTTGAGATCAGGAACTTTTACTTCCTTCCAGATCAACCTCCTGGACAGTGTCCTCATTGTACTGCATCGTCCCTGTGAGCACAGCGGTGAGGGAAGCACCTCACATGATTTAGGAAGCAGGGAAGATATTCCTGAGGGTGATTCCATCAAGTTCATATGTGTGATTTTTCCTAATAAAATCTAGTTTCAGGGCCTTCAGGATAAGGTTCCATTTGCACTGGTTCAAGAGCTTATTGTTTGAGGCTCAATTTAAGAACAGGGATTATAACTTGCTCATCATCTCAAATCCTAACAGCGGCCCACTAAAGTGCCTGTCAGAAGGGGTATAGGGCCAGAGCAACTGGCCATGTACTTGATTCACCACTGTTACCTGATTAATGTCAGCAATGGGGTACTTGGAGTTCACCTTGTGGATGACCTTGTTAGGTGCCAGAACAAAGAACTTTCGCTTGTTCTGTCAAACTCCAGGTTGATGGGGATAAAAGAGAACTAGGTCACCTAAATGAAAAAATGGGTAAGGGGGTCAGCTGACTTTAAATCAGGATGTCTCCTATTGGTGGTGGTGACAATGCCTTGTGTGGCTGGGCTTGAAGCTAGACAATTTTATCAGCTAAGGCCCTCATAGCTAGATTGGAGTTCTTAGGAGCGGAGGTTTCAAGAAAAGTCTGTAGGCTACTTGAGAGATGAGGAGCACGTCCATATTGAGCTTATAAGGGGGCAGTTTAAAGACCAGTATAGCTTATTCAATAGGCAAGCAGCGCGCTGGGTAGATAATGATTCCAGCAAGCAGGGTCAGAGGCGACTATCTTCCATAAAGTAGAGACAAGGGTTCTGTTAGCGCTTTCCTCTGACACATTAGTTGATGGGTTGTAAAGATCGACAATTAATTTGGCTAGTTTCAGAAAGAGAATTAAGATCTAAAACGCTTACCACAAGGTAAAATTTTATCCGTTTCCTGAAAGTGAAATATGTAGGCATCTATTCTTGGTGAAAACAGATCGAATAAGGAAGAGAGCCATGGATTTTGCAGTAACAGCAGAGACCAAAATGACTTTGACCCATTTTATAAGATGGTCTAAGGCTAGGAGGATATATTTATGGCCATGTAATCCAGTGGGAAGTGGCCTATCATATCGATGCTAATGATGCTGAAGGGATCCATTGGGGCAATGACTGAGTGTTTATATTGAGGACTGACTTGGTCTTGGGATCTGCAAGTCATACATGCCTTCAAGACCACTTGGATGGTCTCCACCATTCGTTACAGTAACATCGTGACTTCAACCATTTGTGAGTCTTCTTAACCACCCTGTGTCCCACAGTAATATGGACCACTAGGATAATTTTGGTTTGAGAAGAAGGGCGGACATAAAGGTGCCATTTCTTATTGACTCTCTTGTAGGCAGCTCATCCTTGATTTGAGTGTCTCAAGTCATTTTTCAGACTCAGCTTGGACTTCAGAAGTTTCCAATTCCCAACGCTCAGGTCGGCCATTCAGATCATACAGTCAGTCCTACTCAGGGGTAAAAGCAGCTAGCTCTGGCATCATGGAGAGGCCGTCAGCATTTTGGTGGAGTGCTCCCACACAATGAACAAAGGTGAAATCATAGCTCTGCAGTAATAAGGTACATATGACTAAACGGCCATCTAGGTCCTTCATCTGTTGAAGTCTCATGGTTGAGGAATGGTCAGTGACAATGGTAAAGCAGGTACCATAAGGATAGGACAAAAAAATTCTTAATGGATAGCAAGACAGCCAAGCATTACCTCTCAGTAACACTGTAGTTCTATTCAGCCTTACTCTGTAAGTCCTGGGGAACGTCCCCTGTGCATAGATCAAGCGCTCATTCCATTTCTAAATAAAAAGGGGCTGAAGAGGGTGGCTGTATCCCTCATCACCCAGGCGACCTTGCCCACGTGGTAGATAAGCGCTGGGTAACAGCCCTCCCTCTTCGGATTCCTCCCCTGATACCCTCACTCACTTGGTCAAACTGGTCAGCGAGATCAAGGAAATCTGCGCTGAGATCACCAAATCGATATTGAAGAATCAGAGACTGATGGGATCAAAGCCAGATGATAAGAAATTGCATGCCAAGGAAGGGACAAATGTCAAATTATTGGCTGGAATCGTGGACAGTTCTGATTAAGTCACCAATATGATTGTTGATGGCAACCCCCTCCTGAAATCGTTTGGGATGATCTCCAATGTGCAGGTGATATCTTCAGAAACTATCGCTGACAGTTCAAAACCCCAATTCAGCAAATTGGGAGTTGTGGCTGATGGAACTCATTTGACTGAATGAACAGCCCAGAGACTGGGCACAGGCAGGTTGGGCATCCCAAACAAGTTTCCAACCAATTAGGACTGCCCCTATGTGGGGTGGCTCTGGGGATTTCCCACTTCTCGTCAGGCTAGATGCCATTGCGCTAACTGACTGAAATGCAGTCAAGCCTCAGTTCAGGCATTTGAGGTCAAACTGACAAAGACTTGGATTGCCGCCAAATCCTTTAATATCAGTTCCAATTGAGATTATCTGCCCCATTTCTCAAAAAATTCACTGGGTTAGGTGAATTTAAGGGACCTGATCCCTGCTCGGACTCACCACAATTGAACACTATTTAATCAGTTGCCTTGCACTGAAGAAATTGTTGGTCAATTTTCTTCCTCATTTTTCCAATAAAAAATCCTTTCCTTAATTCTAGTTTTTAATGTTGAAAACATACCGCCTTTTCCGCCGGTATTCCAACACCCCTTGGGTGTTATGGATATGTTCATCTGGTATTTCACTATGTGTCTATACGTGATTATGGCTCATAGGTAATTATTGGCGGAACTCCTTTCTAGTTCCATAGCCGTCATACCAGCAAAAGTGCCTCTGGAATTCCAGTTTGCTGTTTGGGTGCTTTGTCACTCAGGCTGGCAGGCTGGTCTAATTCTAACTTGCTGTTTGCCTGAAATACTCAGAGTCTTGCTAAAATAGGAAACTGGATATCTAACTATTTTTCATAATGCTGGGCTAGGATAGCCCTGACGGCCACATTGCTTGCATCCTTGAACAACAAGAAAGGGTTGTCAAAACGTGGGTGGGCTAAATGGGCTTAGTATATAGAGCGGTCCTCAATGCATTGAAAGCCTGTTTTTGTTCAGGCCGCCTTCAAACGGCACGTTCTTCAGCAGGAAGTAGAATAAAGGCTCGGCTAGGTCAGCAAACTGAGGGATAAACTGAAAATAATAGCCTGCCATGCCTAGGAACAACTGAATTTCCCTTAAGCTTTGGGGGAGCGACATCTTTTCTATGGTGTCAACTTTTTCTGGTATGAAATATATGCCATCCTTTGTAACTTTATGTCCCAGAAAATACATTTAAGATTGGAAGAAGGATACTTTGAAGGTTTAAGCTTTATAGAAGCCTTTTAGAGCCTATTAAAAACTTCCCTAAGATGCTTGACATGTCTTTAAAAGTTCATAAATAGACAGTGATTTCAGCTATGTAGACAAGGACAAAAAACAGCTTCAACTCCCTGAGGATCCCGTATATGGCATGTTGGAAAGTGGCCTCGCGTTACAGAGGCCCTGGGGCATTCTTATGGGCTTAAATATTTCTTTTTTGGCTATAAGTGTGCATTTTTCCGATCTCCAGGGGCGATTTTCAATGCCAATATCCACTGGCAAGGTCCATTGCTGAAAAGTACTGTGATCCAGAAATCAATTGGAGGTAAACAATTTTGGGCATATGATTACTTTCCTTCTTTGTGACGGAGTTGAGCTGTCAATAGTACATTACCACCAGGTGGCTGCCGTCCTTCTTTCAAACCAGCAGTAGAGGAGAGGCCCAAGGGCTCTATGAAGGCATTAGGAGTCTGACGTCAAGTAATTGTCTGAGCCCTACCACCACCCGGGCTTCTTCAGAATTGCTCTTTTGGTAAGGTCAAGACCAGAAGGTTGGAGAGTCCCCAGTCTCCACATGATGTAGGACGCCGTCAATTTCCCAAAGTTGTAGGTCAAGGCCAAAACAGGTCTGAAAACTCCTTCAACAAATCTTTGCATTTTATGCTGTTGGTCTTCAGTGAGATTGTTTTTAATACTGGTGTCAAACAGGCTGAATGTAGGGGCATCTCTAATTCAAAGTACCTTAGGTTCCCAAAACTATGGACATTGTCAACAGCCTCCACTGGGAGGAGGTGGACATAGGCGGTTGGACTGTTTGGGCCTACATCTTGAATTTGTTGGTAAGGTTAGCCAACAACACTGATATAGATCTGGCATAATCTGGGTTGAGTATTCCCAGGAAGGCTAGCACCTCTTAATGAATCGGTTGTCTAGGCCTCAGATTTCTAGCAGGTATCTGAAAGGGATGTAAGCATGGACCTGAGTGTCAGAAATGACTTGGGACATCAGAGGTATTGTGGTTGCCCTATGTAAGTAGATTGACATTCCTTCTTGTACATCAACAGCAGGGGGCAACTGGACCTGAGACCCCTTATATAATATTTGAGCCAATCAATTCAGCCCTCACTCTCCAGTAGGCAGGCTCAGACCTTGACCTCCATCTTAGAGTCATGGGAGGTTTAAAGGATCACTGGGGCTTGACGCCCTAATAGGAATAGGAATTCATCATTGTAATGGACTACTGCTGAGTAGTCTCAAAGTGTTGAGTTCCAAGAAGTAGGTCATAGCTAGGATTATCCAGCGCGAAGACAGGGGTATTTACAGAGAGCATCCAAAATTGGATAATTAGGGAATAATAGGCCCTATAGTTTGAGTACATTGTGGAACAACCACGCCATAAACCATATAGTGTGGCAATTCTGGAGTGATCTTGATGCGTTTTATCAACTTGGATGATATAAAGTTCATGGGGCCACTGTTAACTATGGTGAAGACTGAGATCTTATGAACTCGAACTGTGACATGGGTAAACAGACTTCTGAATTGGGGAGGTAGCGTGAGAAATATAAGAGTCATCAAAAAAGAGTAAGCAGTACCAACCTCATTATCAACGGTTACCAAAACTTCTTCTTTAGGTATAATAGCTCTAAGATTGTTCGAGGTTATGGAGGATTCATGAGGCGTGGTAGGGATGTCAGCATGGAGCGCCTAGTCCTTCATGCTAACAGCCTTTTTCCTACCTCATTGGCAAGTCATTTACAGCAGGCCTTGGCACTGTGTCTGAAACTGTTGCAGTAGGTGTATCGAGGGTAAAATCTTCTGGTTTTTGACCACATGGACTCAAGAATATTAGGAGGGACCCAAAGAGGTAGCTTGAAGTGCAGGGTTGATGCAGGGATCTAGTTAATTGCTTCCTTTATTTCCCAGATGAAGGTAAAACTGTTCTTTTGTCCAATCATATGTATTTGAACCTTGGGGTAGGATCCCAATGCAGAGATGACAGCAGTGATAGCGTCGTCCTGGGTAATTCAATTTTTAGTAACCTAAGGTTATGCTTGGGTGTAGAAGCGGCTGGCGAACTTAGGGGGCTCTCCCTTTATTCTCAGATAATCATAAATGATTGCTTTTTGTTACACAGGGTTTGATTGCTGCCAAATACTTGGATCAAGGCTGTATGGACCAGTCCCACGTGTTGCACTCCTTCAAATGGGGAGACATGATCTCCCGGACAGTGCTATGAGGAAGGAGTGGAAATGCTTCACTTTCTTCCAGTCGGTGGTCTTCTCCATGTAACTCTCATATGCATACAGAAAGTAGGCGATGTTTTTCTGGCCATGGGTAAGCCTTACTTATAAATCTAGGTTTAAAGTTAGTTACAAGAGAAAATGTAGAGGGTGTTAACGCCAGGTATGGGCGCATACTCTGAGATCTCAGTCTCCACATAGTCGCGGGGGACCCGCTAGTCCAACTGTCATCTTAGGCCCTCAAGGTCCTCTTGGATATTGTCACATATTTGGTTGAGGAAGTAAATTAATGCCTTATTCACGGCCTGCTCTTTTAGGGATTGAATGTCAGCGCCTAATAGGCGAAGCTGACCCTTGAGGGGGTCAAATGTGTCTTGAACCCTTGAAAAGTTTGTTTGAGATGAGAGATGCGGCTATCAGTAAGCTTGGTGAAGGCGCTAAAGTTGTCCATTTCGTCCAACAATGCCTCAATGGAAACTCTATGGTAGAGGGGGACTCCTTCTACTCAGAGTTTACATCTCTGAGATACACTTCAATTTTGATTGCATAAGGCAACCAGAGCTGCTAACACATCCTTTCGCTAAAGGTCTTCAGGGTCTCTGGGAATAGGTACTACAGGGCCTGAGGTCTCTTAAGGTCCCAGAGGACCTTCAGGTCCCTCACATCCTTTGGGGCCTTATGGCTCTCTAGGACCTTCAGGTCCTTCGCTCCCAGAGGTGTGATTTTGAGAGGGCAGCTCACAATAGTGTTGTTGCAGGGTCCATTTTAAACCTTCACCTCAGTAGAGGCGCTGGTTCCAAGCAGCCTTGAGGTATTAAATATTCTGATGCAGCTGCTCCTCGAGGTAGCCAGAGATCCCAATATTCAACACCACGATTTGGCATCAGGCTTCGTTAATTAATCATTGGTTATTGATAATAGCCTCACAGTTATCATGGACGAAGGAGGAGGCCGCGTAGTAAAAATTGACAACATGAAAGTTTAAGGTTTTACAAAGATGGTGCAACCTAAATAACTGGAGGAGGTGATAAATAGATGGGTGAACAAAGTTCAAAAGGTAGCATACAGTTCTCAGGGTGAGTTTCTCGCTGGTATCTATGTCAAGGTATAAATGTCCACATGGTAGAGGGCATGAAGGAGGTGTGGGAGTGTCTAGAGTAGGCACCCATGGAGTAGATGCCATTTATTAAATGTTGTATAATATCGTTTAGGTTCTTGTATTGAAGTAGATACTGGTTTCCATCAACTGAGGGCAAGGAGAACTGGAATGTGGCCCAAAATTCTAGACTCTCCAATTGTGTGGATGGCACTTCATACTACAAGGTACTAATCCATTGAGAAACACTTCTTGACCAATCAACAGATTAATCTCTGTGACTGTTAGTATTTTCCATTATTTGTGATAATCATTTTCACTTAGGATAGCTTGGAGGCCCTTGTAGTGAGCACCATTTCTATCAGCGTAACAGTTCTCTTGACTGTCACTGAGGTCTGAAATTGGGCTCAATGCTTAATTTTAGTGGAGAGGTCAAAGAACAAAAAGATGGAGAGAATATACACTACTTTATTGTGTTAGAAAGCGTCTATATCTATAGGGCGCATGGGGACATGGTGCCTCAGGGACCTTCATTTTACCGTGAGATCAAGATCTTTTACTGCCTTCCAGATTGACAACCTGGATGATGGTCACGTTGTATTGTTCGTCCTCATGACTGCAAGGGGGGGCAGCTTACTCATGATTTGGGAAGTGGGGATAGGATTTCTGAAGGTGATTCCATTAATTCTCGTATGCATGATGCTTCCTGATCAAAAATAGTTTTAGTGCCTTCAGGATAGGATTCCGTTTGCACTGGTTTAAGAATCAATCAGTTGAGGCCAATTTTGGAACAGGGATTTTGGCTTTTTTATCACCTTGAATACTGACAGAAGGTCTACCTCAATTTTAATTATAAATTTAAAAAAATTAAAAAGTAAAATTTTAAATTTAATATCCATCCACATTTTTATGAATCATATCAACATGGTGTCATTGGTAGAGTCATACCTATGTAGCTGTAGAGACCATCTGGTCAATCAACTTTCAGGAACTTTTAATTTTGAACTAACTTTTGTGATGCGTGATCAGTGACAATTGTAAAATGGTTTCCATTTAAATATGTACAGAAGTTCATTATTATAGAGTAATAACTTTATCACTCTCGCTCAGTGAAAGTGTAGTTCTGTTCAGCCCTTGATATAGTTTTTATAAAGTAAGCCACAGTTAGATTTACTTGCTGGTCATCTAATTAGGCCAGGATAGCCCCTACGGCCACGTCACTGGCATTGGTAATTAGTTTGAAGGGTTGATAAAAATTTATATGAATAAAAACAAGATGGGTGATTAGAGCCATCTGTAAGAGATTAAGGGCCTGGTACTGCTATGGGTCCAAAAGAGACTTTCTTAAGATATAGATAAACCAAAGAGTTAGAAAGGTCAGAAAATCGCGGTATAAATTGAATATAATACCCCACCATAATCAGGAAGACTTATATAGCCTTAAGACCTTAGTATGATGTCATCTTTGGTATTAAAGTGACTTTGTTGGTTAAAGGTTGAATTCTTTTCATGATGACATTATGCCCTAAAGTTTTCATTTTAGCTAAAAGAATGAGCACTTGGAGGACTTGATCTTCTTTGAAGCCCCCATATTCAATTAAAATCTGATTAAGCTGCTCTAGATGACTGTTGAAAGTTTTGGAGAAGACGTTGATATTGTCAAGGTATACTAGGACGCAGTACAAATATAAGTTACCCAGGAGTCCATATATAGACGATATAATGTAGCAGGCCCATTACATAGTCCCTGAAGCATGTGGTTTAATTTAAATAGCCCGTTTGCAATTAGGAAGCACTTAGCTTGATCTTTGGGTGCCAACTTAATTTGAGAGTACCTGCTGGCAAGATCCATTACTGAGACTACTGGGACCAGCAAGGAGCCATAGATAATCTTTGATCCTTGGGAGGGGATAACTATCCTATGGGTCATTGTATTGAGCTTATGGTAATCCATAACAGCCTAAAGCTCCTATCTTTTTTCAAGCAAGCAAAAAAGGAGATACCCATGGACTTCATAAAGCACCAGCAGCCTGAAGACAGCAACTCCTTAAGTTTGGTATTAACTTTGGTCTTTTCTAACTTACTTTTCCAAAAAGATCGTGAGAATATAGGGGAATCATCCCCTGTCTCTACATTGCTCATGATCCCTTTCATTTTTTTCCAAAGTCTTGTGTGGACGTAAAGAATAGATATGTACTCCTTTAAGAGCTCATCAACCTTCTTTCTTTGGTCTGTGGTGAGGCTTTCTCTTAAAAAGTTATGACTAAGCCGCAAAAAAGGCACTTCTAACCCTGAATTAGTAAGCTTTCAAGCCCACAGACACAGCTAATCTTGTTAATGGGTACTAATTGTAAGTAGGCTATTAGAATATTTGGGTCCAGCTATGCGAGTTTTGAAGTTACGTTGGCCATAGTTATAGGTATTGAGCCATCGTATGCAGGGCACAATACCTAGTCAATTTATAAACTCTTTTGCGGAAGAATTTTGCATCCTGGATCTCTAAAAGGCTTTCTAGAATAATAGTTACATGGACATGATTGTCTGCTATGATATGGGACCCTGTGGAATTATTTAGGCGCTGGTGAATATTTAGACATACACTTGGCTCTACCAACTACCTGAGGCAGTAGTATTATGCTAATATCTCAAATTTTTAATCAAGTTGATTGATTTGATTCCCCATTTCCAATAAACCGAAGAGCCTTTATACTCTCTTTACTATCTTTGGCCGTTTTTTAAACACCAAGGAATGCAAGAACCGAGTAGGGATAGGAAACATGAAACATGATGTATGATGGAGCTGTACTCCTGGAAGAATGGTACCTAGCAGTAGCTAGTAACCGGGATAATCTAGGGTTATACCTAAGGTACTTACCAAAATCTTCTTAAGATTGAGGGAGAGCATGGGTTAGTCTACTATTGATCTGGCGCACTGAGGCTCAGAGGTGCCAAATTCAATGCAGTGGGCTGATCAGGCCTAATTTTTCTAATATTTTTTAATTGTATAAAATTCACTGGAGACCAACTGTCTTTTTCAGCACTGGGTAGTCCAAACCTAAAGGGGATACACCGATCTTTATTTAATCACAATTGAGTTTATTAGAGATTGAGGCAAAGGCAGGAATAAAAGGAGGTGTCAGGAAAGGGTGGGGAAAGGTTTGCCAGAGCCAGGTGTCCGCTTAAAAAGACCAATTAGCCCATGGCGACATGGTAATACTCTCAGGACCATCTCAAATTGAACCTGAAGTAGATGATCATGTGGTTCAGCTTCCACCAGTTAGAATAAAAAGAAGAGCAAAGTTGCGTTTTATAAAGAGTTCATATTATTATGCTAAATCCAGAACTCTCAAAGATTGGCAGTTGGGGAGTGAGCGGTTGAACATTAAGTCCTGAATTGGGTGCCCTACCTGTGTTCTACTCACAAGAGTTTGCGGACTTTGTTCCAGAAGGGGGCAATTAGGGGGCAGGTAAAGAAGTGGTGGAGGTGGAAGTCAATCAGCTCATCACATAGTGTGCACCTCTTGTGCTGGAAGATGGTACCAGTTCAATCCCATGTCCTGTATGAGAAGTTTAGAACTCGCAAACCTTAATGTTTTTTGCTGAGAATAGGGTGGTTAACATCATAAAAGAGTGCCTTGAGATTGTATTCTACCACGGTGGGTAGGGGTTTGAGAAGTCAATAATGTATTTGGGGTCTGTCTAAAGAATGGATAAAGGAAGATAATAATTCTATTGAAGTTCAGGTTGCGTTGGCAGGGGCTGATTACAGAGACACGCCTTTTAAAATGGAAACTGTGGTACACGCGTGCTCCTACCCACTTTCAGGGTAAGGAGGGCATGGTTCCAGTAAAAGCTTGATGAGGGTTTGAGTCAGTGGCCAGGGTAGTTTTTTAGCCATACTCTGACAGCTGTTGGCGAGGCATGAGGGAGTCCTAGGGGGCTGCTAAGCCTGATGTAGGGCTGGAGCCCATTTTGGCATTGAAATCACGTCCCAGAAAAATGATGAGCTTAAGGGACCCAGTCAATTTAAAAATGGCATGGGATCTATTGTCTAAGAGATCTAGGCCACCTTCACTGCAGGGTCAGGATATTGTAGTCAGAGCTATGGGTGGGTTGTTGGAATCCCATATCCAGCAACAGAGTATCACAATAAGCCTCAAGTAGAAACCATCCATAAAGGGGCAGACTTGAGTGAGGAACCAGACCTTTGATAGAAGAAAAACTTTTGTCATCAGGGCTAACCCTGGGGGTGGTATGTCTGTGGCTCCAGCTAGCTATACAAAAGTTCATCGCATCAAGTAAGCAGTCCTCATTGTCCTTGATATCAACCCCTTGGGGTAGTGAGGACAACTATTTGGCGAATGGTGCTGCGGGTAGGTTCTAAGATAAAAGGGGGAAAGATAGAGTATGACTTGTATAATAATGGTTATAGAAGTGTAATTTTTGCATTGGACGCCTTGGAGCAGCAATCCAGGGCCTCCATGGCCAGGTATAGGTCCTTTTACATCCAACTGCCACTGCTGTGTCATCAGAAAAGGATATGGTGCAGGTGGGGGGTTTGCTGAGAACCTGAATACCCACAAGTTGTTATTGGAGTAGGGCCAGGAGAGGATCCAAGGTTATGTTGAATAGGATTGGGCTCAGCAAATACCATTGATGGAGACCCTGTTTTACCATAACTGCCACTGAAAATTCTGTTTGGGTTTTAGTTTAGTGTAAATTTGGACATAGAGCGCTGATATTACCTCCTAACTTGTGGTGTGATGTGGAGGCGGGGAGAAAGGCGAAATCATATTAAGATTATTATATTATATGCTTTTCAATATTTAGAAGCACCACTAAAGCTTTGAGTTTGAGATGAGGTAGCTGATAGAGTCACGAGAAGCTTGTTATAATTGTTCCACAGCAATCTCCAAGGGATGAAGCCATGCAGATAAGGGTTTAAAAGGGGTGCTGCCCACAAAGTCATGAAGTTCACTAGGAGCTTAGTAAAGAGTTTTTGGTCTGTGTTCAATATTAATATTGTTTGCCAGCTTGAGAGGTCCTCTCAGATCGCTTTCTTATGGATAAGGGTCGTCATTGAGCTTCTTGAGTCTGCGGAGTATTCCCACTTATGCCATGAGGGTCTAGAAAAGGGGCTGGAGGGCCTTTGTAACTGCGATGGGATTCACTTGATACACTTTAAATGAAAACCATCTGAGCCTGGGGTCCTCAGGCGCGGGTTTGGAGTAGAATTACCATTACTTCTTGATGTGTGATTATTAATAGAAGTTCTTTATCCATTAAGGGATTACTGGCGGTTCTGAAGTCCATCCAATTAATTCATAAACATCTTCTGAGTTTACCCAGTAAAACCTGAAAGAGGGATGAATAGTAACAATGGATCTCATTGGTGAATTCCTCCATGTGAATTTGATGGTGTTCCCCACCTTAAGGGTTGCAATCTCCTGATCCTTTGAGTAGGTCTTTTAATTCTGGTATAAAATGCGGTGGGTCGTTACCACTTGGTATAGTAATATGACAATGTGAGGTTTGCTACCCATTCTTCTGATTGGTGAGTTCCAGCCAAATCATCTAATGGGCCACTTCTCACGCTTCCATCCATTGAGGGGAAGGCTTCAGCTGGTAATTCCTTTACTGGTATCATATTCTAGCCTCAGAACGTCTGACTTTAGCCCAGGCTGCAGTCATTTAAGCTGTACCAAAATTTTAGGGTACCTTTAGGATCCTTGCTTTAATATCCACCCATTTGTCTTGCAAAGTTTGCAATGAGGTGAGGCCAGATGTTCAGTCAAAAATGGCCGTGGAAACTATCCTTTGCAAACTGGTTGTTCATGAGCCCTGGAGCAATCCTTATCTAAAACCTTCTTGATGGTCTGAGGATAATTGTAAAGACTACTGTAATAGATCTATGATTTCTTATAGTTTTATCTCAGGTTATGGGAGAAGAAACTTGACCAAATATCAAGGAGCCCACTTGGTCCATATCAATCAGTGAAGCAGATCTGATTTTTGACCCGCATAATAGATCTGAGATATTCAGCAAAGAACAGATGCTGAAAGGAGAGGACATCAGCGAACCCATTTGATTTGAGGAAAACCTGAAGCCAATATGTACATCATCTATTATGTTTAGCTGAAGGAATCGTGTCACACACATGACTTAATGTAGTATTGAAGTCACCTATCAGAACTGTGTTGCGTGGGAGTTGTAGCAGAGCAAGTTTATCAAAAATATGTCCTGTTTGTTAAGTTTCCTGCTGCACCAATATTTTGGATCTGTTGGTCACCCTTTTGTTCAAAGAAAGGGGAACGATCCCAAGCTCTTTTATTAGAGAAAATAGCGGATTTAGGACA
The DNA here is from genome assembly GCA_022478985.1 of Massospora cicadina. Taxonomy (NCBI): domain Eukaryota; kingdom Fungi; phylum Entomophthoromycota; class Entomophthoromycetes; order Entomophthorales; family Entomophthoraceae; genus Massospora; species Massospora cicadina. The sequence continues at coordinate 213,103 of JAKSZP010001383.1, forward strand.
CACCCTTGACAAGTGTTGGGTTGCCTCTGAGGCCCATTGTTGAGATTTCAATATGACTGGGAAATAAGCTAGTGTTCCAGTGAATTTTAAATTAGATGCAAAGCGAGCTCCAAGGGTGAGTGATAGGTTAGAGCATTGCGAGGTGAATTGATCAAATCTATTAGGGTTGGTAATTGAGGAAATTCTGTTGAAGCCTCGATGAGTGAACAACTTCTACATTGATAGCAAGTCGAGATTGACTAAGCAAAATGTGTTGAATCCATTGAGGAATACCGGGGGTTAAGGGTTGAGCAAGAGAGAGAAGTAGAGGAGGTTTTTGAAGAGCAAGAGGGAGAAAAGAAGGAAGAATTGAGTAGGAGTAAGAGGGAGCGTGAGCAGAGAGGATCTGCAGTATATTATATTACATAAAAAGTAGCGTAGTTGGGGCAATCGCCTCCTATTTTGTATAGGTTTATTACATTCGTTCAAGGGACCAACTATCTCCATATTGTTTGGCCCGTTGCTCAGTGGGTTAAACCTTGTGCAACTCGTTAAGCGGAAATAAGCCATATCCGCCAAATGTTAAGAGTGGTGCTCACTACAGGGGGCCCCCATTGATCAACTAATAACAACTTCCTCAATTGCACTTATGGCGCAACCAGCTCGCTTTGATGGGGTACTACCCCCGGTGATTGAATTCTCTCACTATGGGGAACTGAAGCTTGCTTTGGATACCTTAGTTCAGGCGCAAAAAGTGCTTTTTCAGGAGAATATGAATCTTACTGAGCAGCTCAAACATGCATTCCGTCAACTGCTCCTGGTAGGTGACCATGCCAACCAACTTGCCAACCTCTTGAGCAGCATGACGGAGAGGCTAGACTGTGCAGAGTATAAATTAGGTAAGGTTGTTAAGGAAAAGGAAATCTGAAGTGACAAATTGCCCCCATTTAACCGTGATGGTAACATACATGGGTTTTTCAAGCATTTTGAGTTTGCCATAGAAGGGGCTTCTGATCGACAGAAAACTAAACTGTTGTTGTCTGCGTTGGATGTTTCAAGTGCTGATCAAGTTACATGTTACCTTAAAAACAGTACTGTAGCTTACCAAGAGGTGAAGGAGACTGTAATTCGCCTGTTTGGGGGCAAAGCGAAAATGGCTTAGCACAAGGCGGACTTTATAACAATATCTTTCCAAAAGATGAGTTTTTAATACAGTTTGTGGAGCGGTTCACTAATGAGGCTCATGTGTTGTTGGGTGCAAATGTATTATCTAATGAGGAGGTAGGCATAGCGATGACAGCGGCTATCAAGCCCTACCACGAATTTCATAATGCTATGGCGTACACTCTTCAGGAGGACGCAGAGTTACTCAAAATCATCCATCATTTACGCCATTTATCCGTCACCTTTAGTGCTCCCAATGTGAAGTGGAAGGATCCTGTATCTGCCACTAAAATTTTGCTAAACGAAGGATCCCACCAATATGGGGGCAATTGGTGGGTCACCCCCCGGCCACTTAACTCATGGGCGGGTCCTTTACATCCCTATTATGATCAAACCGCTTATCCTTGGGTCCATGATAAACCGTGGTTTAATAATAGACCTAGACCTTCTGGGGCGATTCATAGATGAGTGCTGGTCCCAAACGCTTATTTCGCGTGAGGCCAAACAGGTCATTATGCGGTTAGTTTTCAGGCCAAACCAAGGGTCCACGCAGTATCTGTTGGACCATATGAACAGGGAAAAGGGCGAGTGGATTAGAGATGGGATGCTCTGCTTCCACTGAATCAAATGTAATTGTCCCTGATGTTCATCATAAATCACTTTGTGTCAGCTCTGGGGCACACTCTGAGGAATTACTATATCAACAGATCCCTTACCACCTTTTGGCTTCAAGCTGAGGAAGAGACCCCAATAATGTGGACATGGGGTTTCGTCAAGATGTGTATAAGCCATACACCTGGCAAATCCTTGAGCGGAATGGTACAATCAGCGGTGACCCCTCCAAATATGTCGCTGTTTTGGAGGGGGTGGAGAGGGCGATTCCTGTAGAAAAGATTGCCCATGAGTATCCTCATGTTGGGGCTGGTATGTACACTTTTCTGGATAATCAAACGCCCTTGAATATCTATGTAATAAACACCAAAGGCTCTTCTTATTTGGAATGCACCTACTGTGACATATTTGTACAGAATACCAAAGTTTGGGCGATCATTGATACAGGCGCTCCTGTCAATATAATATCCGCCAAGCTTGTGGCTAAGCTTCCGCTGAAGCCAGATGTGGACCACCGAGTAGTTTATGGAACTGCGGGGGCACAGAGTACTGTTACAGAAGGTGTAAATAGCTCATTGCCTTTGAGGTTCATGTCAGCCGGCGCATCCGCTCCAATGGTGGTGTTGCCTAATAACCACTATGACATGTTGATCAGGGCTGCATTTATGTGGCACTTTGGGGCTGTGGTTAATATGGTGAATGAAACCATCTGTATCCTGGGACAATGGATCCCCATCTATTTTACTTCCAACGGAGTCCCAGATGACCCAATCCACTCTGGCCAAATTAATCTCTCCTATAGCGATGGTGTGATTCCTGTAAGATATTGGCAGATGAAGCTGAAGGCCCAAACACTTCAAAACCAGATTCATGAGTACAAAGGGATTCTGCTACGAGCCGCGAATGCTTTGACTACCCCTTCTGGGCATCAGGTCATAATTGGAACTGAGCTCAAAATTGATATACTGGGAGGTCTATACAGAGAGGTTGTGGGGCCCTATCAATAATCGCGGCTCAAACCTCATGTGGCTCCTGGGTTACTGTTACCAGGGCAGGGGAAGTGAAGGTGTTGTTAGCGAATCTGCAGAATGAGGTGATGAAGGTTCAGCGGCACCAAGTGGTGGATTACCTGCACCTGATCCCTATTGATGAGGTCCACCAGGTACATAACTTTGGTTCATGGGAAGATCTCAGCTTGCAATAAAAACCCCCTTCATGTAATGACTGTGGTTCCGCAGGAGGCGCTAACTGGTCTATCAGGGGATCAGAAAGATAGGGTGATGGATCTGTTAGAGAAGTATCACAGCATTTTTGCAACTGATGATCATGACTTGGGTTGTGCTCGTGGGGTTGTGCATTGGGTGGACACTGGAGACCACCCCCTATCAGGTCATGACCTATCCATCGCTTGAGGGCAGCAGAAGAAGTTTTATCTGCAGGAAATAGATGCCTTGGTGGAACAGGGAATGTTGGAGCCGTCAAAGAGTCCCTGGGCATCTCCTGTGTTAATTGTCAAAAAGAAAGATGGCTTTAATTGATTAGTAATCGCTTATTGGAAGCTTAACAGCATTATGAAAAAAGATTCATACCCGCTTCTTTGATTTGATGACGCTTTAGATTGGCTAGGTGGGGTCAAGTAATTCTCTGCTATGGACTTAATATTGGGGCACTAACAGATTGAGTTGCCAGTGGCTGAACAAGAAAAGTGCGCTATAAACACCTCAAAAGGAATATTCCAGCCTACACTTATGCCACAGGGTTTATGTAATGCCCCCACTACGTTTCAGCGGGCATGGACACTATTTTGGGTGACCTAAAGCTGTCTTGCGTTCTTGTCTACCTTGATGATATCAACATGTTTTCACGGATGTTCACAAAGCATCTTGGACACTTGGAGCAAGTGTTCCGCAACCTTGCTGATGCTAACATCAAAATTAAGCCCTGAAAGTGCCACTTTTTTAAGGAACAACTAGAATACCTCAGCTTCGTGGTAGATTCCAAAGGGCTTAGTTCTCAGACAACCAAGGTGGAAGCCATCCGCCAGATGACTCGGCCAAGCAAAAAGCGGGATATCCAGGTGTCCTTAGGGATGGTCAGTTACTACCGGCGGTTCATTCCCAACTTCAGCTTTATCAGGGCTCCACTCTTTGAGCTACTTAAGAAAAATGCTGCCTTCACCTGGACGGATCAATGTCAAACTTCTTTTGATGTATTAAGAACTGCGTTGGCTAGCGCACCTATTTTGCAATACCCCAATTTTGAAAAAGAGTTCATTGTGCAAATGGACGCCTCGCTTTCTGATGTAGGGTCTGTGTTATCCCAAAAAAGATGACGGTGTAGAGCACCCCATTGCATATTTCAGCCACAGTTTAACTGGCCCTGAACAGAATTACACTGTGACCAAGCAGGAGTGTTTAGCAGTAATCTATGCATTTAAACAATTTCGGGTCTACCTCCATGGGGTGAAATTCAAAGTGGTAACATATCATGCCTCCTTGCGCTGGCTACAGAATATGCAGGAACCTGAAGGGCAGCTCATGCGATGGGCTTTGAAGCTCCAAGTGTATGATTTTGAGATCATGCATCAGCCAGGGGCAAAGCATCAGAATGCGGAATGTCTTTCCCAATTACCCATGGTCGCCATTACAGCGGATGTGGCGGACATCATGTATGAAAAAATGATTGTGGGCAAATATCACAATGAGCCACCGCCCGTGATCAAAGTGTTAGATGGGCTTAGGCAGGATACCTTCTTGCGCAACAAAGGATTATATAAGTGGATGGGGGAATCGATGCTGAGTTTCCCAAAACCCTCTTCCAGGCCTTCAATAATTATGGATGCCCATAGAGCAGTATATCATGGAGGGTTGAAAAAGATGCTGGAGTTCTTGCTACCCTGCTACTTTTGGGAGAGTATGGACTACGATGTGCCTGAGATGGTTGGTTGTTGCCATCAGTGCCAAGTGGAGAAACCATTCCATTGAAAGACCATCTACTAGCTAGTGAAGCCTTGGTCCGCATGGCATACAGTTTTGTTAGGCGTGGTGGGTCCTCTGTCAACTCGTGCAAACTGCTTTAAATATATAATCGTTGTCATTGACCATTTAACAAGGTGGGTGGAAGCAAGAGCTATTAATGATTTGAGGGCTTTCACTACCGCCAAGTTCATTCTGGGGTGTGTCATACAGCGCCATGATTGTCCGCAATTTATTCTAACAGACAACAGAACCAATTTCACATCACATATATTGGCCAAGTTGAATGAGCTCTTGGCAATCCGCGGGGTCTTAACTACCCCTACCACCCTGAATCTAACGGTATGGTGGAATGGGTCAATGGGACCTTGGTAAATATTCTACGCAAGCTTGTAAATGAGCGGCCGTCAGACTAGAGTACCCTTCTATCCACCACTGTCTTTGCATATAATATCAACTACCACTCAGCAACTGGTAAAAGTCCATTACAATTGCTTTATGGATGACATCCAGCGCTACCTGAATTGCTTTACTCCCGTGTAGAGGATACTGGCAGAGTCAAGCCCCACTGCTATTTGTCTACCTTAACAAACATTCTGATTAAACTCCAAACCAAGGCATATTCCACTAGTCTTTCCAAGAAGATTCAGGATCATGCGGCTGATCAATATAGATGCAGCAGTCTTTCACATTTCAGGTTAGGGGAATTGGTCCTGTTTCATGACCAACCTGGGTTTGGAAGAAGGAACAAGCTCGCCAGCATATGGAGCAGACCATTTGAGATCATCAAGAAAACCAGAGCTGATGCCTACACCATTAATGAACCCGTGGGTGGTCAAATGATCAACTGATTACACGCGAAGTTCTTTTGGCCCTACAAGCAATAGGTGATTATCGTCCAGTCAAGGGGGTAATGTCGAGATTTCAATAATACTGGGCGATAAGCTAGTGTTCCAGTGAATCATAAATTAGATGTGAAGCGAGCTCTAAGGTTGAGTGATAGGTTAGAGCAATGCAAGGTGAATTGATTGAATCGATTATGGTCAGTAATCAAGGAAATTCTGTTGAAGCTTTAATGAGCGAACAAATTCTACATTGATAACAAATTGAGATTGACTAAGCGAAATGTGCCAAATCCATTGAGGAATACCGGGGGTTAAGGGTTGAGCAAGAGAGAGAAGTGGAGAAGATATTTTGAAGAGGAAGAGGGAGAAAAGAAGAAAGAAGTGAGAAGGAGTAAGAGGGAGCATGAGCAAAGAAGATCTGCTGTATATATTATATAAATAAAAAGTAGCGTAGTAGGGACGATCACCTCCTATTTTATATAAGTTTATTACATTCATTTGAGGGACCAACGATCTCCATATTGTTTGTCCCATTACTCAGTGGCTAAACCTTATGCAACTCGTTCAGCAGAAACAAGCCATATCCGCCAAAAGTTAACACACATTGTCTCAATTGACAACAACTTGAAGAGTGGAAGGGAACAACTTTGCCACTAAGTTCGATTTTGCAAAAGTCTATCATGGAAATTGGGAAATCTGCGACGAAATCTGATAACAATTGGGCGGATTGAGAACAAAGTCCCAACAGGAGCACCAGCACAAAAATAGATACGCAAAAAATCCTCTGAAGTTAAGGAAATTTTTGTTAAGAAAATTGAGAGATACACACGCATGCTTTAACCCAAACTGTGAGGGAAAAAAATTGGCAACAGGAACTGCAAAATAAGGCACCCATAATGTGCAAGCTGAGTCATGACATAAAAGTCCTGGCGTTTTAGAGAATATTCATGTGTCCTGTTTAAGAAATATTCCACTGTCCCCTCCTATCAGTTCATTCAACTATAGAAACCCAGTGTTCTGCTGTTTATAGAGTGTTGGGTTATTTTAACATATCATTAACCCTTGCCCTATTATTTAAGTCCAAATTGTGGGCCTAAAAATGTTTACAAAAAGCCTTCCCTTCAAGCCATTTACATGAGTATAACATATGATGATTGGTTTGGGCCAAATAACTGACCACTTGTGAGGATCATGGTTTTAGTTCAAAGGAATACTAAACATTTAATTTCGCCAAAGTTACTTATAGATTTTTTAAGTTCCAACTATTTTGGCTGTCCCAAAGGAACCACCCCAACCAATGAGGTCCACACTCATTTGTGTCAGTAATGATCGTGGCCATCACATTGTTTATTTAAGATATTGACTCTCTCAGCGCAGAAAGCTTCTGGGTCATCCTCTACAAGTTTCACATGATGCACCTGCTCAAGAGAACGAATGTTTGAAGTATCAAAAATGAGTTAAATGATACATCACTCAATATATCTCCATTGTGATTAATAAGAAAACAAAGAAGCTAACTTGGTGGCACTGCTCAGGGATAATGTTGTGACTAAACCCAATAAAATAACTGTCACCCCTCAATTCCAAGTGCATATTCAAGGATCAGGAATACAGCCTGAATGCAAACCAAGAAGGGCGGATTGATCCATAAATCAATCCTGTCTGCCACAATTATGGAGAAGAAATAGGAACGCCAATTTAGTGGATGCTACTTGAAGTGAAATGGTTGGGATGAACCTAACATACCAATTGTCACCCCACATTATCAAGTACATTGTTGGTATTATGGGGGTTTTATCACTTATCCCTTAATATTTTTGGCCAGGGTACCCAAAGATTCTGGATGTTGGATTAACAGTTTTTGCTTCACTTGGTTGAGAAGTCTTTTTCCAAATACTTTGTCAGTATAGGCAATTCCAAATAAATATATACCTAAATTTAACCTAAAATAGGCGAAAAAGAAAAAGAATAAAGTTAATTAGCTTAATAACAGCTATATAAGGGTAATTGGATAGGTTTTTTTGGGAAAATCTAAGCATCCCAATACTAGATCTAGTAAAATGAACAAATAAGGGGATTCGCTAAAAGACCAATTATCTTTGTTGTATTTCTCAGGCTCATCTCATGGCTCAGGTTTGAATCCCAAGGTTGGTTAGCTCTGAGGGAGTATGATTTGACCATGTCAGTCAGGGTTGAGCTCTGACTTTGATAATGGTCAACTTTCATCAGGGACTGTCCCTGACAGAAGTTTGGGCATTTTATTAAATTGAGATTGATCTCCAACTTTAATAATTGTCAACTTTTGCTGGAGATTGTCCCGACAGAAGTTTGGGCATTTTGGTCAGTTTAGGATCAATTCATGACTTCTGACGGATCCAAATCTGCTGTTCAGGTAGGAATACTGACAATACCGCATCTAGATCTTGGTTCAAGGGAGAAAACAGATGGAGGAAGCGATTATGGATGCAGTTTACTACTGTACCATGAATGACCTTATGATTGAGTGTTCATTGCCCCTCTTATAAATGACCTTGTAAGGCCCTGACCAGTTGGTTCCCAATTTATTGTCACGACCTCCAGGCCGATGATGGTAGAAAAGAACTAGGTCACCCAGTTGGAAGGTGAGTAGGGGTCATGCTTATCATTAATTTGGCTAGTTTCTCTATTGGTGTTAGACAATAAGTTCTCGGAAGCTAGAGCCTGGAGTTGGATGATTTTATTGGTAATGCTTCACATAGTAGCTTCAGAGCTTCAGGGGATGCCTGATCTAACATGACCTGCACTCTGGAGGGCAACTATGGATTCTGTCCATATAAAGCCTGGAAGGGCGACATCTTAATGATTTAGGTAGCTTATTTGATAGGCTAGAATTAATTAGGCAAATACTGGGGCCAGTGCAGAGGGTAGGTCGTGGCCATTTTTATGAAGAGTGGCCATTAGGGTACCATTCACCTATTCCATCATTCCAATTGTTGAAGAATGTTGGGGAGTGGAAGTTACCTGAGTGGCTCCCATCATCTCGGCTAAATTATTCACAATTGATGATCAGAAATTTTGTTCATTATGGAGAGCATTTATGTGAAATACCCATGCTGGGTGATAATCTAATTATATAAATAGGTGGCGGTAGCTTTTACAGAAGTGGAAGGTAGGATACAGATTCTATCCACTTAGTTAAATGATCCACGGCCAGGAGGAGAAACTGGTGACCATTAGAGGCTCGAGGTAGAGTTCCCACAACATCAATGCTAATAGTATGGAAGGGTTCACAGGGTGGAACCACTGGATGTTGTGACCGGGGATTAGGTCCAGCTTGACTTTGGCATACTAGGCATGATTCCAGTATATCTTGGATTGTACAATCATTCTTTCCCAGTAACATTGCGTCTTGAGCCACTGGTAAGTTTTCCAAACTCCTCCATGGCCAACTTGCTGATGTCCCTCCAATATGACACCAGTTCACTCTTAAGGTCATACATAAGGAACCCATTTTTGGGACACAAGTTTTCACAATTGGCAATTTTTGACTTGAAAACCCTCCAATTTTTTGCTAATTACTTTTGAAATGTCAGGGATTTATCTTTTCATATTTGTGATTTAATTAAGAGTTCATAGAGTCAATCCTTTTCAGGGTCAGTTAAAGTTAATATGGGAAGTTGATATAGGCAATCCACGTTTTGGTATAAGCCTAGGTCAACGAATAATTGAAAATTTGTAGTTTTGAAGTTTTAACGCTTTTGGGCTAACCTCCCATCGGGGTCTTTCATTTGTAGTAGCCATCACAGGGAAGCATGGTCAGTAACTATAGTGAAATTTTTCCTATATAGACAAGGTTGGAAACGCTGAATAACCAATAATACCGTAAATCATTTGCATTCCATAACGCTATAGTTGCGTTCAGCTCTGAGTAGAGTTTTACTATAGTAGGCGATAGGATGGTCTACCAATTTTTCATCATGCTGCAATAGAATGGCTCCGATGGCTATATCACTAGCATTGGTAAAAAGGAGAGGGGTTTTATCAATGTTGGGATGTATAAGTACTGGAAAGTGGGAGAGAGAGATTCATAATAGATAAAAGGCCTGCTGTTGCTCTTCTTTTTTCACTGGAAGGGTACCCCTTTCTTCAATAAATATACAAGAGGCTAAAGGTGATGGCAAAGTGGGGGATAAACTGGAGATAATATCCCACCATCCCTAGAAAACTTGTACGTCTCATAGGGATTTAGGGGAGACATTTTAGAAATGGCCAGGATCTTTTCATCCATCCTGAATATTCCAGCTTTACCTACTTTATGGCCTAAGAAATACATTTCATTCTGAAAAAAGGAGCATTTTACATCTTTAATTATAACGAGGATTTCCTTAAATTACTGGAAAACTTGTCTGAGATGATCAATTTGTTTGGTAAAGGTTCTCAAAAAATGGTAATATTGTTAAGATAAGCCAACACACAAGAGCATTTTAAATCACCTAAAAGTCCGTTCATGGCACGTTGAAAGGTAGCAGGGGCGTTACATACCCCTGAGATATTCTAGTGGGCTCAAACAATCCTTCACTTGAGATGAGGTCTCATTGTTCTCAATCCTCCAGTGATAAATCAACTTGTCAGTACCCGCTGGTAAGATCCATAGCTGAAAATTCGTGGGAAACCAACATCAAGCGTAATGAGTCATCTATACATGGTAATGGATATCTGACTTTTCTGCTTATTGAATTGAGGCGGCGATAATCCATGATTGCATGCTGACCACCATCCTACTTCCAGATTAATAGAAGCGGGGAAGCCCATGGGTTTTTAGAAGGCAATAGTAACCCAGCTTCCAACAGTTGCTTTAGCTCTAGGGCCACTTGATCTTCCTCAACTTTAGATTTTCTGTATGGCCAAGATTAGAATGGAGGGTGAGCCTCAGTCTCTATTTGGTATATTTCCCTGGACATTTTTCCATAACCACTTGGTCCTGAGTAAAATATATGCAATACTCCTTGAGGAGGTCTTTGATGTTCTGTCACTTGTTAGGGGTAAGATTGTCACTAATTCTACTTTTAACCAGAGATATGGAGGGTAGGGGGTCAAACCCTAAACCTTGTAATGAGCCAAAACAGCTCACATCGGCAATATTTTTGATAGGGCATAGTTTTATATAAGCAATAGGGGCGTACTGAGGGACTTGGATAGTTTCAGTTGTTAAGTTCTCTAATAGAATAGATATAAATTTCCCATAAGCAGTATCCGAAATCCCAGGGCAGGTCAATGCTTCTTAGATTGAAAAGTTTGGGTGGCCACTTAGCTCCAAACTTAGTTAGAAGAATTTGAATCAAGATTCCTGTATCCAAATAACTTGTGAGCCAGAGGGTATTTTGATAGGATGAGGGGCATACAGAGGGATCCCTTCTTCGGCATCCACAGCCTCTGGGGGTAACTTAGTTTTTCCTCTTAGACTTGATACTCAATCTTACAAATAGAGGATGGTAATTAAGGAAGAATGTGCATTTTTAGGGTCTCCTTTGTTTTTGATGGGGAGTTTAAATATTAACAAAAATTTGATACCCTAGAAGGATATGTATTTTTCCTTGTGGTTGATAGTGCAGTTAAACTCCCACATCTGTTGGACCCCAATAAGCAACTCGTAGCTATCATTTTCTAGTGAAACAGTGGGGGCAGTAATTACTAACTTCCTAAAACGAAGTGTAAAGCAGAATAGGCTCCTATCGCCTTAGTAGACTGACTACCTGCCATCCCATATTCAGGTTCGTGAATTAAAACTGGAGCCATTTTTAGCTTTTGGATAAGCCAGAAGGAAATAACGTTAACCAGAGAACCAGTGTCAATTATTGCCAGGACTTTAACCTTATGGAATACTACTTTGACTCAAACCACCAATGATCTAAATTAGGAGTTAATAGCTAAAACTATCACTAGGGATTTGTAGTGAAGAAAGCGGAGGACTCTGCTGTGTCCAAGCTCAGGATTGTTAATGCATTAAAAAGTTTTATCTCCAAGACTTGGCTTTCTATAGAAGAGCTGACCACTAAAATTTGTTTGGGTAACTGACCTAATAGAAGTAAGTAAGCTGGAGGTTTTTCTTTCTTTGAATAGACAGAGGTACTTCAACTACTGACGAGAGAAGCTAGCATAAAACAACCTGGAGTACTGAGGATACAGTTAGAACTAGAGCAAGGGTCTTTAGGCACTTGCTTATATCAGCATAGTGAGCCTCTTTCCCTATAATGACTGATCTTCTTGTCGACTTATATTAAAGGATGCAGCAGCTAGCTACAGTGTGATTGTTTTTTCTGCAATGTACTTTATAATTCAGGTGTAGGTGAATTGGGGGGGTAACATTCAATACTTGAGACTTGGGATTATTGGTGTTAAAACAAGGTGGTCTGACGAGTTTATGTAGTTCAGCCGGAATTTCCAATATAGCCTCTTTAATATGGAGGAGGGATGTTAAGTTAGACTTCACCGCTTTAAGATAAAGTAAGATATTAGGCATATTTTTAAACGTTGAAAACGCAGCGGTGATGGCATCATCTAATGTAAGATGATTCCCTGCAACCAGATTTTGTGCTTTGAGGTAAAAATGGAGGGCGAATTTGCTGATAGTTTCCACACAATTAAGGCTGATACTCATAAAGGTCTTTTTTGGTTGGTTAAGGTTAAGTCGCTCCCAGATTCCTGAAGCGAGGCAGTCTTGGCATCAGTCCATGTATGGCAATGCATCAGATGGAGGACTATAATATCTTGAGCCATATGGCTAAGACATGTATTCAAGTGTTTAAGTCGCTGGGTGTCAATGGTATCTTCATTAGAATTTTTATAACAAATTAAGAAGGAGAAAATACTTCCTTCTCCTGGGACGTAGTTCTTTTTGAATGACAGTTTGAACATGCCACTGGGGAGGTTAATGGTCGAATAACGTTTATTGACATGGGGGGACCATTTTCATCTAAAGGGGAACTGTTATTGCAGGAAGTTTCATAGGGATGGAGGGCGTCCACTTTATTTTGTAAGGTTTTAATATCCTCAATTAATGCGTCTATTTGATCATGGGTGGCACTAAGGGCCAATTTGGTGGCAACAAGAGGGTATAACTGCCAAATTTCTTTTTTGCTCGGTAGTTGCATCTCAAAGTTTAAGTTGTTTTTCTCAAGGGTGAGAATTCGTTGCTTCATCCTGCTTATCATAGCGGGGAGATTAACTAAGAGTTTAAGGCGTTCCTGATCTAAAATGAGATTGGATGCCGGATTGTTATTATTCATAGCTGGGTTTTTAAAATATTATACCTCAGTGTGAACTCAGGGTGTATCAGGCAGGGTGCACCAGTTTTGGTGGGATCATGGGGGTGTTATCACGTATCCCTTAATATTTTTGGCTAAGGGACTAAAAGTTTCAAGGGGTTGGATTACCTGTTTTTGCTTCTCTTGGTTAAGTAGTCTTTTCCCAGAAACTTTGTCTTTATAGGCAATTCTAAATAAATATATACCTAATTTTAACTTAAAATAGGCGAAAAGGAAAAAGCATAAAGTTTATTAGCTTAATAGCAGCTGTATAAGGGTAATTGGTGAGGTGTTTTGTTGAAATCTAAGCAGCCCAAGACTATATTTAATAAAATGAAAGAATTGAAAATTTAGTAAGAGCCAAGATATCTTAATTGAACTTTTCAGCTTGTCTCATGGCTCAGATTTGGACCTTGAGGTTGGGTAGCTCCATGGGAGTATGATTCAACCATGTCATTTGGGGTTGAGCTCTGACTTCAATAATGGTTGACTTTCATCAGAGATTGTCCCTGACAGAAGTTTTGGCATTTTGGTCAGTTTGGGATTGATTTCTGACATCTGACGCATCCAAATCTGCCATTCAGGTAAGAATCCTAACACACATTTCCAAATGAAGTGGAACTACAACCCAAACACAATTTGCAGATGGGCGGAAAAGTTCCCTCCTGCAGACACAGGAAATTTAAGATCAGTGTGCAAAGCATGGATTATTACTGCCAGAACTCGGCTTAGTTGTCAGGGCAGGAATGATGTTCATAGATCAATACTCTCTGCATTTATACCCATGTATCCTTATTTGCGTATCATCAGAATGGCGATGCCTTGTGGACTTTGGATTCTATCATGGGTATTGAAGTACCCTTAATGGAATCCAAGTCTTTCCTTGACACATCAGTTGTCTGACACTTCTCAAGGCCTGCATTTGTAAGATCTACGCTTGCAACAAGGAAGGAGAACTCAGGGATACATAATTAAAGTCAAGATAATGTGATCAAAAGGTACTTCGAAATTGGTGGGTCTTAACCAATGGGTTGAGGATAATGAGAGCCGCCTAGTTTGTTCAGCAGGTAAATCCTTCAAATTTATCATCTAAGATTTCCTTTCAGAGGGGGGTATAGGCTCCTAGGGGCTGAAATAACCATGTAAGTCGACCTGAAGTTGTGGGGGAGATGGGCTCGCCGCCTGTAATCCTGCAGCCCATTAAAGTTAATGGAATGCGGGGTTAGGGTGCTCTTTTGGGGCCTCATAGTTGTCCCCCTCCATATCCTTGGGGTTTCCAGAGCTTAAACTGAATCCATAAGGCTGCTCATTTTAAGTCTAAAACCTTGACTCTTAGCAGCAATCTGAGTGGAGTGTCAAGGAGGAGGGGGATTAATCGGAAAAGAAGGGCCTGATGAGCCAGTAAGTCATCCTAGGATTTAACCCCCACTACTTTGCAAGGGAGCATCTTGAGGGTGTTCCTTGGACCCCTCCTTTTGGCCTCCTCTGAAGTGTCTGAGTCCATATTTACCTCTTTCAGTACCAGAAATGAGGTTTGAGTTGTAAGGCGATTGGATGGTGGGGGCTCCATGACTTGGAGCGTCTGCTCCACTTGGGGTATTCCTTTTCTGCTCCACTGAATGAGTCTTTTGTGATGCAGATTTGGATTTAGGTGCAGCCACCGGGCTGTCTTACTCTGGGTTCACTTGATGCGAAGAATCTTTGTTCATTTTTTGTGTTGGTAATGGAGCAGGAAGCTTAGAAGGGGATCTAACAGGAATAGGGGCTTCAGCACTGAGTAAGTATTTCTGCACTACTGGCTGAACACTCACAACTGCCACATGGAGGGCATCTGGGGGTTGATCTGTAACAGTACCCAATGAGTTGGTTGAGGATTTGTAGTCGCTTCTGTCTGTGGGAGCATTTCTTGCCTGTCATAAGGATCTGGGTAATGGATGAGAGAGCTTTCTTATGAGCAGTGCAACTATTGTGTAGGTGATCCAAGGCATTGCACCATGAGCAATGGGGTCGCACCTGGTATGGATCAACAAAGGTTTTTCAGGGCAAGATCCAAAGACAGCAACACATAGGATAACTTCCATGTTTTGGGCACTGTAGGGTTTGGGATGAATAATGCTTTAGAAACGTAAGCCCTTTAGGTAGGAGCATAGTAAGTTGTTGCACAAAGGTCTACCATTAGGACTGACACAAATTAAGTTAAACCTTGGTGAAGTGCAAGCTTCAGAAATTCAGGGTCTTTTTTTAGTCAGGAGTTATAGAAAGACATCCAGTAAAGTTTCTCAAGATAAGATCAAGTTCTAGTTACCTAAATATTCGTGAAGAATATCAATTTTGGTGGATGCTGCATGATCTGCCACAGCTGCAGGTGTACAACCTACATTAATATAGTGGCTTTACACCACTTTGTGGATAGTGGTGTTAACTGGAAAAGCTTTCGCTATCACCCCATAATAGTTAAAATAATAATTTGTATAGAATTTAATGGGATTATGCTGTAATAGGCTTGAACTGTGAAGTAAAGAGTAAGGTGAGGGAGTGTAAATTGCGAGTTAGTCTCGGCATATTGCTTTTAACTTAAGCCACATAAGTGGCCTCCCGCATGTGATAGCTGGTAATGTAGGCACTAGCTGTTTTTGCCAGGCACCAGAAGATTTTTTTACTCATTATTTTTAATTTAATTAGTAATTTTAGGTTTTGCCTGGGTGAAACCCCTAGATGGAGCGCCTAAATCCCTTTATCTACGTGAAACACCTTCTGGGCCTTCACAACAGGCTTTTAGATCCTGGTGGATTTTTTAGACTTACCTGATTTCAGATTTATTTCTGCTAATTGTTTAATGTGTTTAAGTTCATCTTCAAACCATTCTATCTTTGCTGCTGTCATCCAACAGTCAACAGAAGCTGACTGATATGTTTCAAACAGTAAATGGAGTTTTGGTTTTTTAGTTGAATTTTAATTATTTTTAGGCTGGAAATGATGGACCACTGACTTGACAATGACCATCAATTTAGTCTGACCACAGGAGTTGGTTTTTGATAGGGAAATGGGAGGCAAACCCATACAAAACCCCTGAGCAATGTTGGTGTTAGCAGCAGAAATTATTGTTAATTAAAATTTTGAGGAGGTGCATCCAGGTTGAGGCGCCTCCCTTTGTTGGGCCTCACTTGAAACAGGGTCAACCAAAGCAGACAGGAAATAGTGTGATCATCCATGATCCCACTATGGCTGGTTAGTAGTTGGTTGGCATCCACTTTTGTGGCTGCCACTTGGGAGCGGGTTGTTCAGGTTGACAAACAAGTTGGTAACTAAGGATTTCGAGTTCTGGGGTTAAATTATTAATTTCCAACACATTGAATGAGCTTTTGGCAAAATTTACCGCCATTATCTGATAGCGTTCGATTTAAACTAAATTTCTGGGAGAGTGTAACTGTTGGAAGTGAAATTTAGCGGTGAAAGAAAAAGGAGACCCATTGTCAATTATGGCAGATACAAAGATCTCATGGACCTTTACCACAGGCCAAGTAACCAGAATAATAAATTGGAGCGTAAGTTGAGAAACAGGGGTGACTCATCAGAAGAAATAGCAGTATCAAAGCGCTTAGAATCAGATTTTTGTGCTAATTGTCCCAGGAGTCTCAAGTGATGATCTTGTAGGTAATATTAAATTAAAGTAGAGGCATAGTAGAGGAGCATCAGCACAAATAGCCTCTTTCTTCATGCTGGCTTCCATTTTTTCAAAAACTTACATTCTGCCTTTTCTTCATGCACTAAAAGAATTTTTATATGGTCTGGAAACAGCCTTTTCAGTATCAATAGATAGATACAAACCTCAATTTAGTCTCTAGGGTTTGTATTCCAAATTTAGGAGGGGCTCAAACCAGAGCTGGGTACCTGTTCAAGGTGGCCGCTGAGATCTTATTTAAAGCCTCCTTGGTTTCATGGATACACTTAAAGGTTCATTTGAGGCCTATCAATTAAAGTCTAACTTCAGGATAAGACCCAAAGGTGGAGATGATAGTGGTGATGGCGCCATATACAGAAATTTTATTATTAGTAATTAATGGACGGGTGCTAGCTTAAAAACAACATAAGAAATCAGAGGGGATTTCCTCTTTGTTGACGAAAATGGCCATTAAGGTTTTATCTTGAGACACGAGAATCTGGTCAATGGTAAACTCTTGTAAAGGAGCAGTTTTAACCTTGGACTAGGTCTGGCATTCATGTAGGTGCTGGGTTATAAAGTCTCAGGTATTTCCATGAAGGCAAAAGTGAATATGCTTCTCTTTTTAGAAATTAGTTCTTCTTCCATAGTTTTCTGGTATTGATTTAAAGACAATGCTATATTTTCTTGACTGAGATACAAATTGTTCTTTGAAACTTGGGTTGCAAGGGTAACCTGATCATGTGAAAAAGGTTTTGATGCCAGTCTCGATAATGTGACTAGGTTCAGTAGACAGTAACTCAGCATATCCTCAGGGGACTTGTTTATCTTTGTCTTAATGTCTTTTACATATCGTCCTGTAATTTATTACAGCATTAGTTGATGGTTTGCGTCAGTTTTCTGGCTCATTTAAGAGTTTAGGCTTAGAACCTTGGACTAACAACGGCTTATTAAAGCTCTAGGTTAGCATATTTTTGCTCCATCTTTCCAAGAAAGTTTTGGGTTAATCTTATAAACACTTAACTATTCACCTTATTGCAATATAAAGCTCCTAAGGTAATGTCAGGATCAACTGGGCTACTGTCAGTGCAAGCTTCACATCCTGGTGCAATTTCCGCAAATTTGGTTTAGATTTTTTTCATCTCTTTGAGATCCTCACTTCACATGGTATCTTCATTTGAGGGGTAATTAAACCTAGGGGGGCAGGTGGACGCCAGGAACCTAATCGTTCTTCAGCCCCTTCAGGACCTCTGAGTTCTCTTGAACCTTTAAAGCCTTGTGCCCCTCATGACCATCAGTTCTGGCAGGACCTCATGGCCCTTAAAGCCCTTCAATTCCATTAGTAACGACGGAAGTCTGAACTGCAGTTAATTAAGCAATGCTCCTACTTGATTTAACTAATGCACTAATGCCAGTTTCAGAGCCTGAGTCTTTACGGCAGTTATTAATGAGGTGTGTTGTATATATTCGCGTACTTTGGATGTCATACTTTTTATTCATTATGTGAAGTGGGGCTCCATGAAGCTGTAAATTCCAGTTCCAGAAAGTTATAATAAATAATACGTTGAAGATAAGGCGACGGTTATCCTGAATTGCTTCACAATTACCCACACATAAGCAGAAGCGGACTTTTAAAATTGTGCAAATTTGAATTAAGACCCTGCATCAATCCTAGCTAGTGTAACATCTCGTAGTGGTGTAGAACCACAAATTGGAGGAGATGATGGAGGGCAGGATCTACAAACTGGCATAAATTGAGTTATGCCCCACTGTAAAACTCATTTCTTGCCAAGTTATTAAAAATGTATAGTTTCCGCATATTAGAGGTGTCTTCAGTAGTTTGTGCACAATTGGATCAATTTCTCAGTAGAATAGATTCCATCTAAGCATTGTTGAATGGCGTCAACTACATTATCTGTTTGGAGATAGAACTGACTATAAAAGCATGGATAGATTAATTTTTAGGCAGCCTAAAATTCTAGGCTCTCTAGTTTTAAAGGTTGTACCTCAATTTGGGAAATACTAATCCACTGGACAATTCTCATACCCCCATTTAAGGAGGGGATTTGATACCAGAGTTGTCTCAATGGTTCATAATCAACTTTTTCACTATATGCAGCTCAGGGCCTTTTGTCATGGAAATGGCAGAATAAGTTTAGACCAGCCTGCCAGTTGGGATGTGTAAGCACCCAAAAAGCAAGCCAGAATGCCAGAGGCATTGCTGACTGAATGACTTGATATGGAGCCAGGCATTGAGAAATGACAAAGCGTTGGTGCAGCAACATGGTGAGAATGATCCCGACAATGAACCACACTGAACCCACTTCTGACCCAGGGGGTCTTGCTGTAGGGGGCGGAATTACTAAGATAGTCTCAATAAGATCCTCAGCATATGGTGCCATTTCAACCGGGGTGGCAAGGAGACAGATTCTCTCTTGCAACTGGTGGACATATGGCCACAATATCCCCATGCATTGCTGCCAGAAGTTAGTGATCATGGGATTGTAGAGCCAAAAATATCGGACTTGTTGAACCCAATTGATGACAGAGAGGGCCATAGTGACCAAGAGTACTGGTAGAGCCCATCCAGTATATGGACCAACAGGCCACCAGGGAAATACCATCAGGGATGCGGTCAGAAGAAATAATAAAATTTGTTTAGTTTTTGGTAAAACTTTATTTGGAGGGAAAGGAAGAAAATTGACCAACAATTTTCTCAGTGCTATGCAACTGATTAAATAGTGGTCGATTGGGGTAGTGACAAGTCAGGATCAGGTCTCAAAATTTTGACCTAACTGGCAAATTGTTTGGGAATGGGCAGGTTTGTTCTTTGAGAACTGACATCACAAAATTTGGCGGTGGGCCAAGTCACTGTCAGTTCAACCTCAAATGTCTGAACCGGGGATCAGCTACATTTCCAATGGTTAGCATGACGGCGCTTGTCCCAATGAGTGTCAGGAATTCCCCAAGGCCACCCCACATAGGGGCAGGTCCATTTGTTGGGAACGGGTTTGAGACGCCCAACCTGCCCACTCTCAGTCACTGAACTGTTCGTTCAGTCAATGGCATCACATCAGCCACAATGCCCAAATTTCCAACAGAGGGCTTTGAACCCTCATTAATGGCGCCCGATGTTAGTTCTATTGGCACATTGATCAAATTGAAACCATCAGGCATTCCAGCCAATACCTCGGTCTTTATACCTTTCCAGCCATTTGAGATTTGGGCATTGGCCAGATTGCCACTCAAATCAGATCTGACCAACTTCAATTCAACAATCTTGGCGCAGGTTTTGCTAATTCCCTGCAACAGTTCTGCTGAGGTGAGTGAGGGTACTGGGGGTGAAATCTGAAGTGGAAGAGCTGTTACCCATCGCTCATTTACTATGTAGCGAGATCGCCCTGAGTGATGAGGGGTATTGCCATCCTCATCAGTGTCTTTTTACTTTGGAACAGGAAGATGGCCCAATCAAGAGCCAGGGGACGTTCCCTGGGACTTACACCTCCTTTAACAATCACCATTTTTTGGTTTATTGCAAAGAGAAAGATGAATATTAAAATTATTGGGTTCATGGGGAAGTAGGGAAGTAGGGAATGGAATACTTGAAATTCTTTGGAGTGGCACTGAAAGGTGAAATGGATGTAGAGAGGCAACGGTAAAGCACTTTTTATTTTACATGGTTTGATTGTTAGCAACTAACCTGTCATAGTAATTTACTTAATTGTGGGATTGTATCGCAAGAATAAGGAGGATATGGGCTAGGCCAGAGGAGTCAAGTTGCCCATCCATGACCTTATATATACCATGGATAAACTTTGGATTAAGGATAAGCAGGCCCAGGTAAATCCTCAGGAATCGCGTGACAGGGTCTCAGGTGTTACATTGACAGAATTGAAGATTTCAAATTATAGTTTAACCAAGGATGGTTTGCTACGTTTTATTATGAATGTGAATTTAATTTGGTCTGAAATCTTATATCACAAATAACCGTGGGGTTTCTAAAATCAAATTCTCAAGTTTGTGCATACTAAAGCTATAAAATTACCATAAGTGTTAGCCTCGTTCTACTTGCCAGAGCCTTTTCCAAGCCCAACAAAGCGATCAAGGCCCAGAAACCCCAAATCTCTTTAAATTAGTTTTGCTCCGATCAATATCTTTGTTGGTTGCCTCCATTACAATAAAGTACTTTATATATATATATTTTGTCTAAATTATGTTACTTTTTTCTTTCCTCACAATATATCTTCTTATGGTGGTATCCTGGATTTATTTCATAAGTTCTTGATGAGTGAGAACCATATTGTGTGCATGAAAACTAATTTTTTTAACTGAGGCATACTGACCAGGGGACAGACATTACCAATTCTCAAACAAGTTAAAAACTTAAAATTTAAAATAAAATAAAGTCAAAATGAGACGGATGGATCCACTTGAACTTATGCAAAATTAGAACAAAACACACCAATTAATTCAAAAGTGGAAAACGCTATCCATCCATGGTGGTGGGTGAAGGGGGATCGGGAGGCTCTTCTTCCTCATCTGTTGTGGACATATAGTGGCACAATTCTAATAGCAATGGTGTGGGCGCATAATGTAAATGAGGGCCAAGATAACAAATGGGTGCTTGCAGCTCAATGTGTGCTATGAGGAGGGTGAAAATATAGTATACAAGTGCTTTTTCCGCCTCAAGGCGTACTTTAGGTAGGGTGGCGATGGTTGCAAGACTGCTGCGGGTAATGTGGGTCTTTGGGCTGAACTTTACAACCACTGCAACTTTTTGAACTGCTGAATTTGCTGCCTGATAGTATTGGAGATGGCCTTTTTTCTGTTTTGGAAGCATGGTACTAGGTAGGATAGGAGGTGGCAGGCCCATAGCCAGTACTGCAACTGATTTTGAAACAGCTTTATGGGTTGGGCAACATTTGTAGGAGGCAACTGCCTCTTCAGCTATTTGGTGGTCACTTAGAATGGGGTGGCATTAGGTGAGGCGCATAATGGAGCTTTGGAAATTGGGCCGCATAATCAGTATTGAGATACATTCGAATGGATGGGCCCCAGCCCATTTGGATTCAGTGATAAGCTCGCCCAATTAATAAACCTCAACCAAATAATCCTAGGATTTTGGTTGAATTTGGTTGGATTGTTTGCATATAATTTACTGTTGCGTTTGGCTGGGAGGATGGTTCATGACTTTCTTTAGTCCATTCTGGCTTTTAATTGGTGGGTTAAGGAGAAGAGGTTCATTGAGGTAATTTTTGGATTGTTGATTCAGTGGTTGCTGTAGCTACCACTTAGTGGAGGAGGGTGAAAAGATAATGCTCCATTTGAAAAATGTTATTAAATCAGCTATTGAGTCATTGTGCATAGAGTTGGGTGTGGATGCCACAGCTTATGAGATGGAGGGCAGCACCATTTCATATGGTCCAGTTTGAAAAAGATAGGGCAAATGGTGCGCCATCCATCCACTCAAGCCCAAAAAGGATGATCTTGGGCAGAGGGGATAATAGTGCGAGGGGAATTGAGAGGGCTGTTTCTATTAATGCCGGGCATATAGTCAAAAAGGTGTGGGGGCCTGCAAGTCGAGTGACTCCATTGGGAATCATGAATTGTATCATGGGATCAGAACCATATTCTGATAATCCAGCAATAATTTCCTCCATAAAACTTAGGGTGGTAGGTGGGTAGGGATGCCTGCAAACTGAAAAACAAGAGTGGTATCAGTGGGCAACTGGGTATAAGTAGTTGGGAGGGCGGTGCCCAGGAACATCAGGGGGATGGTAGCTGCTTCTGCAGCATCAGCTTTGCAGGTGAAGCCAAGATCAAAATACCCATTGTAGGGGCAGAAATCAATGAATCCTGCAGGCTGCATACCATTCTGGGCTAATCTAATATATTTATCTGCCTAAGGAAACAACTTGCCATATTTAACCTGGAGGCCAAATCGCATGTTGCTCTGGGGGAGCAAAAGGGGATAGTGTGGCACCGCCTGGGTTTGGGCGAGATGTAAGGCTAAGTCCTTAGGTGGGACATAACGTGCTGAAGAATTTGGAGGGCTAGCCAATCCAGCCCAAGCACATCTTGGCAATGGCCAAAAAGCATTAGGAGGTGGCGCACCACTGCCCCACATGAGGCAGCGGGCGTCAGGTGCATCAACATAGGTAACATTGAAAGGGAAACGATGAGTACGCTGTTTTACTAAATTTCAAACTACAATTTAACCAAAAGTGAAAAATTGAGAGAGAACTTTTCCATGAAAACTGATTTTACTAATAGTCTTTTCTTGGAGAATTGAAGACACTCTCCTCAAATAACCTGGGTCACACTAATTATTATTGTAACTATGCAAAGAGACATATAAAATATAAAATTGAAAGGAAAAATATGCAATAAGACTTTTGGTTAAAAGTTTTTGATACATATAGGATATGTTGGTGCCCTGTAGTATATAGGCGCTAAGGTCATTTGCATTCAGGATCTTCAATCCTCAACCAAAAATAAGATTGAGCAATGATCACTCTTTTTAGTAGCTTCTAAGTTCTCAGCTTCCCATTGCTCTAGAGCTTTGGGGTTGTAACCATGTTTACTGGGACAGGCTATCAGGTGACGATTCTTGATCCCCCTTTATTAACCCTTGCCCATTTAAGGGCAGGATTTCATTAGGCAACAATTTATCTGATTTATGAAGGCTCAATTATGGAGAGAAACGTTCAAATGATATACCATTCTAATCTTTAATAAGTTTGGAATGGTCTTAATTACAAACGCTAACAGTAAACTTCCATGGTATCTTCATAGATCTCTTTGCAATTACTTGATGGTTCCCCCATATAGTGAGCACCAGTTATAGGTAAGGTTGACGCTTACTCAGGGTGTGCTGATGAAAGGGTTGAACAATTTGCAATAATAAAATTGCCTGTTCATAAAGTGAAACATCATACAAATTGGAGGGTCTAGTTCTTTTGTAACTGGAACTTTTCTCGTGGTTTTAAGCATTTCAACCGTACTGAAACCTTATAATTATGTATACAGGACTCCTGATTACACTGGAACTGTCTCACCCTCTGCTGACAACAGTAAGGCTAATTTTACCCTTTATCAATAATACAATAATTTCGTTATTAGCACCAAAAAGTGACAATATAAGGCAATTATGTAAATGACGTTATTATAATTATTTGAAAATAGAAAGTATATATAGTATATAGGATTTTTGGTTAATGAAGTTAGATTTAATTTATTTAAATAAATTTCTTATAGGGTGATTTTTATTTAGAGCTTGGTTTCAGGGAAAGCAGAGTCAATTATCTGATCTTCTAAGATCTTTTGGGCCTCTTGCAAAAATTGTATTGCGGAGCTTTAGCCTGGCTGTGAATACATGGCTTCTGCTATGAGTTAAACAGTGGCTCTTGGTGTCTTTGCAACCATTGTGGCTCTTGCGGCTGCATGGGTTTATTGCTCATCTCAATCAATGGCATCTTTAATAATTTGCTTCTTGTTTTGGTAATATTCATATTTATCAGCTTCATACAGATGAGAAAACTCTCTTTGAATAGTGTATAATAATTCTTCCATTATTGGCAGTTGAACCCAAGGGTATAAAAGGATACTTCTGAGGCTTTATGTACATAACTGTGTTCATTTATTTTAATACCAATAAGTATACTTCTGAATTCTCTGATGGTGAATGGCTGTTAAATCAATGTGATGGTTGGGGGTATCGAGAGCTCCATTGTCAGGATTTTTAGATTGGTCAAAACTTATAATGTGCTTCAGATTTTTGCAAATCTCTTATAAACGCTTACCAATTCAAATTAGACTTAATTGTTGTTCAGTACATATAAATCATTAGTAATGTTATTATTATAGGAAGTTGTTTTTCAAGAGGGAGTTTTCTTAGGCCAAAAATTTAATTTCATAGTTGAGACTTTCTCAACACCCTTCATAACTGTAACTCCCACATACGGCCCACTTTATTGACCGCCTGGAACACTAGAGTCTACTCAGGACTCAAGCCAACCCAACCCATGACTATATCATTTATTGAGACTATAGAGTATGTGGAATCAGAAATGAAAATATTACCTCGCAACAGGCTAACATTGAACTAATCTGCAAACACAATCAACTACTGTAACAAAAGCATAAAGCAGCTGACCAACTTCTCAATAGTGATAGACAGATAACTACTTTAAAGGACTATTCATAATATGTCTGAACCATTTTGCAGTATGGAGCGAGAATTAGACATAAAAAAGGTTTTGACAAGAATTCTGTTGTTATATTAAAGAGATAGGAAGAGAGTTTGAATATGGGAAATTTATTCAGTAAAGAAAAGGATGAGAAAATTAATGAAAAACTATATACAAATCAAGTCTGTGTCAGATGTGGATATGCTGTCACTGACGTTTTTAGTATATGAGAAATTTGTCTCTCCACAACGGATTCCACAGTCATCGCCAATATGCCAGCAGAAGCTGCTGCCACAGAATGTAGATATGATGGGTTACTAATTGCTAACTTTCGCACAGCTGAATCACCTTAGCCCAAACCCCTTAAAAGAATCCTTAAGTGACTAATGCTTAGACCCCATAGCCTGAAAATGGATAAATTCTTTTGCTCCAAAAAACTATCCTCTTCAGCTGAGATGGAAATATATAGAGATTTTAAAAAGTTCTCACTTTCATCATGAAGGGACCTCAGATTGACTTAAAATAAGATAACAATTTACCTTAGACGTTGAGAGAGCAGACCAAGTTACATGTTGCTTAGGGTACAGCTTTGTGACTTAGCATGAGGCTAAAAAGCCAGTGTTGAGACTCATCAAATTGAGTTTAGATAATGGCATAGCAATTTCTGATTTTGTTGCCTTTGGTTTCAACTGAATAAGACCCACTTTAAGTTTACCGATTGGTTCACCCAAGAACCCATGTACTAGTTAGCACAAGGATATATTCTGAGATGAATGCTTGTTGGTATTTTTGTATGAACATATTATCAAGCCAATTTTCCATTCTGTCTTGTCCTATATTGCTTTACTTACAAAAGAATAACATTTATGGAAATTGGAGTTATTAGAATTTTATAATTATTATTTGGATTATTATTCAATTTTGCATTATTAAAATGTTATTAATAAGACTCATATCTGATTGTAACTCACATTAGTGGTTTGTCAGGGATGATCCTCATCAATGTTAAGTGAATTCATTGTTAGTATACTAAACTAGCAACTAAATTCTCTGTGAAAATCAATCAGGATGAATTGTCAGTTTATAAGTGTAGTTGATATTAATGAAGCGTTAATAGCGCTTGTCTTGACAGTAACTAGTAGATTGATATATTTGTAAAGTGACTTTTCTTTCCAATTACTATCACTTTTAGTAATATGATTTGATTCAAACAGCACAAAATAGATAATCAATACAAGGTTAGATAAGTATGAATAATAAAGTAAGGAGCTGGTGAACGCAGTAAAGGGCAGCAGACCCGGACCTGCACCACCCAAAGGTACCAAGCGCACAGGTACAAACAAAAATCTCAGTAAAAATAAAAAACCTGAGGTGGCGCCCCGCGCAGGTTTTGTTAATTTTTTGGTAAATACTGCAGCTATTTGGAAGTATCCCAATTGCAACCACTGTTGTTGGTGGAACATGAGATACAAGTTTTCCTGGGCGTAGAAACGCTGACAATGTGGGAAAAGTTTGGTGAAGCCCAACATAAATTTTTCCCGCATGTGGTGTACTTAACAACCCATAATATCCGCAGAGGTTGGGTAGATCTTGGGTTCAAAACTGTGGAAGAAGCGAATGAAGTAGCAAAGGTCAGAGTGGTATTTGACCTTCCTGATGGACAGCAATTGGTACCAACCAAATGCACTCGTTGAACTTAATTCAAAGACATTTTCATAATTTTTGACTATCTTCTGACCACACTGGCGCGTACAGTAGTAGAAAGACATCTCCAAGAAGGCTTGAAAGCCTACAGAGAAATCGAACAATTCAAAATGCAAAGATTCCAGCTGATGCCAACCCTTAGCATGGGGAAGGCAATAGCAATTATTTCACTGAACCAGGATGTAGTAGAGGACATTACAAAAATCCCTCATATAGCATCCTTTACCATTAATGGGAAAAATCCCAGCTGTTCTTCGCAACAGT